>PVJX010000005.1:322380-410568 GCA_004027295.1 Dolichotis patagonum | reverse complement strand
ATATCTCACCAGCTATTCTCAAATATTTTCTTTTTACAACCTACTGTACTACCCCAGCACACGTAGGCTGTGGAGGAAACATAGGCTGATTTCTCAAATTTTAGGTGACCTGGAGCAATGATGACAGAATTGCATGAATAAAATCCAGTGTTGGGATCAAACAATGCTTTCTATACAGTTAGCTTGAAGTATGTGTAATGTATGTGCACACGTTATTGCTCTGAATGGCAAGATGACATCTATGGTGAGCAGTTCTCAGGATTTAAGCAACTCTGCTGACTGTAATTTCACTTTTATAAAATTTCACTCAGCCAAAGCATTTCTGAGACCTTCAGGGAATGGAAAATAGGCAGGAAAAAAAGTGGCATTTCCTTTCTTTCCCTCCCAAGTGCAAGGATGGGTTGTGTTGTCTTTCTACCCAGAAAGGGTGGCTAGGAAGGCAGGGGCATTTTAGGGAGAGGGCCTGGTCTAGTGAACAGTACAAGTACCAGGTGTGTCCAGATGTTTCTCATGATGTTTAATACCTCCCTGTGCACATGAGTATTTGTCCTAATGTCAAGGGATAGACATGCGTTTATCAAGCATTTACTACGCGCCAGGTACTTTCCATGGATTCATACTTTTATTTCTTACAACAGCAACCCTTTGAAGGAATGATTATTCTCTGTGTGTCACAGGGATGGGGGCCTTGAGGTCATGCAGCTGGGAGGTGAGTGGCAGCTCTGGGCTTGGTGCCAATGCCTGTCCACCTCCAGAGGCTGCACATATCAACCCTGTGCTGCGGGGAGACGTAGGCTGAGAACTTCTGCTCAGTTCTTCTCTGGTCAGAGTGCCAAGCATTTTTCTGGAAGCTCCAGGCCCTGAGGTAGAGACAGGCCTGGGTACGCAGGTGGCCAGAAGCCATCTGGAAGGTCGCTGGCACAGACTCCTAGATACAGCTGAGAGTGGAATGGGCAGGGACCCAGCTAACTGAAACACTCAGAGCCAGGGTGAGGGGCCACAGGCTGGAGCAGTGCTCTGAGATCATCTAACTTGGTGGGTTTCAGGCTTTTCAGCACAGATGACTGTTGCTGTTCATTTTCCTTAGGGAACTGTATGTCAAAATATTTCATCTGCTTAAAATGTTTTAAAGAAAGAATTCTGCTTTCTAGGTTTGTGATGGGAGTTATCATAGATGACTACAAAATAGAGCTTTGATGAGCAAGAGACAACCTGTCTTTCCCTGAGCAGTGGCTGCTCCTGCATCCAGGCAGGACAAAGAGCTTGTGCATACTTCCGTAAGGGGCAGTGGTAAATGGACACTTTCCACTAGGCTTTTTCACAGTTTGGAAATTGCTTGAGGACCAACCTTCTCCTCCTACAAACTGCCTTCACTTTCCTGCCTCTGGGTTGCATCTATTGATCCAGATCTTATTCCTACTTGTTATTGAGAAAAGTGAATCTCATACAGGCTAAGAAAATCTCCAGTCACCAAATGAGTTAGTGCCTTTAAGGAACATTGCATAATGAAACTCACATGTCACTGGGGACCAACTGGCCTTTTAGAGATATTGCTGACTGCTTAATTCTACCATCAGTTCTGCAGTTTATAAAAGCTTAGAGATCTTCCTGTCATTTCCATGTACATTCTTATGATCGACTTCCTATTTCCATGAAGTGCTACATCTTTTCCTTCAATCTCCTAAACATCAAATCTATTCATCCGAGTTTACAAGCAAAAGCATGTGACAGAGGGACAGCCTCTTCCGTAGAACCAGCTCATTTCTTTCTTCTTGCTTTCATCCTGTGACCTCACGCCATGCTTCTAGACTGTACCTCATTCCTGGGACGGGAGAACCTATTTGCTTTTTATCAGCCTAATTTCCGCCAGGGCCTCCAAAGTGTAACCACTGCCATCAATGTTACAGCATGCTCCATCCCTGGCCCCACATTCCTTACGTCATCAGCAGTGTCACAGACAGACAGACAGACAGACACACAGATAATCCCCTCATCCAGTGTCATCCAAACTCTGGTGCCTGGGGACAGCATGAACACGGGAGGAGGTGAGATGGCTGATCTTTTTGGAGACTACATCTCCTTACCCACTCCTTTTACTAAAATCCTCATCCAAATCCCAGCTCTGCGCTCCTTGTTTAAAGTGCATACTCCACCTGAGGTTCCTTTTAGCCCTTATGCCAAAGCTGGCAGCATGGGCCACCATAGGAAAATGTCACACATAGGCTGAGTGGCTTACCCAGCAGAAACAGACTTCCTCACGGTTCTGGGAGCTGGGAAGTCTAGAGTCCAGGGCCATCGAGGTAGGTTTCATCCCAAGACCTCTTCTTTGGTTTATAAGTGGCAAACGATCTACAATCTTGTTGTGTGTTCGCATGACCTTTGTCTTGAGTCTACCTGAGGGGTGAGGGGTGAGGAAGAGCAAGCTGTTCTGTGTCTCTTCTTTTAGAAGCACTAATCCCATTATGAAATCATCTCTACCCTTAGTCTGACCCCCTCAGATACCATCCCTTCGGGAGATAAGGTTTTAATAGGAATTTGGAGATCAGGGTGGCAGGGGTGGGGGAGGGTCACAAACGCACAGTTCATAGAAGCTGGGAAGAAATTGGCTAGTTTTCCAGATGAGAAACAGAGGCCCAAGAAAAGTATATACACTGGAGTAAATTGGGGTAATCCAGAGAGAGAGAGAGAGAGAGAGAGAGAGAGAGAGAGAGAGAGAGTGCTGAAGGCTGCTAGTATTGATAATGACCTGGTTGTGCCCATCGATGCCGCCCAGTCCTCTCTTTCCGCTAGTTCTGCAGCACAAAACTGCTTCCTCTTAATTCCTAGAAGGGTGTGGTAGTTTTAAAATGTATGTACAAATGCTTTTATATGCTTCTCTTCAGAAGGCGAAAACTAATTGTCTTTCTCCTGAACACGGTCTATACTTTCCCATGTCTAACAAGTTTAACATGGCAGAAGTGAGGTTTCTTTTTTTAACTTTTATTTTTATTAGTGCATGCTTCCAGTACATAATGATTCCATTAGCTGTGGGAAGTTGGTGCATGTACATAATGCATTTTAATTCTTTTTACTTCCCTTTCTCCTTCCCTCCCTCTCTTTCTCTTTCTTGGTCTCCTTCCCATCTGCAAAAGATTAATCTCCCTGTTTTTCGTTATCTTTTACTTCATTCTTTAATTTACTTATATTTCGGGTTTCTCATATAAAAAGAAACCATGTGATCTTCAAGCATCGCTATCTGATTTATTTTACATAACATGATGGTCTGAAGATGCATCTATTTTCCTGCAGGTGACTCCAGTTTATCTTCTTTCTTGCAGAGTAGTAATCCATTGTGTATGAACACCATATTGCCTTCAATCATTCATCTATTGATGGATGCATGGGCCACTTTAAGGTTTAGCTATTAGGAGTTATGCTGTTTTCACGTGTCATTGTAATATGAACCTTTAACTTTTTTGGGAAGATACTGAGAAGGGGAAAGGCTGGGTCAAATGGAATTTGTTTTTAGTTTTATTTGTTTGGAATTTGTCTTTGGTATTTTGAGGACTCTCCATACTGATTTTCATGGTGGTTGTGCAATTTTGCACTCCCAGCAACAATGTAGAACCCTCTCACCCTACAACCTTTATTATCATTTGATTTCTTGATGTTTGCCATTCTTTCTGGAGTGAGATGGAACCTCAGTGTTGTCTTAATTTGTATTTCTCCAGTGGCCAGAGATGTTGAAAAGGTTTTCGTGTATTTATAATCATTATCTCTTCCTGTTGAATTTTTCCATTAAGTTGTATGTAGTGACCTTCTTTGCCTCTTCTTGTCAGTTTTGGCTTAAAGTCCACTTTGTCTGAAAATAGGATAGATGCCCTGCTTATTTTTGGTCTCTTGTTGCACAGAACATTACTTTTCAACCTTTGATTTTTAGCCTATGAATTTCTGTTGGGAGTAAATGTGTTTCTTTTATACAGCCTACTGTTGGGTTTGGGTTTTTTGGGATCCAAATGCCAATCTATGTCTTTTGATTGGGAAGCTGAGACTACTTGCCTTCGAGTTACTACTGAAAGACATTGACTTACTCCTGTCATTACATTATTTTCCTGTTGTTTATTCCTTTTAAAATTTTCTTCTGCATAACTGCTCACTCTACCTGGTATATTTGTTTCATTAGACATTTTGGCATTGTGGCTCCATTTTCTCTTTCTAGGATATCCTTGAGAATTTTTTGGTGCATTGCTTTGGTGGTGATGAATTTATTAAGGTGCTATTTGTCATTGAAAGACTTTATTTCTCCATCAATTTTGAAAGGTAGATTTGCAGAATATATAAGTCTGGGTTGGAAGTTGTTTGCTTTTAGGGCTTGAAACATTCCACTCCAAGCTCTCCCAGCCTTTAAGATTTCTTTTGAGAAGTCAGTTGTAATTATAACGAGTTCACCTTTATAGTTGATTTATTGCTTTTCTGTAACAGTTTTTAAGATTCTGTCCTTGTGTTGCACTTCTGATATTTTGACTGTGTTCATGGAGAATTTCTTTTCTGATCATGGCTATTTAAGGTTTATGCCTCACTTATCTGTATTTTAAATTCTTCCTTTCTATTTGGAAAGTTTTCTGCTATTATTTCTATAAATAGTTTTTGCAGTGCACGTATTCTACAGTCAGCTTGAAAGTGGGTACATGTAACTAATACACCTTGTTTTTGTTTTTTAAATCTTTGCCCTTCCTTCCATCCTCCTCTAGTTTTCCTTTCCCTCTTCTCATTCATTTTTTTTGGAGGGGGACCTGCACTCCACCCCATCCCTCCTGCCAGCTGGGGCACCAAGATTTCCCTTTTTCATTCTTATTGATATTATTAAACTTAGTTCATGTTTATGGTATAGAATATTTGTATTCATCAAGGTTATTAGGATCTTGTACATGGTTTATCTTGATCCTACTTATTTTCCCATCCCCTCTTTCTTACCCTTTGCCCTTGATTCCTTGGATGAGATCATTTCCTTGTCTCTATCCATCCTTCCCTTATTATTCTCTTTGTCTGTACTTTGTCTTAGAGTATATGGTCACCTGCATACCCTCAGGTTCCGACACTCTCCTCACACTGGTCACTTCTGCTGCCCATACTTTTGATAGAAGTTTTTATCTCCTGGATTTCTGTTTGGTACCTTTTCATAGCCTCTAATTCTTTTCTAAATTGGTCATGAATGTTTTGAATCATTTTATTTAGCTCAGCTAGCTTTTTCTTCGTGCCTTCTGTAAGCTCGCTAATCAATGTTTCTTTTTTAAGTCCACTATCTATTTAGTTATATCATTGTTGAACTTGCTGAGCACATTCTTGCTTTTTTCTGTCTCAACTTTTATCGCTTCATATAGTTTAGCTGTTTAGCTTTTGATTTCCTCCCCATCTATGCCCCCTTGATCATCTTTGGTCGAGTTAAGAATTTTGGAGTCATTTTGTTGCCTTGTTTGCTCATGTTCTTTTTGTTGTTCTTCTGAGGGTTGCAGGTTGATTAAAGTGGGAACACTTTGTTGCTAGTTGCTGAGTCTCTTTAGTTAGTGACTGCCATGCAGTGATGCACTGTGGGCCTGGCTAATGCTAGGCTTTGCCTCTGGCCCAAGATCTGACCACCTCTCTTATTTTGAGAAGGAAAGATGCAGTGTAATTGACTCAGCACCAGATTCTCTGGAAACGAGCTGCAGTATTGTTGACAAATCAGATATTGTCATATAGTAAAAACCAATTAATAGCAAGCAGTATTCCACTCTGGCAGTAGCAATTAAATCAACAACAGTAATAGAGTCAAAGACAAACTGGACATTCATGTACCATAAAAACCAATAAAAGCTACCATGCTACCACCCTTAATTACAGAAAGAGATCTGTAATAATACAGATACAAAAACAAATCAAATGTTGACATACAGTAAATATCTACTAAATGCAACAACTATACCACCAATAACAATACAGAATAATTCAACAATAACAGTACAGAGTTAACTAAATATCTAAAGATTAATAAAGCTTAACAGTAATACTGGTAAAGACAAAGGGTGAAGACAGAGAAAATGAGAGAAGTAAAATTTGAAAAACAACAGAAAGGATGGAAGGAGAAGAAGCGAGCTCAGCCCGGACCCTGGTTTCCACGGCAGCCCCACGGGAGGCCTGCAGGACCTTGGTGGTGTGTTCAGCTCCCAGACCTGCGGGAATTGTGAGATGGCACATTTCTTGTTTTCAACAGCTGAATCTGGGAGTCATCAACAGACAGTTAACTCAAAAGCGGGGAGAACTCTTCTGCTGTACTCAGTTCTTCATTCTGACATGACTCTTCGCCTGATATGACCAAGCCGTATCAATGCATTCTGTGTTTCTAAAAATTGAATGGATTGAAGAATTTGAGAGAAATGAGACAAATAAAAGTGGACATGTAAACAAAATAAAACACATTGGACAGACCACCTACTAAAATCCATATCTCACATTTTTCTCTTTTTTAAATTGAGATAGTGTCTCACTTCATTGCCTGGGCTGATCAAAAACTCCTGGACTCAAGAGATCTTTGTGCGGCAACCTCCTGAATAGCTGGGACAGATATGTGTCACCATGAGCCAGAGATACGTCTCGATTTTTAATCAGGTGTAACAGAAAAACATTAGAAAAGAAGATGATGCAGTAATTTAGATGCATAAGAATTTAGTACAATCATTAGGATCAGAAACTCTGCCATTTAATACCTGGCCAAAGGTAAATTATATAACTTATTTTCATATGTGGAGATATTCATAATTAATATCACTTAATTTTATATAATAAGTGTGCTAATATATACCACTTAGTAAGATAGTTGGCAAGTAATTTTAATTAATATTCACATTATTATTAACATAAATAATACTCTACTAGAACATTAACATTAGGGACACCTGCGTGGGCCCCAGTCTTTTGCTGGGTGTTATAGCACACAGTGAAAAGAAAAAGCAAGAGACAAAATGATGGTGCAGTGGGGACCTGGGTTGATCAGTTGTTCACAGGGAACAAAAGGCCATGAGGCAGCCGAGCCAGCCGAGCCCTGACATTTATTGATTGAGGCAGATGGGAAGGGGATTATTGAATGACTCAGAGGGCAGTGGTGGTCTTATGCTGACAAGGGTTTTTATGTTGATGAGGACTGTGGGGAGAGATAGCAGGTGACCAGGGAGTTTGTCCTTTACCCAAGGTCAAACACTGTTCTTATCACTACTCATCTCAAGGAACCAGGACATGTTCAGCTGATGCAGCTTGCCCTGGGGTGTCACAGCATCGTGGATTGCTGAGATCTCAAATTTGGCCAGAAGCACATAGAGTTCTGTTTCTGCATACCGTACTCAGTTCCCATGGCAAGACATTAGGCCGTGGAGACACCCTAGTTGCAATTTACTTATGAAATGATTTCCTCCCCAAAGTTATATAGAATGGTCCTTGACACACTGATACATAGAAACAGTTGATAAGTAGTATAGAATTGAGGTATGTCTTTAGATTCACCTGTTATCAATGAGCTTTCAAGACTTGGATTCACATTAGTAGTTCAAAAAACTTGAACTTCAAACTGATTTGTAGAATGTTAGATCATTGAGCCCAATAAAACAGTAGTCCTGAAAAATACTCATGTTTCTGAACTTGCTGAGAAAACTAATAATTCCTATTGCAGGAAACAGTAAGAATAATGTCATATACTATGCCTGTAAACTTACACTTCGTGTATACCTACAAATGAACATATACCTCCAAACTCAAGGTAAGCGCTCAGTAAAGTGCAGCTGCTGTTAGCACTGGTTGTGTAGCTTTTCTCGATGTTTCTGTTTGAGACACCCATGTCCCTTGAGTGAGTCGCTGCCCTCCCATGGGCATGTGTGCATTGCCTGGCAGTGAGTCCTCTGGGCTGAGGAACTCGTGACCTTTTCAGTTAGTTGAAGACAGAGAGCTTCCGTCCTTTCCTCCTCATCTTCTGAATTAAGCCTCCATTCTTAACCTTAACCTTTCATCTCCGGATTTCAGCTTTGGTGCTTCCCACTTCCTTCCTATGGTTACTTTAATCGAAGTGAGTCAGGTTTTACTGAAAAGATGACCACAAGCAGTCAGCTCCCACCAGCTCCTGCCCAGTGCAGCCAGGGCACGTGTGAGGGGGAGTGGTGTTTCCTCAGCCCATCCCTTCCCCCTTGGCTTCCAAGTCACAGGGCTCTGAGTAGGGCTTCCCCAGCCACCACGTCCCCCTCAACAGGCTGCAGTCAGAAGCCAGTGTTATTTGTCTGGTGGCTCAGGGAGAGGACAAAAAAGAGTGACTGCACGAGTCCTTGAGTGTCCCATAGAGTGCACCAATTTGTTTACATTCTATGCCCCTGGACCGAGTCCTGTTGCCTCTGATCTCAGCTCAGTGAGGACCTGGCAGGAGATTTTGGTTGTGATTACCACCTTTGTTCAGTGGGACCTTCTCCTAATACTGGAAGTCATACTTGCCCTTTCTCTTAATCATCAGGATAACCTAGACAAACCCATATTCATGCTCTGGATCTTTTGAAAACAAAACAAAACAAAACAACAAACAGCCCTACAAACAAACAAACTAACAGTAAAGTGCATCCCTTCCCTAGCTGTCTGATTTTTGTATGTGCAGTATCACCTTTTTGTAACCTTAAAAATCAACATGACCGACCAGGAATAGGGGTGCACACCTAAAATCCCGGGACTCTGAGAGGCTGATGTAGCAGGATCACATGTTTGAGGCCATCCTGGACAATTTAGCTGCTTAGAGAAAAAAAATCAGTATGATCTTTAAGGAATTAGGGTTATGTCTTAAAGGAGAGAGCTGTGGGGAAATCGTGGCTGTGTTTGCTGTTGGCTTTGAAAAAGGAATCTGATCAGGCTTAGAGCCTCCTCTGTCTCCTGGAGAGTCCTGGCTTCCTTTCTCTGGAATGTAGGAAACATTTTCCCAACCTCCTCTGTCTCCTGGAAGCTTTGAGGGGACTTTCAGTCAGAGGGGAGTCAAAGGACACACAACACGATTTGAATAAAAGTTCATTTATTTTTTCATAATTAAAATCTGCTATGAAGACAGACAACATAACATTCCCAGAGGAATTGAATTACTTCTCATTAAAACTGAGTTCTATTAGAACCAACTTTAGGCTACTATAAATAACACTCGAGCCACAGCTTTCAAGAATGAAGTGGTTGGAGGATGAGGTCAGGGGAAACCCTCTGAGCTGCTGGATAGATGAGCATCAAAGGAGGTCTCTGGTTTCCCTTCCTAAGACGGACGGGTCTGCAGCACTCTGGAAGCTCCACGCCCAGACACAAGGGAATAGAGGGAGGTCATAGAAAATAGCTCACCAGCTAGAGAGGACGGTCCTGCTTGGAATGGAAGCTTTAGTTGGCTCCCTGAGGAACATTTTTTTTCCCTTATATAAATTAAAATTTTAAAACACTCAAGTATCGTAGGGTGATTCTCCTATGGAAACAGCTTAAAACAGGTGGAAATAATAAATACCGAAAACATTATATTATCAGGCTTCTTTCTAAATAGTTCACAGAGAAGCTCAGTTAATAAATAGGAATGAGTAATAAATATTCTAGGACAGAGGTACAACAGGGTTTTCCAAGGAGCTAGTTCAGGTAGCTCAGAATCCTGGACTGGATTTTGGAGATCTCCAATTTACGACTGAGAGTCCAACAGAGTTACCATCCTCCGTGTTCTAGTTTGTTATTTTCCTGGTCATGTAGGCTTCTATGTAGTTGATGAAGATGTCAAACTCACTCATGGCTTTGTAGACGCCTTTCTCTTGGAGCTGTGTAGGGAAATGCACACACGGTTGGCACTCTGTCAGAGGGCCAAGGGACGGTCTCGCTGCCTGATGTTGGGAAGTAAATCGTGGGAACCCAAGCATACACAGCGATAAGCACAACCAGCGGTAGAAGGAGCATTCAGCGTGTGCGCTGTCACCTTCTAAATGTGCCGTCTCAACACTTTTAAAGGTCATGTGTTCACTCGGTGCTTATGCAGAGTTTGATGAAAAGATACTGGAGGAAGCAGTTTGAAAGCGAAACAGGGAACCTTTTTTATGTTCATGCTCTCCCAATAATCTGAGCAGCTTCTGCCCTGGCACCCCGGCCCACTGTCAGGAGATCCCTGCCCCATGATGTCGGAGCTGCTCAGTGTCCGTCGCTGACCCATGAGAAGGACATAAACCACAAGGCTTCTGGGAAATTAGGTATAGGGCTTTGCCACTGGAACTGTGAAACCCTGCTTGCTCTGGGAGTTGGTATCCTCAGGCACCTTTGGAGGTGTGAGGGGCGGATGGAAAAGGAGCCTTAACTAATTCTAGGTAGGTGAGAATTCTTCTTCCTGATCATTCCGAGTTTGGGGGAGTCTAGACTGAACCCCAGATGGGTCTGCGTGCGCTCATGCACGTGTTGGCTTCCTGCACGTGTGGGTTCAGCTTGGACTCCCAACAAGCACTTTCTGTACTTTCTGTTTCCTTTGTCACTCTCCCCAGCGCCTGGCTCACTGACTAGCTGGTCTAGGCCAGAAGCCTGCAAAGGCCAGGAGCAGTCATTTAGAAACCCCCACAGACACTTCACAGCAAGCAAGTAGAATGGAGGCAGCAGCTCCTCATTGGCTGAGGGGGTCACACCATTTCTCAGGTTCCCACACACTGTCTCAGTGCAGGACAGGCCTGCCGAGCACCTGTCGCCCTCTGCCCTCTGGGGTGTGGGCTGAGACTCCGCCACCATTCATGCTCACCTTATTAAACGTATTTTTCACCTGCTCCACAGCCTTGCTCTTGTTTTCACAGGGAAGAAATCGATGCTGCACAAGGAAAGAGAATGTATTAATGACCCTGGCCCCTGGCCTTCCTTTTCATGGCACTTGGGAGACAAGCTGGTAGCATGAAGCGGGGCCCGATTCATCCAGAATGCCTGTCCCCATTCCCCGCCAGGGAGAACTAAGGCCAGCCAGATCCTCACCACTACCCAGAGGACAGAGAGGAAACAGTCAAGGATATGAAATGTCTGTCTGCTGGTGCCACTCAGGGAGATGGCAAGGCTTGGATGAGAACCTGGCTCTGGCTTCCCCTTCCAGAAGCCCTACTGCCTTTTTGTCTCTGCTCTCCTTTAATCTCCAAGGACCACTGTTAAGCACCTGGGGAATGGAGACACAGTCCAAAAAACCTCGTGCAGAGCCCTGTTCTAGAAAGAAGCAGACACCAACTGACTTTGGAGTTTCTCAGTGAGAGCAGAAGAGTCCTGTCAATCATTGATGGAGAAGTCAATCATCTGGGGCAGCTGCCCATGGACACACCCTGGGTACCGGAGACCCTGGCCCTTCTGAGAACCCAGGGACCGTCGTGTCAGCTGGGAGTTCTCCCTTATGGTGCTGCTTTCTAAAAAGTGAGAACAGGTGAGTGGTGTACCCTCCTCTACCTGGGAGCCCCAGCTCCCAGTCTAGGACCTGGGTCCAGAGGCGAGGGCGCGCTTGGCCCCTTTCACAAAGAGAGAGGGGAGTCGTTAATAACCCACAAATGACTCACAAATAACAGGAAAGCTGTGTGCAAATCTTCACATGTAAATGCCTGGCAGCCACCCCCACCCCTGCTTAGAGAGAAATGAGCAAGAGATCAGACTCCGGTGCCCTTCTGAATTCACAGCCAGCCCATATGGCCTTGGTCTGTGTGCGCCTTTGGCTTAGCCTGGCCCTGCTGGGTATGGGAGGTGGGATATTGAGGACAGCAAGGGAAAGGCCTAGTTTGCTACTCACACAGCGCCGCAGCCGCAGCCTGAGGGTCCTCAGCTTTTCCCCCAGGGAGTTTACGTGTTCCTTGATGTCTGGGTCATGGTTCTCCGCCTTGGGCATCACCTCCACCAGGTAAAACTGGATCATCTCTGACAAGGCTTGGCAACCCAGGTAACCCTGAGGACAGCAGCCAAAGGGCGTGGGAGCAGTGAGGAAGAGCTGCTACCGCGACAGGGACACCCTTGTAGGAGACTGTTCGTAGCCAGCTGCTTCCCCAGGACCGAGCCCTTGCTAACCCCTGGGTGTAGGCGATGTGCTGAGTTAAGGTCTTCCCATTCCCACTTCTCCTTTTCATGGCGGAGGAAGCAGACCCAGCTCCCTGCAGATAGAAGCAGCTTCCCTTCCCTAGTCACACTGCATATTCCCCCAGCGGCAGCCCAGGCTCACCTTAAAGTCCTCCAGCAATGACTCGTTTAACAGCACGTTGTCCAGCTGATCCTGCGCTTGCTGCAAGAGCAAAAGGCAAGTGAGCTGGAGGCTGTGGGGAAATCCCTGAAACACGTGTCTTTCTGATGCCCTTTGATGTAAACTTTTTGATTTGTAATCCCGTTGCCCTGGCCCAGGAATCAAAAGGAGAGTTTTAAGAGGATGCAGTGTGTTGCAATCAGTAGTTAAATCAGGTCCGCTACTTGGGACCACGTTATTTAAGAAATCTGGCCAATTTGGATGGGAAGGCAGAAACCTGACTCAGTCCTGGTCTTCTTTCTGCAAAGCCACTTCAGGCTTGAAGGAGCCACCCCTGCCAGCTCTCCGGTCCTTACGCTCCTCTGCACGGCTGGCTCTCTGCGTTGCCTTTTCCTGCTGTGGACCTCCAGCTCCAGTGCCAAGAGTGCTCCTGGGCAGGAAGCTCCTCACAGAGCCAGTTTCCCCCAGGCATGGTGCTGCCCTAAATCTCAGTCTTTCTGGTCTGGAGACTCTCCAAGAAAAGGCAATGCATGTTTTCCTGCCACATGATAAGGGGGGGAATCTTCTCCTCCAATCAGACCTGTCTTCATTTCTCTCAGCCAATAACGTACCCAACTCCAAGGAATCCTACAGAAAGCTTCAGAGCACAGGCGAGACAGTGCATTTACCTCGTAGGCAGATTTTCCTGCACATTTGCTGCATAATCTCAGTTTAGTTTAATTCACTAATTGGTCTTAATCTGAGGCTCTCTTAAGAATTTAAATCTGAGGGGAATGGGTGTAGGAATTGAGGGGGAAGAGGAGGAAGAATAGAAAGATTCTTACAGCTTTAACGGGATGCCTAGCTCAGGTAGTCCCAGGAATGAAGGGCAGGAGGGTGCGATACTCACAAAGAAAGTCTTCACTCTGCCAAAGGCGGCTCGGAGCTCTCGAAGCATGTGGGGCAGGCCGCCTGGGAAGTGAGCACAGCTGTCCTCAGCCTGGGTGTTCGTGCCTTGGCTGGCCCTGACCCCGGCCAGGAAGACCAGGCAACATAGCAGTGCTGAGCTGGGCATGGCGGAACTCTGTCTCCTTCTGTGAGGCTGCCTTGTGGTTTGGTTTTGCAAGAGCAAGCCCCTGTTGTATAGACCTTCCCTCTCATGTCCCCCTTTTATATTGTGGCTCAGTGAGGCCTCCCCATTGATGAAGCCACAGGCTCAGATTTCCTGGCAAGGTTGTGTTTTTTTTTTTTTTTTTGACTCAAGCCCCTCCCTTCTCTAGACCTCTCCAAGTTTGCATTCGTTGAAGTTAAATTTTAAAATTTTTGCATCATAAGCAAAAAGGCTCAAAAATGAACTTCTGCATTATTATAGCTATTTTTAGAGTGGGCTATACCTCTCTCTCTCTTTTTAAAGTAACTTTTTCAGCTTCTCAATTAAAAAAAAGTTGATTTCCTGGGGAGAACAGCTGTCTGTGCGCAGAGGCCTACAGCTGTAAGTTCCATTCGCGTGCTCCTAGGTCACAGTGACGTGGACACACTGGCCATCCCAGGATGTCCTGGGATTGAGAAATCATTAGGTCTCCCCTCAACCTATGTTGAGTACCCAAGACTTGTGCTTGCTGGCTGGGAAAGTCACCTTAGTTCTCTGGGACTCAGTTTCCTCAAGGTGAAGTGACGGGTGGGTTAAATATCCTCAAAGCTACCTTCTAGTTCTTTCACTTGAGGTTCCAGGACTGTCCCTTGAGGAGACTGGCTCCCGACAGGACAGGCAGGTTCAGGTCAGAGATGGGCTCCGGCTCCTTCTAGGTCGGTGACCTCACTGCAGTTCCCAGGTTCAAGCTTCTACCTGGTCTGCTCTCCCAGCTGGGGCATTGGGAAGCAGCAGCTCCATTCTCCCAGATGCTATGTCACCTGGCTGCTGAGGCGGGTGGGCAGCGCCCTGCCCTTCACAGTCCCTAAACAGGACTTTTGGTTTCTTCAGCTTCTGTCCCTGGAGCCTATAGCTGGAGGGTTGAGGAGGAGGTCAAAGTGGAAATAAAGGAAATCCAGCCAGGATTCCCCGAAGGCTGGATGGAAGGGCCTTTTCTTTCCTCTTCTCTGTCCCTCTCCTCGTCCCAAAGAAGACCTCCGAACGCAGCCTCGGGTTGGCACGTGTGCATGCGTGTGCCTGGTGGGCCTGTGGGTGGGGTTGGGGTGTAGGAGGGTCACTTGACCTTTGGTTAGGGAGCACCGGCACTGGGAGCTCAGGATTTGTGCAGATACTGAGAAAGTTTCTGGGGTTCTTTGATTGTGCCTAGCCCTCCTCCCCACCCTGCTACTGCCTCGGGGTCTTTTCCTACCTCCCCAGTTTAGAGAGTCACTGGGACTCTGCCCTGGGTTTGCTACTTTATATTTAGGGCAAGTCACTTGTCCTCCCTGCATCTGCTTTCCATCTGACCCAAAGGGGCAATAGTACCTGTCCTCTTGCCTGCCAGGGGGCTTTGTGCTTAAGTAGCAAGTGGACCCAGGTGGAGTGCAGCCCACAGTGTCTATGATTTTCTCACTTTCCCGCACGGCACTGGGTGTCTCCACTGCCACTAAGTCTGCCACTGGAGGAGACTGTACGCCAGAGGGAGGGTGCAGAGCTACCTCCTGAGCCCCACCAGGCTGGAGTGAGCAAGAGGGAAAGGCAAGAGGGCCAAGGCCCCCCTGTGAGCTCACCTGCTGTGCTGGCCTGTGGGTCAGGGATTGGGCACTGTGGCCTCTCCTCCCAAAGCTCTGAGTAGCAGTGCTGCCGACCAGTTGTCCAGGGAATGGTGCTAAATTCAGAACTGCTGTTCCTACTGGGTTCATGCTGGGCGGAATTCTGTAGCCAGCAACCAGGGATAACCCCAGGGCTGGGGTCCTCTCCACTCCTGTCTTTCTCATCTCTCCTTGGCTCTTGGCTTTCCTGGGCTGCATCGGCTGTACCTGGCAGGACCTGGATGTTCCGGGGCAGTCATAGCTCTTCAGATCGCCAGGCTGGGCTCTGAATTCTAGGTCAGGCTATGCTGTGAGGTTTTCCCTCATTCAGGCGGATAGGTCCCCACCCCCCGTGGCTTCCCCATGATGCCCTGTGCTCACCCCACTGTGAAATCTACAGCCTTTCTTCACTGTTATTCATGTGAACTCTTTGTCTTGCCCAATCAGCCATGAGCTCCCTGAAGAGGATGTTGTCTTATTAATCCCTGAGTACCTGGAAGTCAGCCCTGAATCTGACCCGCGGGAGATGCCCGCTGCCTTTGGGATTTGCATGGCAGGATGCTCTGCGAGCCTGGACTAGGGCAAGGGCTGGACCATCACAGAGGCTGGTGCTGGGCGCGGGCAAGCACTCAGAGGAGCAGAGAGCTCAGGGAGACAGGCAGCACTTCTTGCTTCTTACATTTCCTTCTTATGATTTGAGGTATATATGAACACACACACATGTATATCACAATGGCAGGGAGAAGGGAGCGGGGTAAAAGCAATTTCTGTATTTCTTTAATTCATTACTCATTAAATAGGGTTAAGTTGAGGATCTGACTTTTTAGTTTGCCATGAGATTATCTCTGGCCATTTATGCAGAAAATTTTCTCCAGCTATTTGTGAGTAGTTGATTCTTTCCCCCACTGGCTTGAACCCTTTGTCTATTATCACCTCAGAATTTCATAATCTTAATGGTTAGACATATCCCTGGGAAAGTTCCCTGATGGAAGTCCTTATTTAACTAGTGGAGATACTCTCTCCCCTATAACACATCTCCTAGAATACAAGAGATAGGCACACACACTTAAAATTAAGTGAAGACTGTGTGCTTTTATAAAATAACAAGTCAGGGCCAGGGATTGAGCTCAGCTTGGCAAGTGCTAGGTCATGAGTTCAATCCCTGGTACCAAAAAGAAAAAAAAAAGAAGTTAAAATAACAAGACAAAACAATAGGACAAGGAACTTGCGTGTTCTGAGGCCGTGTGCTAGCATAGACGATGCCTGTGTCTCAGGGGCACAAGCAAATCTCTCCATCCTTAAGTCCACTAGGATGCACTGGGGAAAGTTCCAAGCCTCCAAGCCACACCCAAGAGACATATGTGCCAACAGTTGTGTGTTAGGGGTTTGAGTTTGGGTGTCGGTAAAAGGGAGGAGCTACGCAGGGGAGGAAGCAAGGGAGGCACCTGTGGATGGATGGGGTGTTCACCTGGTGCCATTTGTTCTTGTGAGTTCAAGAGGACACAGTCGCTGCTCATCAGACTGTGAACTCCCTGAGAGCAAATCGCTTGAGTTTGACCTCCAGGCCAGGTGCCTAGCAAGTGTCTAGTAAATGCTTATGAAATTGAATATTAATCAAACTTTCCAGTGGAAACACATTGGGAAATCAGAAGAAGATTATGAGAAAGGAAGCTCTTCTTGTGTACCACTCCAAAATATTCCCTGATATCTGACTTCAGCTGCAAGTGAGAGAAAATCTCACTAGGCATGGCATTAAAAAGGAAGGCAAGGCCGGAAGCTGGCAGTCTAGGCTGGTACTGTATTCGTATGCTAGCCAGGACCTGTGTTTTCTTCCCTCCGAGATGTCAGACAGAGGGGAGATGGTAAGGCCCAAATCCAAAGCCACATCAGCCCAGGAAACCCTAGTAATCTGTTGGGAGGCTCCAACCAGTGAGTTTCACCATGTTAGCTGCAAAAGAATCAGGCAGCTAGAACTTGTGTGTGTGTGAACGGATAGTAGGAACAGATTTTAGAGGATCCTATCTATAGTGCATAAGATCTTACAAGCAATCCACTTTCCTACTTGGCAAAATGGCAGCCCTGTCGGTATGGTGGTCCTGAGCCTTGCAGTTCCACGTCTTGGTCCTGAGAGGAGAGTAGGCCGAGTGCCCTGGGGGGAGCACTGGAGCTGCAAACTGTAGGCTAAGGAATCCAGGCTTGTGGGACTCTGGGCTCAGCCAGCTTTCCCAGGAATGGGGCCAGGATGGGGAGCCAGCAGGTCAGTGATGTGGGCAGGGAAGGTGGGACTGTGTCCACCTGGGGAAAGGGAGACAGTTGTGCTGATGCAGAATCTTTTGGAGGCTTGGCTCCTTCTGCTACGAGTAGTTATTTTTTAAAGCCTGATAATGGGAGTTTCATTTCTTGTTATCTAGGACATTTAGTGTGTAAAATAGTTTTGCTAGCTTGAAATATCTAGCATTCCCTTGAGTAACCTTCCTTAGCTCCCTGGGCAGTGGCTTTCTTGGGGATTTTGCTACAACAGACCCCATGAGCATCACACACAGGAAGTGTGGCTGGGTGGGGGCCTGGAGATAGGGCACTGAGGGCAGCATCTTCCTCTGGGCTCCTCTGGCTTTGGCCTGGTGCCTGGAGTACTTCAGAAAGGAGTGGTGGGTCAGAAGATTGAGAGGAACCTGAGTTGGAGGTAGCCCCTAGGTCAAATCTAGCAAGGGTTGTGCAAACTGGATTGGGTGCCCTTCCAGACACTGCAAACCACAGCAGAAGGGCTGATCTTCCGACGGCCAATGCGGAATTCCCCTTTGTGCAACTGTGACACCAAGTCAAGCAACTTGGATTTTCCTCTGGGGACAAGCACTGTGCTCTGTAACTTCTTGTATGAGGAATTTAGCGTCTCAGAGCAGGGACACTGTTTCTGCTGTCTTTAAGACTGACGGAATCATTCTGGGCAGCTGAGCCTGTGGTGCCCATGAACCTTTCCAGCTTCAGCAGAAGTGTTTCCCCGGTGGGGTTCAGTTCGCTCAGATCTCAGGATGGCTGGCATTGAAACCTGACATACGCCAGCAGGGCTGGCTCTGGGGACCAGGGACCTTTGCAGTCACACAGAGTTCTGGGATTGGAAAGGCCCTGCCTCTGCTCTGCTCTACTTGTCTTGAAATTCTTAATAATTGTTAACCAAAATGCCCCTACCGTCTTCATTTTGCACCAGGCCCTGATTCACTTCGGTGACTGAGACTAAGGTCATCACCGTGTCTGCTTGGTCTCCCCTTCATCTGGTGCTCCCCGATTCAGGAAATGTCATCTAATACTAGAAATAATTTTGGTTCTCTCTGCCAATCTATGTCAAATCTATTACCAGATTCCCCAGAATTTTCTATACACAGGGCTTCTTCAGCGTACCCACTGCTCTCAATCTTTGTCTTCACCAGCAATGGCTGCTTCAAACTTCTGTCTTCTCTCTCATGGACTGAAAAAACACCAGTTGGGCCTCTGACATCCGTTCTCTGCTGTCCTCCACACTGCAGTCGGAGTTGGCATGAACACCGATCTGGCTACTCCTGTCCTGCTTAACCCTTTCAACAGCTCCCTGGTTTCCTCCTTAAACAGTTTAGGGTGCCTTTTATCACCTGGCCCTGCCAATTACTTCTTCTTCAACTCCAGCCCTCTCCACTTCCCTTTGTAATCTCACCTCACTGGTTTTGTTTCTTTTTTTTTTTTTTTTTCTTTTCTTCAAATGATTCATGCTTTCTCTCTACTACCACAGGGCTTTTGTGTGTTTTATTCTCCCTTCTTGCTTATTCCCTCTCTTTACCCTTTGGCTTTCAGTTCAGATGCTATTTCTGCAGATGAATTTTTACTGATTCCTTTGTCCAGGTCAGGTCTTCTGGGCATATCATTTCAGATAACCTTGTTTGTTCTCCTTTTGTCTCTCTTCCTCTTCCTTCCTTCCTTCTTTTCTCTTTCTTTCCTTTTTTCCTTCCTACCTTTTTTTTTTTCTCTCCTTCTAGTGGTACTGGGAATTAAACCCAGGCCTTTGCTCTGATTTATACCCCTACCCTTTTTATTTTCAGACAGGGTCTCAATAAGTCACTATGCTGTCCAGGCTGGCTATGAATTTGTGATCCTCCTGCCTCAGCCTCCCATAGTACTTAGCTTATAGATGTGTGCCACTATACTGGCCCTCATTTTTTTCTTATATGGTACTTCTGTCAGTTTGCAATTGCACATGTGACTGTTTGATCCTTTGATTATTTTCTGCCTCTCTAATTAATGCAGCCAGCCAAGAGCAGGCACACATCTGGTCTGGACCATCATTGTTTGCCTGTTATGTAATGTAGTTCCAGGCATATCCAAGCTTCTCACTAAATATTTGTTGGCTGACTGAATGGGTTAGGAGGCACATGCTTCCTAAACTAACTGTAGCCCCAAGTCTATTAGTCTTCCACCTCATCTAGAGGATGAATTTTGGGGGAGGAAGCAGCTAGTGTCATAAAACACATGCCTATTCTCATGATAGCTTTTCTATTTTTTAAAAAATATTGATCTGGTTACCAGCTAGTGTTTGCTCATGCAGATGTGAAATCCCCACATCTCTGGCAAGATTAAAAAATGTCTTATTTCTAGGATGCTAGAGGAGGAACTTTAGACATCACCCAGTCCATACTCCTATTTTACAGGTGGATAAACAAAAGCCGGGGGAAGAAATGGCTTTCCCAGCTCCTAACAGCAGAGGTGGCATCTGAACCCAATCCTTTTTCTCAGATCTGCACTTAGTTCCTTGATTTTGAAAGTACTAAGTCAGTCTGAATATTTGAGGCTGCTGAAAAGCTGGGGTGGGGTGGGGAGTTGTGGAGGATGTGTGCAGCACGTGCAGTGGGGAGGAGAAGTCAAAGTCTGTGAAGGATGTTTCTTTCCACTGGATGGTTATGACCCGATTATGGCTCAGGGCGCTTAGCCTTGTGTTCAGGAACTGGGTTCGGGGTGAGGGCTGCTTCAGTATTTTTGTCTAAGGGAAATAGTCAAGCTTTAGTATATTCCATGATCAAAAAATGTTTTTACTGTAATTTGACCTTGATACCTTCCTGCAGCTGTGTTAAAAGTACAGTTTGGCATACCTTCTCCCCATAAGAAGGTTCCCTACAGGCCCTCTCCAGCTCCAAATCTTTCCAGAACCTTTTAAGCATAGAGAGCTGAGGACTTCCTTCCACCTTGCCTGCTGTGATCTTTATCTCTCAAATGTACCAGGGACTCTAAATCTTCAATGCCATTCCATTTGCCTTTGACCTTGACCACACTTCATGTGTGTTTGGTGTACTTTGGGTGAACAACTGTATTACATCTGAGTTCTCCATCCAGATCTACGCCTCTGCTGCTACTGTCACTGTGTCATTTACATGTGTCCATCCTAGGTCCCAACCCAAGGGAGCGGGCGCAGGGAGTGAGCATGTGCAACTGTGCCCAGTGTTGATCTAGGTTCCTAAGGCCCACGTGCAACTGTGCCCAGCTTTGAGCTAGGTCCCTAAGGCCCACGTGCAACTGTGCCCAGCACTGAGCTAGGTCTCCAAGGCAGCTGCACACAAACTGTTTGGATGCAAGATCCTGTCATTCTCTTAACAATTATTAAAGATCTCTCAAAGAGCTTTTACTTAGGTGAGTTGCACCCATCAGTATTTATCATATTAGAAACAAAAACTGAGACATTGAACTACACCTACTTATGACATCATTTTAAAGTCATAAACAATAATAAACCTGTTTCTTAGTAACATGCAAAAGTATTTTCCAATGAGATATTACTATTTTCCAAACTAAAACATGTTTATTGAGAAGCGTGACAGTGGTTTACATTTGTTTTCAGATCTCTTCTCTGGTTTGATAGAAGCTGGATTCTACATCTACTTCTACATTTAGTCTGCTGCTGAATGTTGCCTTGCTCAAAGCATTTGAAGAAAAGCCAGCTGTGCAGAGACACAGTAGTTGGAAAAGAAACAGCCGCTCTTGGAGAAATCCCTTTAGGGTTTCTCAAAAATCCCTGGGTGAGAATGAATGACAATGAATGATCCAAATGTGGCCTCAGAGAAAGAGGTGGGAGACCACCCCCAGGCACCTGGCCTTGGTGGATGAGGGAGAAGCCATGGCTCTATTCAGTTTCTGGATGGCCAGTGCGTCCTCTCATTCAGCAGCTCTCGTGAGCACATGGTATGCCAGGGAAGCCAAAGCGCCTCCCTCACGGGTTTTGTGGTTTCAAGTCAGAACCCATGAGAGTTTTGGGGTGACTTGCAGCGCTTTATTACTGTAAACCCCTTCTCCAGGGCTGGGTTCTCATGGATGGGGGAGTGGAGGGTGGGTGGGATGTAGTGACTGCCCAACTCCTCTGCAGGCTGATCTGAGGTTCCACCCCCTCTTCCACTTCTCATTCAACCCTCTTTTCCTCTTCCTCTGATTCAGAGGGGCAGCCTTCTAATGTGGTTCAAAATAGCATGCCACAGAATTGTTCAATAGTTCAATTAGGCAGCTCATTTCTCCAGAGTGTGAACAAGTGAAAAAGGCCCTCTCCAACGAGGTGCACAGTGCTCTCTAGGGTTTTCCAGTAATATTCTTTCCTCACTGACACAATCAGTCAGTGTGGGAAATCCACTTCCGGGAGGTGGTCTCTCCTCCCTCCCACTCCCCCAGCCACGCTCTTGAAGAAAAGGCAGCATCATGTCCTCCTACTGCATGGAAGCCCACTAAGTTTCTGATACTTCTCTTGATGAACATTTCTGTGGTTTTTAAGAACTGCTACTCTTCCAAATTGTTAAAAGGAATCTATGATTCAGCTTTTAGGCAATCCTAGATTGTTCTTGGTAGGCATCCTGAGGTCAGGAACCTTGGCTAGAGATTGGGAAGTAGTCAGTTGGTTGGTTTGATGAAAGAGTGACCAAGTACTAGATGCACCTTCCCCACTTTGCCTCCCCCAACCCTGACCTGGATCCAGTCTTCTGTTACTGAGAGCCAGAACATGCTCCCTGTCTTTGGATTTGTCACTGGAGCATGCAGGTGTGGTCAAGTGGATAGGCTGTGGAATCAGAATGAATTTGCACCCCAGCTCTGCTCCTTACCATCTGTGTGAGTTAATAAATTACTGAGCCTTCCTGTGCTGTAGTATCTATGCAACCAGAAAGGATCATGGATCTGTAGTGTTGAGCAAGGACTGATAGAATGTGCACCGGTGTTTAGCTGAGTTCCTGGCACCCAGCAAGCCGTGGTACTCTTGAGATGTAGTGCGGATTCTTTGGTCAGAGTGCTCAGCCGCTAGAACTGGACGTATCTGTCCATGAATGCAAAGACTTGGAATGGGGCGGGCTCCCACCCCAATATTTTGAGGACAGTACAGGAAAACAGAGAAGTCAGTGCCATAGTGGAAAGAGCTCTGGCTCAGGCACTTAGGACCTTGCTTCCAGCTGTGCTTCTTGTACTGGGAGACCTCAGACAAGTTCCTTCTTATCCTTAGCTTTATTTTCTGTACTTTTAAGTTGGAGGCTTGTCAGAGTAGACTTTCTAATACACTTTTCAAACCTAGAATTGTGTGATGTCTTCCTCCCCGACCCTTTACTGCCCTTGACTGGAGTTAGTTGGCACATTTGATTCTGATGCATAATTTCCCTCCTTGCTAAAACCCCTGGGTCAGCATGAAACAAAGGTCCACTTGAGTCTCTTCCAGTTCGTAGCTCCTGCGCAGGACTGGAAGTGCCATTCTGTAAGAGAAACAAAACCTTTCCCTTGGGCAGCTTTTGCGTGTGTTCACCTGTGTTTCCTTCTCGCCATCCTGGCCCCCAGCACTTTGAGGTTGCAGTTTCGCTGTGAGTCAAGCATGCTGAGAGCAGTGGAAACCAGTGGGGCCTCCACGCGGTAAGAGGACATGATGCTACGTTTTCCTCAAGAGCGTGGCTGGGGGAGTGGGAGGGAGGAGTGACCACCTCCCGGAAGTGGATTTCCCACACTGACTGATTGTGTCAGTGAGGAAAGAATATTACTGGAAAACCCTAGAGAGCACTATGTACCTCGTTTGGGAGGGCTTTCTTCACTCTTCACATTCTTAAGAAATGATCTACCTAAAATGTGCCCTAAGAGGGCAGTGCCATTTTGATGCCTGATGCAGGGCAGATTGGTGCCAAGGAGGAAGCTTCTAGGTGTGGTAGGCTCCTGACATTGGACTGAGGTGATGTTTTTTCTTTGGGAGCTGGATTCCTCTGACAGAGCACAAGGAAGCCAGTTTGGGTACTACTTCAATCCTGGGGGCTGTGAGGCACTAAAGTCCCTTAGCCCCTCTGTTGTGTCACCTGGCCAACAGGAGAGCAGGCAGGGTGGAATGCTCAGGTCTAGAAACAGAATATTGACCTCTGTGAAAAACACTCCCATGTCACAGGCTCTAACGTAGCAGATTCATACCTCCATGCTGAAAGTTCAGGGAGGGGTTGAATTGAAGGCCTGCAGAACAGAACCACAGAGTTAGAGCTAAAGAGTACACTGGCCATCTCTAATTTAGAAATGCTTGTTTACCTGAGGGACAGGCACTAGGTCTTCTTAACCTCTACTGCTACAAAGTCATTTATGAAATGATCATCACTTTCAGAGAGCCAGAGGGACAAATGCAGAAGTGGGGAAGAACCAGGGAAGGAGAAGCAGGGATCCTTTCAGTACATTAACCCTGGAGGCTGAGGCCCATGCAGGGTTGGGGGGTGAGCTGGGGTGGGTAGGGAGAGTAGCTCACCTGAGACTATTCCGTTAAGCATAGAGAACATGGGGGGGGCTTCACTGAAGGGCCTAGAGTCCCTCAGAGAGGAAGAGAAGAGGGGCCTTCCAGGGAAGGGCGGGTCACAGGGAGTGGCAATACAGTATGGTAGGAGATGACCCAAGAAAATTTTGTCTATTCAGGTGTTGCTTAAGTCTGGTCATATGTTTAGCAGAAAGAGAAAGTGTCCTTTATAAATCTCATAGGACTCAGCTCCCAAGAGCCCAAAATGAGGTTGGGAATATTTATAGTATAATCCAATTGCATTGTAGACTGAGAGTAAATCAACATTTGTAAGAGGAGTTTTCACAAATATACTGTTCTAGGTCCTGAAAGAGTGACTCACAGACATCTGCACAAAAGCTGAAAGATACCTGCATTGAAGTAAGTAAATCTGGTCAAAAGGCTGCAGGATATAAACCCTGTGTTAGGGAGTGGTGGTGGCAGGGGCTTGGGACTGGGGAAGCGGAAGGGAAGGGATAATAGGGAACCCTTAGAGGGGCACCTGGGCACCAGGGCTCCCCTTAACTCTACCATTGGGAACCAGAACTTCCTATACACCACCTCCAAGGAAACCCTATCATATCTGTAAGATGGAATAATTAATAATACCCATCCCCTGGTGGTAGGAAGAAAATGCGATAAAGGCTCATCACAGTGTGGGGCATGTATTGAGCACTCCATGCCTAATTGCCTGCTGGCCCATGGCTTACATCATAACCACTGTAACTGCACTACAGCTATTACACCCTCTACTACCAGAACAGCTATGATTGTTGATACCACCACATTGTTGCTTCCCTTCTGGGCCTCCCGAGATGATTTTAAACAGTGACAAAGTGGTGGAAGACAGACTGTCTCCACGGACCAGCTCTTTTCTGAGTAGCTGGAGGCTGGGGAGGCTAACCAAACATGGTCCCCAGTGGAGGCCGATGGTGTAGTGGTGGGGACACAGGAGCTTCTAGTCGTGATGACCACAGCGGGGGCTTTGTTTCATTTCAGGGAAAGTCAGGCTGCTTAGGGTAAATGGCAGGGGAGGAGAGGCTGGGTGCAGCAGGTCACAGCAAGCCAGAGCTTGTTCCATCTAGGCTGTGATGGCGGGAAAACTCAGGTCTAAGTGGCTGGGGCTACGGGAACTGAGCACTACGTCTGTGAAAATCATGTGAGGGATGCTGGGCTCCTCACATTGACCCCACCACGGCACCCTGGACTTCGCACCCTCACCAAGCTAAAGGCCACCTGGAGGTACGCTGTAGCTGGTAGATAGGGCTGTCAACACTGAGGTTGACAGAGTGTTAACCCTTTGTACGTGTTGTTCCCTCCACCACCACCCCGGGCTACTGGGAGACAGAGCGCATCATTAAAGTCCTTTTAGGTTCTTGCTGTTCAGCGAGCCAGGGCAGCTTTCTGTTGTACTAAGCACATGACCAGGCTCCCCGGCTCACGAACCTTCAGTAGTGACCTCAGGAACAGAGCCCAGCCTGTTAACTTGGTGTGCACACTCCCCGTGCCTCACAGCCTTCTTCCCCACAGATTCTCTGCACGAGGTCTCCCACCAAAGCCAGCGGGTCACACGGCTGATGGAAGATGCCCTGCCCTCGCCCATGCTGTGCCCCTCTGCTCGAGACCTGCTGCAGTAGTCCCCTTCCCTTTCCACTCACAGAGCGCTTCCAATTCAGCGCCACCTCTACCGTGCACCTCTGTCCAACAACTTGAAGTCACTGACATTTCATCTTAAGAAGACAAAATCCTGCAGCCCTCGTGAGCCCTCGTTTCCATCTTGTGAAATGGAGCCATTCCTCGAGTCCTTCTCCTCCCTCCCAGGGGACCACAGTGGCAGGCCAACAGGTCAATACGCTGTGAGGCCGCTGACCACATGAAAGAGCTCCTGTGTGATCGTGTCCTGGCCTTGAGGAAGGAGCTCTGTGACTGTCCCTAGAACAAGGCCAGGAGTGGCCCCCAGGGGTTTCTCCTTCCTAGCCATGCCAGAAACTACCCAGCCACAAGGCCTTTTCCTGGGCCCCATTCTTCTCCCATGGCACCTTGTGGTGCAGTCTTGCCAGGCTGTGTTTCCCCTCCCACCTGCATGTTCACAGCCGTGGACAGTGGTGATTCTCAATCAGCTTCCCTCTAAAATCCCCCTCTGCCTGGGATTCTTGGGCTCCTGTGGACCTTCCTTCCTTGTGACATGATTGGGTAAACACACTGGGTTGCAGACCTCTTATTCATCTTAAAGCTGAACATGGTGAACTTGAGCAATTGGATCTGTTGAGTGTGTGCCCATGTGTGTGTGCTCGTGTGACTCTTGGGACCTCTCCTATGACTAACCGAGGCCGGCTCTTTGAGACCATGTATCGTGTGCCGTGCAACTGACACATCTTGACCCAGGACCTAGAGTCTGCCCTAGACTGTTACCCTTCTTGGTTGTTTTGTCCTTATCATACTTTGATTTCTTACTAGGGGCCAGCAACTTCATTTCTATTATTTCATTTTAAGTTTTGCAGAACTCCACGAGTTCATCTGATTATCATGAAATAGTAAATTGAGACTTGAGTCGGGTGGTGCAGTTAGTAAGTGGTTGAGGTAGAAATGTGAGTCCTGATTTAACCCTAAAATTTAGAGCTTAAAAATAAACTGTGCATGAAGCTTCTTATTAGAGCAAGACTTAAAAATTTTTTCATTAGCACATGTTTGCTGTACACAGTGATTCCACTCTGTTTGGGGGAGTTGGCACATGTTCAGAACACAGCTTAATTCTTTTTTCATTCCCCTCTCCTTTCTCTCCTTCCCCTGTCTCCTCCTGCCTTGTGTGGTTTCTCTTATATGAAGAATGCAAAAATATAAACACAGAGCAAATACAAGATCATAGGAAGTTGAGAGACAGAGCGAGACTTTCCTCTGGGTGTACCTGCTCAGAGAACTTCCCTTTCTGGAAAACACTAAACCATTATCTCCTCTAGACCTCATCTTCTTCCCAGTCTTCTCATCCTTCTGACACATTGCTTTGCAAGACATTGTCCATGAACTCATATCCTCCGAAGCCATCCTCCAGGAAGCCACCCCCGGATTCCAGAAAGGATAGGAGACAGAGCATGGGCCGGTTTAAATTCAAAGGTTCAACCTTTTCATGAGAAACCTAAAAAAACCCAAATTTCTCAGACTGGGAGGGAGCTAGGAGTCATTTGGATGAGGCCTCAAGAAATGGCTACCCAATCTGGCATCATCCTTGTGTCTTCTTTTTCTGAATGTCTGAAGTAAAGGATCCATGGTCTCTCAGGATCCTGGTGTTCAGTCCATCAAAACTTCAGTTTACTATTGAGCTGTTGTTCACATCGTGGAAGAGCTGGAGTTCTGGATGGTGAAAACCTCCTTTTGTTGGCATTTACTGGGGGAAGTAGGAACAGCACACCCTTCATATACCTGGGTCTCCCAGGGTCACAAAGGGCGCTCAGTGTTTTAGGTTGCTGGTCACTGCAAGCTCATGGATAAGGATGTCCAGGGCATATTAAGTCAGTTCTCAGCTCCAAGCCAGATGCTTATGAGAGTGGGGAGGACTTCAAAATTTGCTTTCTAGTTTAGTTACACAATAGCCCCTCTTTTTCACAATGAGGAAATTGAAGTCAGGCATCTTTTTAAAAGACTTATCTGAGTCACAGAGTAAGAATTAGAACTTTGGTTCATTCCCTTACCTGAGACAAAAAATGTTGCTTCAATAATTTCTAAAAGATTAAAAACTGGCACAAGGTGTGGGTTTCCCATTGTCCCATCCTCTCAAAATTCCAGAAGAAAATCGTTATTGAGTCACTTGCTTTGGCCGTGTCCTGTTTAGGGCTAGGAAACCAGCACCCCATCCACTGCAAGGAATCAAAAATATCCAGGCTTCTTAGACAGGAAAAGAGAGAAGCAAGGAAGAATAAGGAGAAAGAGGAGGAGGAGGAGGAGGAGGAAGAAAAGGAGGAGAAGGAGAAGGAGTAGGAGGAGGAGAAGGATAAGGAGGATAAGGAGGAGGAGCAGAAGAAAGAGAAGGAGGAGGAAGAGGAGCAGGAGAAGGAGGAGGAGGAGAAGAGAAGGAGGAGGAACAGAAGGAGAAGGAGGAGGAGGAAGAGGAGGACAAGGAGGTGGAAGAGGAGGACGAAGAGGAGAAGGATAAGGAGGAGAAGGAGGAGGAGGAGAAGAAAGAGAAGGAGGAGGAGGAGAAGAAGGAGGAGGAGGAGAAGGAGGAGGAAGAAAAGGAGGAGGAGGAGAAGGAGGAGGAAGAAAAGGAGGAGGAGGAGAAGGAGGAGAAGAAGGAGAAAGAGAAGGAGAAGGAGAAGGAGGGGGAGAAGAAGGAGGAGGAGGAGAAGGAGGAGGAAGAAAAGGAGGAGAAGGAGGAGAAGAAGGAGAAAGAGAAGGAGAAGGAGAAGGAGAAGGAGGGGGAGAAGAAGGAGGAGGAGGAGAAGAAGGAGAAGGAGAAACCCAAGGTCAGCAGTCATGGGGGATAAACACCACCGAGTCTCAATATGGTTCATCGGCAGATTTTCCCCAGCGCCAATGGCCCGTGTCAGAGCTGTATTTTCCACTATGGCCACCATGATTTGGTTGTGGCACCCTCACAGTTTTCTTTCCTTTCGATGGAGACAGACTGACGTGGGTCAGGCCCTGCCAGGTGTCTGGGGCTTTACAAGCTCATCCTTGGCCTCTGACACCTCATCTTTTGGCCCCAACCCTCTCTCTCCTTGACAGCACCAAGTCAGCTGCTGAAAAACCGATGGAGGAGCAGAAAGGGGCTTGAATTTTGGCACCTCTAGAATCCCCTTTTCACATGGCCTGAGCCCAAAGCCAGCCAGCCAGGCAGAGCCGATGGGGAAGCCTCTGTTTTACAGGTGTGAATCTGGGCACAGATTCCAGAAAGCAACTGGGGGTGACTTAGGAGATGCCATTTGATCTCTGTCTATTCCTGTTTGCTAAGTTGCTGCCTCCTACACTGCACTTGTGTGTGTAAGATGTTTCTGGGTGGGGGGCTTTCCCGGGGCTGATCAGATGTACCATCTCATCCGCTGATGGTGACAGGAAAGATGAGCAGTGACAGTCACATCCACTGTAGTTCCATCCCAGTCAGCAAGAGTAACCTCATCTCCTTTCTTCCTGGTAAGACAGAGGTTGTTTTAGGGATAATTGTAGGGTTGGATACGGAGAACCAATCGGTGGAAACGATTTCCTCAATCTCAGGATGGGCCTGGGCCCTGCTGAGTGTGACCACTGGGTCCTTACACTGGACTTTGGCCGCCATGCCCTGTGCCCAGCCCCATCTCTTCCTGTGCCCCAGTTCCACGTGGCCTTCATCAGTTCTTTAGCTTTCAAAGCCTCTGTGGGGGTGTCTCCACTGAGATCTCCATGCTGATCAGGTAGTCCTTCTCTTCCCCTATGCACAACCCCTACTTTAAAAAAAATTTATTAGTGCATATTGATTCTAAAGAGTGTTCAGTTTCATCATGACTTTTTCATACTTCCAAAACCTATTTTGATCATATCCATCCCCCAGTATTCTCCCTTGCACGCCCTCCCCCTTATGCCCTTCCTCTTGTCTAATAATAGTCTCCCTTCTGAAAAACTTCATTTTCTTAAAGACATCTGACAGAGTGAACACTTCCACGAATAAGTTAAAGCAACAGTCTTAACTGCTCAGGAAAAACACCTGGAGTTTTAACTGGTAATATTTAAGTAAACCTGGAGCATTCCCCTGCATGCTTGCCTGTGTATGTGCCTGTGTGCATGCCTCTGTGTGTGTGTGTGTGTGTGTGTGTAGGGGGGTGGGGCAGGCCCTGAGCCTTCCCAGCCTGCTTGGATGTATCACGTCACCCACTCTTCCCAATACAAAAGATAAACAGTGCCAGTCACAGGAAGGTGCCCCTGTCCCAGGAGTTGACTCATGCTGGTAATATCTGTGGCTTCCAAAAGCTGAATAGGAGATGCTTTTCTTCTGAGGAAGCCAGGAGGGAAAAGCCTTGAATCGAGTCATGCAGCAGTTGCTTTGATTGTACATGATTTCCTGGCTAACAGTATAACACAGTGTAAAAAGTCACCCAGGAAATCATGTACAATCAAAGCAACTCCTGCATGACTCTGGATTCAAGGCTTTTCCTCCGGGGGCCCGCCCACTCCCTGAGTGAATGATTGCTGAACCTCCTGAGGGCCAGCGGGCAGCTCTGAATTCCTCAGGCCTTCACTTCCCCGACCCCAGCCTGGGCACGGCCTCCCCTGATGGCCCACTACACTACATTTAGTTGGCAGTGATGGGTGACCTCAGACAGGGCTGCTCTAGGAAAAATTGAGAAACAAAGTGTGATGTCCTGGTTGGCCCTGTGGGGTTTGATGCAGTCCTTCTAATTTTAGGAGCCATGTTTAAGACCAAAATCGATACAAGTGCTATGGATCACTTAGATTAAGTAATGAATGAAATAGGGGCCAGTGCTTGCAATGTGTTAGGCAAGGTTCCAAGTGGCATAAGTATATTATCTTCAATTCTAACCCAAACCCTATGATAACATAAGTCCTTCTACTTAGACCACACTACCGTTGGAGAGCTCAAAACGACGAGGTGCCAGATTCAGTCTCCGAAGGATGTCAGCCCGGGCAGTGTGGCTACGGGCCCACACTCTGCTGTTCCCTAACAGAGTAGCTGGGGGAAGCATTTCATGGCACCCAGGACACAGAGCACCCAACAAATGTTGGTTCCTGACCCCAGGAATTGTTCATCTTTTAATAACAGTGTGATGAAGGGCTTCCAGGGTGAATTGGAGTTGGAAGAATTTGTGTCTGTGGATGTGTTTGGGGAACATCGAAGCAGACCACTGAGGAGCAACCCGTCACTGGCCCTGGCTCCTCAGAGGGCACCAGAAGTTGGGTCCTGACTGTTGGATCTTCCACAGATGACTTTACTGGGGTCTTACGCTTCAGTCTCTCCATCTTGGGGGCAGTTTTAAAACAGTGCGAGGCAGCTGGCAATGCCACTTCGAGGCAGCACGTGAGCCAGGGCCCAGCAGGGGAAAGCCATGAATCAGGAGTCGTGTAGCAAGACAGGGTTTTCCTGTGATCCGGCTTTGGTCAGCATGGTCCATGGTTCCTTTGAGGGATTCCCCGACTGAACACCCTGGCAGTGGAGCTCTGGTAGATGCTTCCGATTCCCCCGTCTGGCCTGACTCACACCAACCCTAGACTACTCAGACCTCCATCAAGGTGCAGTTTGGAGAGTCAGATAGAATCAGCACAAGGCCTGAGGTGGGGGCAGGCTGAGGGAACCACATGACCTCTCAATTCCGGAAAAGCCAGGCCTCCCTTTCACCCTCCGCCTCGCACTTGGTACCTCACAGGTAGGAAAAACACAAAGGCGGGAAGAAATAATTAGAGTAGTTATCAGTGCTTTCTGCATCTGGAACATGGGCAGATTAGTCATAGTGGAGCCTGGGTGATTGTGATGATAACACCTCCCCGGCTTCTCTAACAAACAGTCGGTGATAGTTAATGACATCCTCCAATCAGAGGCTCAGGAAGGGGTGCGCCTGTTGACAAGAGAGTCCAGGTGCCAGGGGACAGAGAGCAAGGATGGAGAAGCCCGGGGCCAGCTGTGAATAACAGCCTTTGTGGCAAAGGCCACTGTTAGTGCCCCTGAGGGGCGGTGGGCGATTCTTTTCTTTGGCATCCTGCGTCCGTGCCAGGCCAGCCTCGTTTCATCACCATGTCCATCACATTATCCCTCCCTGGTGTGGTTACTGGCAGAGGCTTCTTGTGGGCCACCATGTCAAGTCTAAATTTGTACAAATCCTTCTGTTTCTCCATCTGCAAAATGGAAATAAAGAAACCACCACTTTGGTTGGGAAGATAAAAAGAAACAACAGCTGGGAGATGCCTGGTCCAGCAGATAACTCAGCTCAGGCTGGTTTACTTCATCTGTGTTTTTCTCTATAGTCTGTCGCATGCTATGCTCCAGGGTTCCGTTCCTTGCTCCCTAGACATTCCCTGCCGGCTTTCATTGATGCCCCTCTTAGTCTCTGACACTGCAGTTTGGCCTTGGTCACTGTGTGCATGTTGGGCACCCCTACTTGAGTGTGAGTGCAAGTCCTAGCTTCCCGTGTCGTTTGTAGCCGCTCAGGTTCCAGAACTGGGCTTGTTGCTACTTCTCATTCCCATGCCTGACAGGTCACTAGTGAGCAACACATTCTTAGAAGAGACCTGGGGAGGGAGTGGGCAGTGCATGCGTGTGTGGCAATGGAAAGTTACCCAAAGTGATGGGGAAAACAGCTGGGGCATTTCTCTCTGGGGATTTCCCTGGACCATGTTTTACAATCTGTACCAGGGCCCTGCCTTTCATCAAACTGTAATCCTTCCACGCTCTCCACTTCCTATACCTATGTCTACCTTGGGCAGCCGTTTGAACTGGCAAAATTGGATGAAAACTACTGGGACTATCAGGGCAAAGGCCAGTGGGATTAGAATGGAGGCTCTGAAGATTACTGAAGGTCTCTGAAACCCGGCTGCCATCTCCCTGCGCCAATTAAGGTCCTGGCTGACCTGCCCGGAGCCTGCAGCAAGTTCAGACATAAACGTTGTCTGGATCCAGATGCTAGGGACAGCTGCAGAACTTGAGAGTTAGAGTGACATCCAGCACTGAGGCTGGTCCTGTTCCGCCCCGCAGCAGCCTAGGGGCAATGCCTGTCATTGGAGGGGTGGCTGCTGTGTATCTCAAAGCCACAGCTCTTTTCTAGAACCCACCTCACCTTCAACAGACATTCTGTGTTGTCACATCCAGCTGGTTTTACTCTGCCCCAGACGTGGGTCACCTTTGGTTCTGTGACTGCTCTACAGTGACAGTCCCTGCATGGTGTTTGGTCAGGAATGCAGCTTGTGTCTGCTCAGCTCAGGCTGACATGCCTGGATTACCCTCAGCCTGGAGGCCTCAAGTACTTCTCCACCCAGGCCAGTTTGCCTTTGGACGGCTTCCTACACTTTTAGGGCTGCCAGATGTAGAATGCTTGAGTTGGAAGGCACCATACAGAGGCCGAGCTGCTTTGCTTTCTCCATTGTTCTGTGGAGGGGGAGATAGATCGAGGACTTGGGAGTGCCATGCTGTGAGCCCATGCAGCTCTCCACAGAGACAGCTGCTCCCGTGTCTGCCCCTAGATCACAGCCTGCCCACGTGTTGTTCCTCCTAACCCACTATCAGCTCCATCAATTTCATCTGAATTAGACTCCTTTATCTTTATTTGTCCATTACCAGTCTTAAAAGTCACCTTTTCTGAGAAGCTTTCTTTTGTTAGTATAGTTCATCCTTCTATTAGGATTCTCCAGAGAAATACAACCAATTGAATGACCAAATCTATCTTTATCTCTCTCTATCATCTCTATCTCTATCTCTATCTCTATCTCTATCATCTCTATCTCTATCTCTCTCTATCTCTACCTCTCTCTCTCTATCTATCATCTATCTATCTATCATCTCTCTCTTTCTTTCTATTTGTCTGTCTGTCTAATAAGGCACTCCCTTATATAACGTGGGGGCTGAGAAGTCCCCCAGTATTCTGACTTCAAGCTGGAGACCAGGGAACCCTGGTGTAGTGCACAGGACTGAGTGCCTGGGAGCCAATGCTGTAGATTCCAATTCAAGTTGAAGGTCTGAGAATCGGGAAGGCACAGGGCGGGAGAAGACCTATGTTTGAGCTCAAGCAGTCAGGAAGGGGAGGTGGAGTCTATTTTCCTTCACCCTTTTGTCTATCTGGATTCTTAAGAAATGGAATGATGCTTACCCCATCAGGAAGGGTGATCTATGTCACACAGTCCACAGACTCCAGTGCTGATCTTCCAGCATTCCCAAAAATAATGTTTAAGCAGACATCTGGGCATCCTGTGATTCAATCAGTTTGACAGAAAGTTAATCACTAGGATCTGCCATCCTTTGCTGAGTGGGTGGCTTGTGCTATGTTAATTTTTACTTAGAGTTGCTCTTTGTGTGTTCCTCGGTATTATTTCAGTGCGCAGTTTGGCATCTCTGTGAGTCTGGCATCTTTCTTCAAAGCCCTAGGAGCTCTACAGGAAGTAGTTCTCATCGTCCTCTTGGTCTGGAGCATCACCTTTTGAGCGGCTCTGGGTTATAGACGCAGAGATGTGAACAGTGCAGGAGGTGGGGTCACTGCCAGATGACCAGGTCCCGAAGCCTCCTTGTCTGATATCACGTGAAGCTTTGATAAGTCTTGGAGGGACAAAATCTGACATCCCCAAGGGTAAGGGTTCAACACTGCAGTGTGGAGACTGTGGTAGGACAGGATGTGCTCACTCTTGATTTTTGTGTGGTCAAGTCACTTGCCTGGGGTCACATTGTGACACATTCATTACCAAACCTGTTCCTTTCATCAGGGCCCCATGGGATTTGCCAAGTCAGTCTTCCTTTGTACTTTCTTGCTCAACCCGTGCAGAAACTTAGAATTCTCAGGCATGAGAGGAATCTTAGGCATGGGGTGAGGTGAGGGTCATGCCTCACACATCCTCCTAAGCAGAACATATGGAAATCCGAGATGCCAAAGTGTTGCCACACGTACTTCTCCCTCGTTTCAGCGTCGCACACCTCTAAGTGTTAGCGGCTTCTTGCAGATGTCTACGTTTCTGCTGTTTTAGTTTCATCCTGAGCTCCTCACTGTTTCCACGAGACAAGGAAACACATTGGGAATTCCTGTGTTGGGAACGGGCAGGTATCCATGCTTATTGCATAAGAAAAGAATTACTGGAAAAGTTGCTCTTCAGATTGAAACATCTTAGTTCCCTTATTTTTGTGTACATGTGTGAGACCCAAGCAGGTTTCCTGCTGCTTCCTGCAGACCTACCCCTATCACCCGCTCATACCAGAGTGCGTGGCCGCGCATAACAGCAGCTCCCAGGGAGCAGGACTCTCTGGGGTTGGATGAGGAGTTAGATAAACTGTTGTGGTTGGCAAGATGAGCCATAGTTAGGAATATCCTCCAAGTGATTTTGGGATGAAGTAATTTTTGAGGAGGTTTAAGAAAAGAATCCCACACGTGGATTTTACAGACAAAACTAAATCTCAGTGTCGGCTAGTGGCAGGGCTGGGAAGAGGTAAGACTGCAGATCTCTGGACAGCCAGAGTGCAGAGCACTCAGAGTCCTCCATGTGGACTGAGTTGGAGGAGAAGGGGGAAGCAGAACTCCTCTGTTGCAGGTCTCCAGTGGGTGACTGTCCTTGGGCCATGTGCTGCCTATGCCTCCTCCTTCATTGTCCCTGGGTAAAGTTAGAGTATTCCGTGGGACAGCCACAGCCTGTCTCCATCTAGACAATAGTCCTGAGGGGCCATGAGGCTTTGGTTCCATATACAGACATGCTTTTACTTTTCTCTAAAGGCTTTGGCCCTGCCCTTAATAACTCTGGGCTGTAAAATGCGGAGAATTACATCAAGTTCCTTATGTGCTACTGCAAGGGATCTATCTGAGAAATGTTTTGAGTTTGAGAAAGAGAGAGAGAGAGAGAGAGAGACTGAGGCTGCTCCAGAAGAGAGGGCACAGCCCTCATGGGCATGGAGGCCAGAGTGTTACAGCCTACAGCTCCTGGTGACCCAGGAAGCATCTGCCTTACAAGCGCTTCCTAGGGCAGACATTTTTCCCAAGTTATTTTTATAATAACCTTATGAGGTAGGGTTTAACTTTATCTCAGTTTTATGAAGAGGAAAGTGAAAGCCAGAGAGCAAGCTAAAATAACTCTCTGCAGGTCAAGTTCATAAATGGCAGAGCTTTGAATCCAGGCAGCCCGACTCCAAACTCACATGCTTAGCTACACTGCAGGAGGAAAGATGAATCTCCTTCCTGCCCTCTTCCCTCCAGAGAAGGGATTACATGACCTGAAGTTCCCAAACTGAAGACATCTGTGAAACGGAGAGGCGAAAAGATCAACATAAGAAGTCTGAGAACTTCTGGGATGCAGGAATTGCTAGAATGGCAGAGCAGCTGCTCCGCGGTCTCCTTTTCCTGCTGTGGGCCTCACGTCCACCTGGCCCAGCTTTCTACCCCGTCTCACCCTCTCTGGACTACAGGGGCTCAAGCATCACTTTTGTGGAAGAAGTGTGTGTCTGAGGGGCCATACTTCTTCTGGGCTTCAATTTGTATAGCACAAGGACAGAAGAAAAGAAAGAAAAGTTGAAATTCAGGCTCCTACCTCCCCACCTCCCAAGTCTATTTCCTGTGGTGCTGATGAAGCTAAAGCTTCAAGTTCTCTTTCTTGCACTGGCTTTTTCCAAAGCCCTGGGCCTAATTTTATGTCTATAACTATATATAACTATATATATATATATAACTATATATATATATATAACTATATATAACTATATATATATATATATATATATATATATATAAAATTTTTTCTTAAAGAGAGCTCTTCCTCCAATTGCATATGATTTAGTGCCCCATGAAACCTGGCTTCCTTCCCCCACTCAGCCGCATCAGCCACAGGTCAGCATCGCACAGTGCTGAGAAACACCGCAGATCCCTTGGCTCCCAGAGCCCTCCCACCCACACAGTGGGAGCCTTGATTGAGGGTGTGATTCAATTTAGAGTAGCTGGGTTAAGTTTTTGTAAAGAGGTTGCCGTATGTGCACTTTTGCAGACCTCAAAGCCACCAGAAAGTGGGGCCTCAGTCTACTTTTTTTTTGTAATGATGATTCTATGATTTTTCTCCATAGAGAACTGCTTGCATACACTGACAGGATTACAAGATGTATGCTCAAGGGAACATTTACAGAAGTATTAGTGAGTTCCTTACTATCGACACGTGGTCATGCATAGCCACACGTGTGTGCAGAGGCTTCTGGGCTCTGCTGCAAGGGGTGGGACCCTTCTGGTACAGTCTCCTGTTAACAGCCGTTCTCTGAAGCAGCAATAGCTGGTTTAGCCCATGGTCTACAAAGATTGGATGAAACCAAAAGGGAGCGTTTATTGCACGGAATCTGGCTGTCTCAGAATATCCTTGAGTGGAAGCTGCTTCGGGTCACAGAGGGGTCGGAACCAGAGCAGAAGTCATCAGGAAGCCAGCCCCCAACCCCAGCAATGGCGAACCTTTCAGAGCTTTCAATGATGTAAACAGCCCTCTGCGGCATGAGTGCGACAGGTTCGCTACCACTGCCTTTTCCTATCTGTGGCCACCTGGCCACTCCTCTCCACTTTCCTTGGTGCCCTGTATCCTGTTCTCTTCCCCATTCCACCTTTCCGTGACCCTCAGAGCGGCTTGCAGACCTGCACACTGTACCGCTCCAGAGTCTTCCACAATTGAATCGCAGGGCGCAGCAAAGGCTGATGGGTGGTCTGATGCCCCAAGCCTGGAAACTCAGGGCCAAGGTCTGTTCTTCAGTCCGATACAGTCAGGGACCAATGCCATGAGGCTGCCTGGGTCAGAGTAGGAGATGTCATAATGGTGTTTCCAGTCCACAGCGTGCCCTCCTTGAAGACCCCATGAGTGACACTGTCCAAAGCACCTGTTTTCCTGAATTCCCACAGCACTGCTTCTGTCCTTCTTCCAGACGCTGCTCTCTATCTTGTCAATGTTATCATTATAAATGTCGTGTCTCCCCCACCTGGCTATAAACTGGTTTGTTTGCCCTCATATATCTTGCACTTGTGCCCAAAGAGTTGAACGAGTGCTCATTATAGATCCAAAGTCACAATAAACTTCAAGTAAATAAATTTTCAGGAGACTTCAGTAACTTGATCAAATCTTTCATTTCCCCTAAATTAAACTGAGTTGGTTAGATTAAATTAATTCTGCTGGATCTGGCCATGGCCATGGTGGAACCCAGGAGCCTGCACAAAAAAGCAATTCGCCTGCCCTCTTGGTAAGCACCTTCTTCTGGCGTGAGCCAGGAGGAGACCCAGTAGTGTCTCTTGAGCCTACGGGGTGCTCGGGCTTGGAATCAAACATTCCCCCCCATTAGCAACTTGGGACAGAGGTCTGAGCATCTCTTGGCAGGATGACTCTATGCAACATAGCAAATATGGGGGGTCTCCTCTAGCTTCTCTTTGAAAGCAAGTGTGGTTTTCAGTTTTGTTTTCATTATGATTAATTGCTTTACTCTATCCAATATTCTCTTTCGATTGATTTTATAATGTTCTGCCTTTGGTTTGATTTTGCTATACTTAATTGACTAGACAACTATTGTGAAGATAATGAGATATACTATGGAACCTATTACTGTTATCCCGGTAACCTGCTGTGAAGTTCTGTACCCAAGTCACTGCACTGTCTCAATGGGCTTTGTTCTGTCGTATTTCTACTACCTTCAAAAAAAAAAATTAATTCTGCCCATTTTCCATGAAATGCATTTTAAGATTCTAACTGATTGAACATATTTATGGCATATATAGTGTGCTATTCCAAATGTATATTTGCTATGTAATGATCATATCAGGGTAATTGGTATATCATTTCAGACACCATTTTTGTATGTGTATTCTTGGTGTCTGAAGAGCAGGATTGGTATCCTCTCTATTAGCTATATTGCTTCTATATTGAAACAGTCAATTACTTGCTGCCACCCATAATTATTCCACTGTGCTGCAGAACATTAGAAGTTATTTTTCCCACCCAACTGCACCTGTATCCATTAACCATCCCTTTCTTATGTCTCTACTTCCAGGCTTTGGGAACCACTGCTGTCTCTACTTTGATAACCAATTTTTACTGAGTGCCTTCTCACATCGTGAACTGAACTGGCTCCTGAAGATGTGGCCCCAAAGAGACAAAGAAAATCCTCCCAATTCAGTTTGAAGGCCATCAGGAAGCAAGTTTCCACAAACTGGACTTTCTTTCGAGTGCTGAGGAGTGGGCTGTGTAAGTCTAGCCCAGAGCTGAAGGAGCTCAGTTTCCCTGGGAGCCACGAACAGTGGGTCAAACATGTTGCTGCACCACAGGACCATATGGGATGGAGGAGAGTGCTATGAGACACCAAGAGTGATTTACCACCAGGGGAAAGAGTGCACAAGGGAGGCTTTGCTGAGAGCACCAGCATTTGATTGGACTCACGGGTTGAGTGTATTTTGCCAGGGATAGCATTTGTTGGGTGTGTGAGTGGGTATGTGTTTGGGGAGTTGGGGACCAGTGAAAGGAGACGGGAGTGACAATGGTCAGACCCAGAGAGAATGGCTTCTGGAGGATATTTTAGGCACTGAGAAAGAGCTACTGTGTCTGGGGCACAAAGAGCACAGGGGAAATAGTGGTGAGACTGCCCATCAGGCCTCTTGGCCTTGTTTGCTGAGTTGAGGAGCCGAGTGTCCACGGTCAGCTGGTCTTCAGTCAGGAGGGTAATGATGGCCAGGCAGTAAGGCCAGGCTGAACCTGGAGAGAAGCATCAACCTCTGGCCAGGAACCTATTCGAGAAAGCCCAGGGGTAAAACTCTGCTTCTGCCCTGCGGTTGTTGACTTCTGACACTTGCAGGGAATGGATGGGCGGTAGGGTGCTGGTGACCTGTTCACTTCCCAATGGCAACCTTCCCCAGGCAGTACCAGATTTCCCAACTTTTACTCTTCCTTGAGTAGAATGGGAGCCTTTACATTTTCCAATGAAATTAAGAAATAGAAAGGAAAGTCATCCATTTGTAGTTAAAAAAAAAAAAAAAGTCAGCAGAAGTATGGACCTCCATCCCCTGACATCATTTAAATTAGAAGTCCTGGTCCCTTAGCCAGTCAGAAGATGAGAACTAACTAGACATAATGGAGTCCTGGAGACTGCTCCTACAGGTGCATGTCCCTTGTGGGGGCGCTGTTCACCCTCCACGGTCTGCATGTGTCCGAGCAGGGAAGGAATGAAGCCTTCTTCTAGAACTTTCCATACCTGGAGTCCAGGTTGTTCACACCCTAGGCCTACATTTCCAGCTCCGCCTCCATCTCCTCCTAGCTCCTTATTGGCCTCTGGCCTTCCTGGCTCTTCTTGAGGTTAGTCTTGGCTTGTTGCCTCTCTGCTTGTCAATTATAGGTCATCCCTCCAGATCAGACAGAAGGCCCTTCTCTCTGTGAAGGCTTCCCCTGCCGCTGAGTTAGGCTGAAGAGCTCTCTCTTGTGCACTGGTCCAGCACTCTGACTGGCTTCTATCTTTCCTTTCATCTTATAGCATTATGGTTATGAGTTCTGTGCTAAGTAGACTGACTTTCTGGAGCTCAGGGAGTGGACTCTAACCATCTCTGTAATCCTGACACCCAGTAAACTCTCAAAAACACTCTATTGGTCATTACAGGGTGGCTTATCTGAATGTCTTATCTACAGGGGCTGGAGTAGGATAAACATGCCTTTGGGGGTGATTCTAACAAGCAGAGAAAGCGAAAGGCGCATTTTGAGTAGAGGAAATACTGGCAAAGGTGCCACAGCACGAGGACCTGGACACATATGGGAGCCTAGAGGGAGGGGGAAGGGGAAGTTGCAGCCGGAAAGACAGATGCATAGTGCTGGGCTTCTTATGCACATCTTTGCTCCAGGTCTCTGCCAAAACTTGGTGAGGGGGTTGTTTTGTTACCCACTGAGAAGGAAACTGAGGCTCAGGAAGGTTAGAGAGTTGGTGATGAAGGTGGGCTGAGACTGATCAGTATGATTAGTCTCTGAAGCTCATCAGGGCCTTGGAGAATAGTAAGCAATTTCCCAGACCTCATGAAGAGGAGTAAGAGAAGGTAAGTGGGGGGAAGAGATACATTTTAGAGTTATGTTATTAATAATACCCGGGGCGGGTTTTTATTTTTGAATGCCTTTTGTGTACCAAAAAGTGCACTAGCTACTTCAAATATGTCATGGCATCAAAACTGATAGTGTCCCTTTTAGAGAATCAGCCCCACTTTATATATAAGAGAACTAAATGTCAGAAAAGTTCGATAATATGCTCAAGGTCACACAGCCAATAAGTGATGGGGCCTTGATGGAACCGATAATCAATGGGCCTGACTTAAATGCACGTCTTTAGATTCCACAGCCAGCTTTGGTGTAAAAGAGCTTAAAGGGAGGGTTGTGACTTAATACTTTATTTCTCAGCCACATAACAGGTATATAAAGGTTTAATTCTTTTTGTCAGATGCGTACTTGAAGCCTGGGCTTTTCTCCCCCACAGGCTCTTCCGTCCCTGTAGGGCACGGTCACCTTGCTCTGTCCTTTTTGCCCAAATGTCTAGAAGTGGACCCCCCAAGTAAGGTTTGCTGCTGGATTAAAAAAAAAAAAAAGACTAGAATTCCGTCGGCTGAGAAGGCTTCTTAAAGAAGACAGTGGGCTGGAAAGTGCAGTGGCTGACACAGAAACATGGCACCTGATGCCCTTTCAAGAAGAAAGGCAGCCTTGGCCCAGGAGGGCAAGGGGACGTCATTCCCTTTCCTGGCTACTTTATTTTTCTCAGGGTTTCCGTTCCAAACGGGTGAAGTTCAAACACCAGCCTTGCTTAGAGTTACCTGGGCCTTCTTACTCAAAAGGCGGATTTCCTGGCCCCACCCTGATATTCAGAATGTATTTTTGTGGGGCCCAAGAATCTTCTCTTTAATACCAGCTCCAGACCATTGACGAATGAAGAACATCGTCTCCTGCCACGCAGTCCTAGCCGTGGGCTTTCGCTGTCACTGCCAAGAGAGAGGGAGGTGCCGGGAATTGGCAGTTGAACACCTTTCAGGCCCCTGACCCAATCAGTGACACTGACCCGGAGGCCATGTGTAGGAGTCCCCATCTTTCGGAATTAGTGATGTGGTTAGAGTAGCAACGTGACTCTCTGTGGACGGAAGGAGGTAGGTCGGATGTGAGAGTCTCCCTCCATGAACATGTGTGCGTCATCTGAGTCATAGCTTGTATCTTTACTCTCGAAAACAAGTCGTTTTTGTTCCTGTCAGCATCCTGGCTGGCTCACAACAAAGGGGGCAAGCTGGGTTGAGTTGAGGCTCAGGTCTGGACCAGGCCTCAGGGGGCCTCTGGAGGTAGGCCGCACTTGGGGAAAGCAGGAAAGCATTGTTTCTTGGGGACTGAATAGAAACACAGGCTCCCGGGAGACACACAGAGGACACAGGAGTTAGTTTTTAACTACCAGGGGTTGGGGTGGCCTAGCTCAGAGATCTCTGAGGAATTTCAACCTGGATATTCTTTCAAATAATCTGAAGCCAAAAACCAAACCAAAATAAAACAAAACAACAATTAGAGACTCCCAGGCCTCACTTCAGATGTACTAAACTCAGTTTCCAGGGGTGGCACTCTATAATAGTCCCCTGGAATTCTGCAATACCTCTGGCATTACTCTAGGAAACAGGTTCTATGATCAGAAGGAAATGTCCTATGATCAGAAGGAAAATTATTCCTGCTCAAACACTACAACATTGCCACCCTCTCTCTCTGTGGCCTGTCTTTGCCCCTTTTCCTCCCTCTGGTCCTTTGCCCACTCTCTCTGTCTTTGTGAGACAGCGCAGTGACCTACCTAACTGTAAGTCTGTTTCAGTGCGTGTTGTTTGCCACTGACACCTGCTACCCAATTTGCAGATGGTAACCACATGATGTGGACTTCTGGACCTTGGACGTCATGAAGCAGAGTTGGATGACATCTGTCAAGTCATGGGAAAGATGGTCCCTGTGGAGGCAATGAATTCAGAGGTCCTTTCTGACACAGTTGGTCCTGTGGCCTCAATGTTACCCATTTTGCATGGTTGTTTTTGGAGTTTTCATTTGTGCTCTGCATCTCTGTAGGTTCTATAACTGGGGATAACCCACAGGCTGGGTGCATTGGAACAATTTGAGTAGTAAGAAGCTGAAAGTGAGCAGAGACGGAAGGAATTAGGGCGTCTGAAGTCTCCCCAAGAGTGCTTCTTTGAGTCATAGACTGCGTCTTTGCTCTCAATAACAATATTTTATTGATGTCAGCATCTTTCCAGGCATAAGAGAAGCTCAGTAAGAAGGAAGTTTGGTACCTAAGAGTGTTCCAAATCAGAGAATGGCCCAGGGATCAAACAGGGACCATAGAGAGCAAACTCCAGGGAATCCTGCCTGTCAGCTTCTTAAGATGATTTCCGTACCTTTGTTTGAGGGTGGAGGAGTAGCAGATAGACTGGGGCTTTTCAATCATTTACTAAAGTCGCAAAATTCCCTTACAGCGGAGGAATAATAGCCACATCTTTGAGGGACTGAACGGTGCTGAGCACCCAGGTGGAACCATAGGAATCCCAGAGGAATGTTCTTTGGAAGAAGGGCCCACAACTCCCCTCCTTTCCAAACATACCTTTTCTTCATAGTTCCGCCCAATGCTGAGTCATCCGTGGATGCTCTTCTGATCATTCAAACACTAAGTGACTGCCCTTGCCAACACCTAGCTCCCATTCTAGAGCACACATTTGTTTTGGAACAGTTCTTTTTGCTCCAAAAGTGTATGCATTTCCAACAGCTCTTGGCTAATGGCCTTGGACTATTTCCTTTCTGGGCTGGAGTTATCTTCTGAAGAAGACTGAACAAGAGTATCTACCCTTGATCACTGTTTACATATCCAAAGATTGTTCTAGAGCCAGCCATCACTTTAGGTCTTGGTTAAATACATATATTATCTCAGGGGGTAGGTGCTAAAGACAAAGCAGGCTAAAAGGACTTAATATGATCAGGGGTATTATTGACCGGGAGAATGAATGACGACTTTATTTGGTTTTTATTTAGGTATCATACTGTGTGCTAGTGCTGGAAAAAATTTACCTCTGTGTGAGTGCAGTCAGCTACATTACAAAGGTGAAGCAATCCCAATAGAGTAAAAATTGCATTAGACTGGAAACTATGGCTACTGAATTAAACTCTAAAATGGAAATCACAGTGTGCACATGGGCACTGCAGGAAACTGAATGAGAAAAAGGCAAACTGAAGATGGATTTCCTAGAACACAAAAGTAAAAGATAAAGAAATGAAAATGAAAGAATAGAATGAATGTGAAAGAGAGATTTCAAAGAGCCAACCCGCAAGTAACAGGGGTTCCTAAAAATAATTCACAGCTACATTTGAAGCAGAAGTCATGTCGAGAATATATTAGCTCGAAGCAAAATCAAATTTAAACACTGACTGTGACACCAGCACCGAAGTAAATAAATAGGATAAAATGGAATAAACATGTTTCCTGGATTAATCAGAGATCTGGGCGTGTCCAGCTCCCAGCTCAAAATGGCTTAGACACAGCAAAGTTGACGGGTTTACCAGGAACCTGCTTCTTCAGCTCCGCTTTCCCCGCCGGGCTTCCTTCACGAAGGGGTGAGTTCCCTGGGGAGACGTCCAGCCTGTCTGCATTTGGTTTCTCCCAGCTTTTCAAGCCCAGCTGAAGACAGGGTTCTTTCCTTTCCACTGCTTGTGCCATTGAACCTGAGGTGATCCTTGCTGACCTGGACTGGGCTAGTTTGAGCACTGCCCTTGTCCTCCAAGCGGCCTGTGCTCCTGAGAAAGATTTCTGTCCAGGGGCATTGGTGGTGCATGTCCACTCCTGGAAGGAGGGTCCACATGCACTGCCAGCGAGGCTTCTTTCCCGAAGGAAAGTGGGGATCCTATTCCGGAAGACGGGGAGTGACGGATGCCGAGCACACTAAACAGCTTCATGGTGCACTTGATCGTTCAGACCTGTCCAGGTGGAGCCTTTACATCTGAAAGACAAGAAGAGCCCCGGTCAGGACATACGCAGGGAGGAAGAATGTCAAGCATGCTTCTGACATCTCTGGAACTTGAAATGCTGAAGACAATGAAGCGAGTCTTCTGAAATACGCAAAAAATGGTATTGTGTGACTCAAGCATTCATCCTATACCTAAGTAAATTGTCACTTGTAACGTGTGGGCTTAGAAAATGTAATTTCTAGGATTCTCCCCAGGCCAACTAGTAAAAAATGGGTTCCAAAACAGTAAGAATAAAGTAGATATAAATTAGCACTAAGGTCCCCCCCTCCCATCTTAAATATGCTTCAAACTTGTCCGCTTTCTATTCCTACCTCCATTACTGCCTTAGTCCAAGCCAGGGACATCTCTCATCTCACACCACCAGAGCCCCTTAACTTCTCTTTCCTGCTCAACCTGTTTTACGCCATTTCCCACATCTTATCTAATGGTCTTCTAGGAAATATCACTTCCTTGCTTAAAATAGCCATTTGGCTTCCTACAGTGCTGAGTGTAAATTCGAGTTCCTTACCATAGCTTGAAAGACCTCGCCTTGCAGCTCTGCACGCCGTCCCCTCCCACGCTGTCGTGTCCTCCTCACACCACACTCTCACAGCCCCTGCCCATCCTTCCCGTGCAAACACCAAGCTTCTCCCTCTGGCACAGCTTTGCACACGCAGTTCCCTCAGCCTGGAGCTTCTCTTTCACAACATCTCAGCTTCCTCACATCCTCTGCTCTAACGCCATCTGGTCTCACGATGGAAGCGCAGGTTTCCTTCTGTATTCCAGGGCACCCTGTCTCAATTTGGGAGTCATATTTTAAATTTACATATGTAAATTGTGTGCTTGCATGTGTTTGCTTGTGCTGTGTCTGTCTCCTCTTGGTATTGTGCAGGCAGGGAGCGTGTTGATTCTCTTCACCACTGAATTCCCAGTTCTTAGCGCTGTGTGTGACATCCAGGATATGCAATGTATTTTTGAAGCAAGAAAGAGAGAAGGAACATTGAAATGAGTGAACTATACATAGAATAAATGCGTACAGAGAGAGGCTGAAGTAATTGACTTAACCATAGTTTCTCAGGCGATGCAAACTTTTTTTCTTTTTTGCCATTTTTCAGTATGTAATACAGACAATTATGTTTATAATGTTGTACTACCATCATTACTATCTTCAAAACTTTTCCATTCCCCCCAATAAAAACCCATTAAGCAAAAATTCCCATCCCCTCCTCCCAGCCACAGCTGCTGGAGACCTCTGATTTACTATGACTTTGCCTATTTGAGCTGTTTCACAAAAGTGAAATCACAGTATTCTCCTGCTTTATTGTGCTTACTATTTTTAAGGTTCATCTATGTTTTGTCATGTGTTAGAATTTCATTCTTTTTTTTTTTTTACAGCTGAGTAACATTTGATCATGTCTGTAGATCACATTTTGTTTATCTTTTCATCTGTTGATGGACACTTCAGTTGCTTTCTTTTGGTGATTGTGAACAATACTGCAATGAACACTGGCATAAGTATCTGAGCTCTTTGTTTTGTTTAGGTGTGTATGCAAGAGCGGATCATTCTGCTTTTAACTTTAAAGGAACTGGCAGCCTGATTTCTACAGCCGTGGTACCATTCCCTCCAGCATTATAGGAGGGTTTCAATTTTTCCACACCCTCGGCAGCACTTGTTATTTCCTGTATTATTATTACTATTATTACAAACCTGGTAGGTGTGAATTGGTATCTCATTGTGGTTTTGATTTGCATTTCCTTAATAGCTAACAAGGTTGTGCTTACTGGCCATTTGTATATCTGCTTTGGAGAAGTGTCTAAGTCCTTTGTGCATTTTGAGAATCAGATTGCTGTTTTGTTGTTGAGTTCTTTACATATTCTGAATAATAAGCCTTTATCTATATATGATTTGCAAATATTTTCTCCTATTTTGTAACTTTTTCCCATTTTCTCAATAATGTCCTTTGATGCACAAAAGCTTTCAGGTTTTTTTCTTTTTCTGCTCACCCTTGTGATGCCGTATCTTAGAACCCACCACCAAATCCAAGGTTATGAAAATTGACCCCTAACTCTTTCTCCGACAGGTTTATGGTTTTAGCACTTACATTTAGGTTGCTGGCCCAGTCTCAGCTAATGTTTGTACCTGGAGAGGTGGGGATCCAGCTGTCTTGCCTAGGAGCCCCTGGGTTAGATAAAGATCTGCTCTCCAGATCCAGTCCCACTCTGCTCTGTGTGTTGGAGGCTGACCCCTTGGCACTGTGTCCAAGGCCATCTTTTCTCCTGACTTTGATTGGGCCCAGCCAGTGGTGGGGGTCAGATAGCAAGATGGTGAGCTGGGGCCTCTACCCCTCAGTCACTCTTGATGGTGTTGTTGTGGGCCGGCTTTGTCCCTGAGCTGACAGTCATGGCTCTGGGCATATTCCCTTGTCACACAACACCCTGTCTCTCTGGGCTCCAAGTACTAGCCCTTCCTGTTTGCCTTCCAGACGTTGGCTGGGAATGGGAGCCCCTCCTCCGGCATTAAACCATCCCCTATTGCTTGCTCTCAGCTCATGAATGTCCCTGTGAGTGAGGGTCCTTTTGGTTTATTTGTTTGTTTGGTACAGGGGACTGAGCCCAAGGCCTTTCCACTGAGCTACATCCCCACCCCTTTATATTTTTCAAGTTTTAATTTGGCAGGACCTCCTGTGGTTACAGAGGGCACCACCACTGCACCCAGTTGTGGTGGGCCATTTTATGTGTCCCCTTGATTAGACTAAAATGCCCAAAGACCTGGTCACACATTGAGTCTGTGAGACTGTGAGGATGTTTCCAGAAGAAATAAGCTCGTGAATCTGCTACAGAGTAAAGAAGCTTCACCCTCACTGGTGTGAGTGGGCATCACTCAGCTCAGTGAAGGCTGAGTAAGGTAAAATGGCAGAAGGAGATGAACTTTCCCACTCTGCTCGGGCTGAGAAGTCCATCTTCTCTTGCCGTCAGACATGGCGGCTCTGGGTTCTCAGGTCTCAGACTCTCACTAAGCCCCATGCTGGCTTTCCCACAGCTGTGGATGGCAGTCTGGGGGACTCTTCAGCATCCATGGCCTTGTCAGACCTCCTCATACCTGTCTCTGGGGCTGTCTTGGCTCTTTTTCTGGAGCACCCTGTCTCCCCTGAACTCTCGCGAGTGACGGGTTGAGGCGCCATCTGTTGGTGGTGAGGAGGACCCTGGTGGAGACAGGAGGGCTCCCAGCCCTCTCATAAACCAGCTTCCCTCAGTGACTGCTGCCACCAGCATCATCCCTGGGATGGAGCTCTCTCTCCTGTGCCCCCGGGTAAGGGTGGCAAGGGCAGAAGGGCCCAGCTTGGGCCAAGAGTTCTGGGCCATTCACTGTATGACCTGGAGCCAGTCTTTGGGCTCTATTTGGCTCATTTGTAAAACGGCAGCTCTACCCATGACTACATCCAGGATGCCCACGGTGGGTACACCCTCCCCATGCTAGCTAGCCACACCCTCTCGGCATCTTTTCTCCCAATGCCCCATCTTCGGGGTGAGCTTCTTCATGATTGCCGCTGGCTACAATATCCCCCAACTCCCGCCTTCTCTCCCCGGGGCACTGGCCTCATCCGGGATCAGGTCTGCTGGTCTGTCCACACCTCTGCTGCTAGGTGTGCTGCCCCATGCCTGCAGTCCCGGTTCCTGGGCAGCTGAGACAGAAGGATCACAAACTTGAGGCCAGCTTGGGCAGCTTAATGAGATTCTGCCTCAAAATACAAAAGAAAAGGCTGAGCTATAGCTCAGTGGTGAGGCCCTGGGTTTGAACCTCAGTATCACACACACTTTCATACACACAGACACACGCACTCATATTCACACACAAGAAGGAGCCATGTTGTGAAAAATATAGAGAGCAGATGTTAGACTTCCAGATTATACGAAAAATCCAGTTTCTATTGCTTTGCTTTCTGATTTAGTGTCATGAAAATTGACACAGGCTGGAGGGGTACAGAAGCTGAGTGGAATCAGCTGTGTGTGGATTGACTGTGAAGGAAGGAGTTAGGGAGGGATGGAGATGCATGTGAGGCACCATAGGGTGTGTGTGTGTGTGTGGACAGGGCAAAGTCTCAGTGAGCAGGGGTCTGGAACTGAGGCAGTGAGTGGTGTAAGAGGAGAGCAAGGAGGGCCCAGGACTTCTAAGTAAGGAGGACACACAGTGCGCTAAGTATCGGGGGGTCTCCTGCAACAGTTGCCGCAGCACAGCTCTAGCTTCCCTAGGATGGATGGGGGTGGCAGCCTGCAAGGGCCTCTGTGACTGACGCAGCCTCAGCGGGAGGCCAGGAAAGGTTTCTGGCGTCTCAATCTGTGGGCAATACAGACACCTTGTGGTGTAACAGGGAAGGGGTGGGACAGACGTGACAAAAAGGCCCAGGGGTGGCCCAGGAAAGGGCACCTGGAGTACATCACAAGTGAGGACGGAAGGACCTTACAGGACAGAGAAGGGAGGCAGAGGGTTCCAAGTGGTGCCACCGCCCTGCAGCCCGGAGGAAGGTCCTGTGGAGGGAGAATCAACAGAGCCACTCTCCGTGCTTGGCAAATGGTCCCGCAGCGTGTTGTGCCCCTGCAGGCTCCTGGGTGGCAACTAAGGGAGCACCTGGGAGAGGCAGGCGTGGCATCCCGAGGCGGAGGTGACCTGCGCGGCCTGTTGTCGCTGTCCAGCACCCGCCACCCTGGCCAGTCCAGAACCCACACACTACTCTCCTCTGATCGGATGGGGTGATACTTCATGACCCCCACATCCCTCTGTGTGATCCCACCTGGGACAGGCCTTGCGATACTGGCTTCTAGATGAGGATAGAGTGGGGCAGTCACGCGCTTCTGAAAATGCCCTGCGTGGCCTGACTGCCACTCGTGTGAGCTCGGCCTCAAGGGAGGGCTTCGCCGGCCAGCTGAGTGCAGGCTCCTCCGTCCAGCCCATGACTCTGCCAGGGGCTTTAAAGGGTGCTTTTGTCCTTCACCCAGCCACTGAGAAAGTTTGCAGCACACCTAGCTCAACCTTTGGATATCTATCTACTTTTACGAAAATCACCAGGAGATATAGGCCTATCTATATGTCTATCTATCTGTCAGTCATCATCTATCTATCTGTCTCTCTGTCTCTCTATCATCTATCTATCTATCTATCTATCTATATCTATCTATATACACAGAGAGGAGATGGAATACCTACTTCACAAACATATTTGCAGCCCTATGTCTGCTGCAGCATTGGTCCAGATAGCCCAGGTGTGAAAACAGTACATGGATGGATAAATGGATGAAGATAACGTGATAGCCATCTGTCCATTCATCCGTCCATCCAGAATGGGATCATAGCCAGCCTTAAAAACAAGGAAATCCTGCCATTTGTTGTAACATGAATGCAGCTAGAAAACACTTTATTAAATTAAAAAAGCAGATAAAAGCCAGTGGGGTGGTGTCTGCCTGCAATTCAAGCTACTTGGGAAGCTAAGTTCTGGAACTTAAGTTCCAGGCCAGCCTGGGCAGCTTAGAGAACTTGTGGGTTCAATCTCTACTAGTGAAAAAAAAAAGACAAAGAAAAAGAAAAGAAAAAAGATGTAAAACAAAAAATACTTCCAGGAATGTAAGAACTCAGAGCACAAAAAGGAGGAAGGAAAGAGTAGTCGCCCCAGAGAGGAAATGAAGAGACACAGGTCAGGAATACGAGGTAGCACACATGTCGTATGGACAAGTCTGGAGGACGAATGCTCAACACAAAGACAAATGTTAGTAAAATACTATTTAAGACTTTGGGCAGGTAAATAGATTTCAGTTGCTGTTGTTAGACACACAAAGGGTGTAAAATGGAAGATACGTTAAAGCTTGCTACAGTAACCATCTTTCTATTTATATGTAACCCATACATCATATAAAAAAACATCGGCTCTCTTTACCTGTTGTAGGTACTGGGAGACCGTGGGGCTGGAGGGGAGGTGGCCACTAGAGGGCGCCATCGCAGCCTTCCTGCATGCGATGCGCGCTTCTGCGGTAGCGGGCGCTGGGCGGAGGGTGGAGCAAAGCGTGTGTTTCTATCAAATGGCGCGCACAGCACTGTCCTTCCTTTCTGGTGAGTTTCAAAGGAGCTTTCCCACATCGGCCCGTGGATGGCACGCGGCGGTGCAGCATCAGCAGGTGCTAATCAGCAACCCCATCCAAGTTTTTGAGGAGGATTTGTCCTGCCACTTTCCTTGTGGCCGCCTCCAAATATCCAGCACCCGCAGCCTACAGGAGGGGGGATTTATCGTGGCCCACGTTTTAGAGATGCTTTACACGCTTGGGTGCTTGGGAAGGATCTGGATAGAGGAAGCTGCTCACTTCAAGGTGGGCAGGAAACGAGAGGGAAGGACAGAGCCAGGTGGGAGACACCCTTCGGGGCAAGCCCTCAGTGACCACCGCTTCCGACAGGCCAGCTCCTCACCGCAAGCCAGCCACAGCCCCATGACCCGGTCGCTACTGGGAAGGACCGTTGGTGACTTTACCACAGGAGATCTGCACACCTGCCACCCAGGTGCATCCCTTGGAGGTCCCAGAAGACACCCCCTGCTTTAGGACCCTGGGAAATACGTTGCTGAAAGCAGCACTTGTGAAAAGCTTTGTGATGCTGTCTGCTATAAGGCGGGGGTGTGTGTGTGGGGGACATACTGCCACTGAATTGGGCTGATTTCAGTCGATTCTCACATAGCAGAGACCAAATGTTATGATTTCTCCTCAAAAAGGGGATTGCATTGCCATAAATCAAAACAAAACAAAACAGCCCAGAAGGGACACAGTGGTAGTCAAACTGTTTTGAAATCTAAGGACCGTCAGTGGAACTGATGTAGCGCTGTACTCCTATGAATGAAGACTGATGCTTTACTAAAGTGTTTGGAGACCAAAAACTCCAGTCTACTTTCCTCTCATTCACTGTCCAGAACTGAGCCGGTTTCAGACTGGAGTATCTTGATCCGAGGGGGATGAATGGTCCGTGAGGACTTTAGTTGGCATCTTCTCCACCTGCCCCAGCGACTGCTCAGCGAGCTCGTGTGTAGAGCGCCCATAGCACAAGGGGCAGGCACCATGGACTAGGGGCTCAGCAGCAGGGACTTCACCGAAGCAAAGTGGTTTTTTGGTGGCTCCCAATAAGGCCAAATGCCTAGCTTGCCTGCAAAACTGAAACCACTTGTTATGTACATTTCCTAAAGTGCCCATGCAGCCCCTAGGGGCAGATTGATTATGTTACAACCCTTCCATTAGGAGGAGAAGTTTTTCTCCTCTGCAGGGGACATGTAATCTGAGTACAGATTTGCTTTCTGTTAGAACCACCATCTGTGATTACAAAATACAGCACATTCCAAACACCATTGCTGCTGCAGCTGCTCCTCCTTTTTCTTCTTCTTTTTACTTTTTTTGAGACATGTTTTGCTATGCAGTTCAGGCTGATCTTGAACTCACTATGTAGCACAGGCTGCCTTCAAGCTCACAGTGATCCCCCTGCCTCAGCCTCTCGAGTGCTAGGATTACAGATGTGTGCGACCACGTGTGGCAAGGTAGCATGGCTTCTGATCAAGGGAGTCATTTCAGCAGGAGAGCAGCGCTGAGCTCACGCCCATGCAATTAACTGACGTGCTCTCACAGCCCACCCCCTTAGCAGCAGCTGGCCCAATAGAAAGATGTGGTGACCTGCTGAAGAAGATCCAGTTATGGCACCAGAGAGAAGGTTCTATCCTGAGAAGATGAGGATCTACATCAAAGGTTGCACATTGCGTTTGAGTCAGAGATAATTTTATGGTTCTGTGTTTCTCACAGTCAGATGTCATGAGTATAGCTACCAGGGATAGGAGAGACTGATTTAGCACACTATTCCATCTCATTGCCTACTCACAGAAGTTGTGGTTTCCATCTCTGTGACTTCGAAGTCTTCTGGTTTGAAGTCTTGATTCCTAAGGAGCAAATGCCCCTGCCTCCTGGCTAAAGGAATAAATGCTGATGACTCAGACCCTTCACACAAGACGGGTCACCCCATCGTATAAAACCCCCGCCGACTGAGCTGCTGGAGGAAGCCCAAGGAAGCACGACATGGGTAGCAGGAGGAGGAAATTAGAAGTATCAATTGCAGTCCCGTGATGAGTTACACGCTTGTTATGTACATTATTTCACACTTCTCGTTCCTTCTTTTCCATCCTATGTTACGTAAGATTTGTTGGACGTTAACTTTACAACAAAGTGTTTCTATGGCAAAGTTTGAATGGCATTTTGACTGAATTTGGTAATGTGGCTCAGATATGAATGCAGTGACTATTGAGGTTTCACAACTCCAAATCTGGAAAGACGGCAATGCTACCTTGGGTTAAAATGAAAAAACACTTCCGGTGTCCATGAAAGCTCACTTGTTTGTGGTGTGGGTTACTGCCTCCAGCTTTAAACCCGCCCTTCCCTATTCTGCTGTGGGACCCTGGACCACATGTCTGCATTTCCAAGGGGCTCTGCAGAGAGGAACATTAAATGTAGTCTTCAAAGCATGAGGAGGAAAGAGGATTTGTTTTTTTGTTTTTTTAGTTCCTGAAGCTTTCTTGCCTGCTTTGGTTCTTGCATCACCGGGGCAAATCTTTATCACAACATCAAGTTTTTCTTCTCATAGGAGCTGCTGGGCCCAGGCTGTAGTTTTCCTAACACTTTCAGCCTTGCCGGTGCTCTCAGGGCCCCAGGCACCCAGGGCCCTTTCTTTTTTTAAAAAATTTTTTAAATTTTATTTTGAAGGTAATAGAAATACAATAGAACAAGACAGAACAAAGCCAGTTGAGACAGTGCAGTGACTCTGGTACAGAACTTCACAGCAGGTTACCGAGATAATAGTAATAGGTACCATAGTATATCTCATTATCTTCACAATAGTTGTCTACTCAATTAAGTATAGCAAAATTAAACCAAAGACAGAACATTATAAAATCAATCGCAAGAGAATATTGAATAGAGTAAAGAAATTAATCCTAATGAAACAAAACTGAAAACAACACTTGCTTTCAAACAGAAGCTAGAGGAGACCCCCCATGTTTGCTATGTTGCATACAGTCATCCTGCCAAGAGATGCTCAGACCTCTGTCCCCAGTTGCTAACGGGGGTGGAGTGGGTGGGGGTGTGTGTTGATTCCAAGCCTGTGCACCCGTAGGCTCACAGGAGACACTACTGGGTCTCCTCCTGGCTCATGCCGGAGGAGGTAGAAGGCGCTTACCAAGAGGGCCGGCAAACTGCTTCTTTGTGCAGCTGCCTGGGTCCCACCATGGTGGTGGCCGGATCTGGGGCCGCTCTCTGGTCCTCTTGGCTCCCGCCGGAGGGAGGCCCCAGTGCCCTTTCTGAGGAGGTTTGGGTCCCAGTCTCTTAGATCTTCTGTGAGCTCAGAACATAGCACCGAGTGTTTCTGTTCTTTCAGGTTTCTCTACAAAGTTTTTGATTTTTAATATTTTCACCATTTTTCATTTGCTTCCTCGGCTTTTAGCAGTCGTGACCTTCCTGATATTTTATAGTTTTTTTTATATCTTCCAGCTATTATAGCGGTTGGTTTTACGTGTCAGTTGATTTGTTCACTTATGTCTGGATTCCCAACAGGAACACATATTTATTTTCAAGTGTGAATAAGCTATTATTTTGAAGCTTATGCTCTAGACGTGGTGAACATTAGCACAAAGTTGGCTTAAGTAGAATTAATCACCATCGATCGTGAGGGTGGGTCTCATCTCAGCAGCTGAAAGACCTGAAGAGCAAAAACTGAGTTTTTCCAGACAAAGAAGAAATTTGCCTCAAGATTGAAACATTAGCTATTTCCTGAGAGTTTCCAGCCACCTACCCAGCCCTATGGGTTTTAGACTTGCCAGCCTGCACAATTGTGTAAGCCAGTTCCTTGAAACAAATCTATGTTTTACTTAAGAGGTTCCAGCTCTATTTCTCCAGTGATTCCTTGTGGAGACAGTTGCATAGTAAAGATCTTTGTACTAGTTACATGTTAAACTCTATTGATAAACTAGGCTGTTTCCCATTTCCTGACTGAATTCTGGTGTATTCATTCATACACACTTGGAAGGTTTAAATAAATACTCCTAAATGTGAGTAGCCAGTACAGGCATAGATTGTGGGGTCAGTGGGTAGAATATTGCCCAAGCAGAGGAAACAGATGCCTCAGCAGAACGTGTAGAAGATTAGCAAGAGACAACGGCTGGCACACAGGTGGGCGGGCAGCCTTCTACAGTCATAGTGCAGTGGATCAGAGCCTCTGGACACCAGCTCATGAAACTAAGATTAGAATGCATTTGCACACAATTGGATTTAAAGAACAAGGGCTTTCTCTGAAGAGAAGCATTCATTCTGCTAGAACAGGGTCCTCTCACGTGGGGGAAAAAGGACAGAAAACCTTGGGTCAGATAAGAGGAAGCCACGGTGGCGGGGGGCTCAGAACAGAAGGTCACCGCTCACGATAGCTCTAGGTAACAAATTACCCAGAGACTTGGCGGCTTAAAACATCAGTGGCCATTTATGTTGATTACAAATCTATCATACACGACTCAGCCGGGCAGAGCATCTGAGGCTGGCAGACCACACGCTGGTGGTTCCCTGAGAAAGCTGAGCTTCCTTTCCAGCTGGATTTCTGTCCCCTTGGTGGGGTTCGCTTATGTCTGGATTCCAAGCTCAAACATCCCAAGAGCAATAACATAGGAACTAACGGGGTCTTAATGTCTGGGTAAGAAAACTAGCACAATGTCACCTCTGCTGTACTTTATCAGTGACCTGTCACAGATCAAAGGCAGGAAACAGATTGCTCCTCTCAGTATAAAACGTGTGAAGCAGTTTTGGGGCATGTTTTATAAAACTGCCACAGAGATTTCAGAAGAGTAAAATTTCACTCTTGAGAATTCACAGCTGGGCAAGTTAACTGGCAAAGGGTATGAAGTTCTTTTTCCACTGGCTGGATTTAGTCCCCTGAGTCTTTCTGAGTTCCTGAGGAAGTGTTCCTGGTTTTGTTGGTGTGTGTGTCACTGTCTTGGTGAGGCCAGTCCCACCTGATTGTCCGCCATGACTTTGGCAGCTGGAGCAGTGAAATGTTAGATCATTAACACCTTTAGTGGAAACTGTTACCAAGGCAAATTATAACCAAACTTATCTCAAAAGGCCATTGTTACAGCTTGCATATTGAGTGCCCCTAAAGCCTCATGAGGTTATAGGTGGGGCTTTTTGGAGGTGGCTGGATCTCAATGTGTGATTTGGGGCTCAAGAATGTGATGCTGGGACTGATTGATGGTGAGACCTAGGGTCACACCCCTTCCTGGTGTGAGTGCTCCTGCCCCCCCGGTGAGTGGCCTGGACAGAACAGAAGGGACAGGAAGAGGGTCTCTGCTTGTTGCTTGTAGTGTGCTGCATTTTTCTCTGCTTTGCTACTTTATTACCTTTCTGCCTGGTGACTGATGAACTGTTTCTTCTCTGTGATTCTTCTCTGCCCTGGAGCTAGCCAATTATTGACTGAAACCTCTACAAACTGTGGGCCAAATAAACTTCTCCTCAGTAACTTTGGGTGTGAGGTATTTTGTTTCAGCCACAAGAAAAGTAACTAAGGCACCCATAGATAAAAAGGATATGTTATATAGAGAGAAACAAATCATAGCAGGTTTCTTTTTGGAAATAAGACAATTAAGAAGACTGTGGAATATCTTTAAAGTACTGAAAGAAAACAACTGCCAGCCTAGACTGCTATCCGCGGTGAAAATATCTTTTAAAAATAAAGATAAAAAATTTCCCCTCAGACACACAAAATTTTAAAGAATTCAATGCTAACAAATCTTCACTATAAGAAATGGTAAAGAAATTCCTGTAGGCAAGAGAAAATGATACGAGATGGAATTCTGAGTGAACACACAAGAAGAAAATATATGTGAGATGGTATTTTTTAGGTAAGTATATACAATTAAAAAAATCTTCAAATGATAATTTCCTAGGTAAAATTATCATTAATGTGTTTTGGTGTTTATAACTTAAGTGCAGATAAAGTACATATGGCAATAATAACATAAAGCCAGAGAGTGAAGAAATGTAAGCATACTATTGTAAGGTCCTTATGCTTTATGAAGTGGCACAGTATGTTTTGAAGATAGCTATCATCTATCTATTTCTTTCTATCTATCTATATCTCCCCAAAGCAACCACTGAGACAATAAAACAAAATTATATACAATAAGCTAACAATGGATATAAAAAGAATAATAGAAAATTAATTCAAAAGAAGGCATTAAAAAAGAGAAAAGGCATTAAAAACAAATGGTAATACTACAGTTTGGAACCATGTATCCAGTGGTTGCCCTCAAGATTATAACAGCTAATGACATAGTGGCCATCTTTTTGCTATTGATTTCTAATTTAATGCCATCATGTTCAGATATACTTGTATACTTGGATCTTCTTAAATTTATTAAGACTTGTTTTACATTCTGGAATATGGTTCATCTTAGTACATATCTGTGTACTCTAGTAAGAAGATGTGTTCCGGTACTGCTCTTTTGAGTGTTCTATATATGTCAACTAGATTGGCTTGGTTGATTAATATTGTTCAAGTCTACTATACCTTTGATAATTTTCTGTTTACTTATTTTATCTATTTATTGAGAATTTATTGTTGGAATCTTCTACCTTAATTGTAAATTTGTCTATTTCTCCGTGCAGTTACATGAGGTTTTGTTATGGTCTTGGGGGTTTTTGGAAGCCCCAGGGGTTGAGCCAATGCTAGGCAAGTGTTCTATACCAAGTGACATTCCCAAAACTTTTTACTTTTATTTTGAAACAAAAAAAGATATTAAAATTATTGAGGAGTCAGACAAGGTTGCAGGGCATAAATTTAATACATAAAAACCAATTGTTTCTAAATATTAAAAAATCGAGTGTATTTCTATATAGTAGCAATGAATAAACAGAAATTGGAAATTAAACATTATTTATATAATAATAACATAAAATATGAAATATCTGAGAATAAATTTAATAAAAATATGGAAGATTTACACAGTGTAAACTATGAAACATTGCTGTGTGAAATTAAAGATCTAAATAAATGGAGTTCTAAACCTTGCTTATGGGTCAGAAGATTAAATATTTTTTAGAGTAGCAATTCTCCTTGAATTGACCTATAGATTCAACAAACAATAATGTAAATCTTAACACGCTTTTTTTGGGGGAGGGTAGAAATTGACAAGCTTATTCTAAAATATATGTGGCAATTCAAAGTGTTTAAAACAGCCAAACACAAATTTGAAAAAGAATGACAACCAAGGCTCACAGTCCTGAAGGCAAGACACATTACAAAGGAACGGTAAATACAAAGACACTAAAGACAAAGACGAATAGATCAGTGAAACAGAATAGAAAGCCCAGAAATAGACCCTTGTACATAGTATGGATAGCTGATTATTATTAGTAGTACTTTGTTTTTGAGAGGTCTTGCTATGTAGTTTAGTCTGGTCTTGAACTCACGGCAATCCTCCTGCTTCAGCCTCCCAAATGCTGGGATTATAGGTGTGTGTCACTGTGCCTGGCTAGACAGCTGATTTTTGACAAAGATCTAAAGGCGGTCAGTGGAGAAAGGATAATCCTTTCAGTGAATGGGACTTCAGCAGTTAGCCTATGTAGTGTTTTTGTTTTTTTTTTAAAGCAAACTTTAGCCAGGGATTTAGCTCAGTGGTGTAAGTGCCTGTTTGGCAAGTGCAAGGTTGTCAATTCCATCCCTGGTACCATGTACAAACACTATCTAAAAATTGGATCACAGATTTAGGTGTACAACCTAAAATTATAAAACTTTTTATTGAAAATATGGAAGAAAAAGCTTTATGTTCAGGGTTTAGACAAAGATTTCTTGGGTGTGACGATGAAAAACATAATCCATAAAAGAATGAATTGATAATTAGACTTAGCCAAAACTTAAAACTGCTGATCTTCAAGAGACACTCGGGATACAGCAAAGGCGAGCCACAGATTGGGAGGCAACATTTGCAAGGCATATATGAGATAAAAACTTTGTATCCAGGAGAGATAAAGTACTTGCTGAACTTCATAATAGAAAGATAAACAACTCAAGTTTTAAAATGAGCTAAAGGTTTGAAAAGACATTTCAAACAAGCTAGATAGCAACTAAACCTTGTGGAAAGATGTTCAACATCATGAATCTTTAGGGAGATGCAAATTAAAATTACGATGACATACTACCACATTGGAATTTATAGAATGACTAAATTGCAAAAGACTGACCATATTAAGTATTGGTGAGGATAGGCGGAATAGGGATGTTAACACTTTATGGGAACGTTAAGTGTTACAATCATCTTGGAACAGAATCTAGAAGTTCCTTAAAAAACAGACATCTAGCCTATACCCAGGTATTTACTCAAGAGAAATAAACAGCATTTATCCATAGAAACAGCTTTTACTTTTTTTTTTTTTGCTATGCAATTCTGGGGTTTGAATCTTGGGGCTTGCACATTATAGGCAAGTGTCCTAACCCTGAGTCACATCCCAATTTTCCAATGTTTCGCATCTTTATATGCCATCACTAGAAACTGGAAATGCCTGTATGTCCATCAGAGTGAGTGGGCAACTTGTGCCCTGGCTATATACCAGATACTTCTTGCCATGATAAGGAATGAACAACCTAGGCATGTGATGCAATGGGTCAATCAAAACACAACTGTGTTGAAAGCTGGGTATGGTGGTTCACACCTGTAATTTCAGCAATCGGGGAGGTAGAGAAGAGAGAATGGCAAATTCCAATGGCAATTCCTGCCTGGGTAACTTAGCAGAATCTTGTATCAAAATAAAAAATTAAAAAAAGGGATGAGGATGTAGCTTAGTGCAAAGGCCCTGGGTTCAATCTCCAGTACCACAAACAAAATAAAACCAACATTATATTGAGTTAAACATACTAGATTAAAAAGACTACGTATGGTTATATGATTCTATTTCTAAAATACACTAAAAATCCCAAATGAGTCCCCATTGCTTCCCTGAGCAGGAGAAGGATGAGGAAGCAGATGAGAGTAGCTGGAGAGATGGGTTATAATGGAACGGGAGAAAACTGCTGGAGACCCTGAGTATCTTCAGTCTTGACTGAGGGAATAGTTTTACAGTGAGAAAGTACATGCAAATTTATTAAATTGTACATTTTAGTTATGTTACGGATTGGAAAATGGTGGTCAACTTAACATTAACAGAATTAAATCACCATGGCGCTGAGCATAGATGTTCCACCTGAGGGAAGTTGCCAGCATAAATAGGGACGTGGAGAAGGAGAGGCTACGCATTGAGGCGTTGAGGCATTGTGGGTTCTCCTATGTGTCGCCATTTGACCCGTTGGTTCTCCTGGAGAAGCTCTGGTCCTCACATCCAGCATCGCTTCCTGGCTCCGGAGGGGAAGATGTGTGCCACTTAATTTCCAGGACAAACTCATCACGCTGGCTTCTGGGCATGTGCTCAACTGTGCTTGTTGTCGTCGGAGCTCGGGGCCTCCGTGTCACTGAGGATGGCTGTGGTGCTTTTCAGGACAACCATGGTCTTTGTTTTGACCACGACTTCTCGGCTCCAGCGTAGAACCCTCAACCTACCAGCACAGCCCCTTCACCCCACTGGCATAGACTTTCTTGCTTCCACCGCTGACCTTTGGGCCTTCCCAGCATGGATCCGTAAAAGAGACTGGCGTGAGTCCTTCTAGTGGGCTCTAGACCTCCAGTTGGACTTGTGGGAGGCACTGTCATGGGTTCTAAGTCTTTATCTAGACTCACGCAGGACATTGCTGTGGGATCCAGGCCCTTGGCTGAATATTCTATGTCTTTGGTGTTGTGGACAGATTTCCTGCTCTTTGTGTTAACTCTGGGTGACCACCATAAAATAATATTATAAGTTCCATGTCCTGATTTTAATTGTTCTCTGCACAACCCCTGACTACAAGTTATAATGAAATGTCAATCAGTTTGTAAGTTGACAAAATTCCTTCTCTTCCAAGCCCAGTGTAGCTTTGGAGCTTAGTGGTTCTCATCATCTGGACCTGTACTATGCAACATGGTAGCCACTAGACACAAGTGACCATTGACATTTCAAGGAATTGAAATTAAAATACAACTTTATTTCTTTAGTTGCAATAGCATATCTCAAAAGTTCAGTTACCATATATGGCTAATGCCCTCTACCCCCAATTGAACAATGCAGATTATAAAATATTTCTGCCACCAGAGAAAGTCCTCCTGGACCACTTTTTCCTTCCTAGATTGCAGCGACTTAGGGGTGGCCATAACCTCACCAGCACCTTTGTAAGTAATTTTTTAATGGTTACTTAAAGCACTTTGTAATGGAAAATACCAGACCCTTTATGTAAATTACCTCTAATTCAAAGGGCTAAGGATCAGAGAGCTTCAAACAAATAAATTTCCAAGGTTCAGGGCTACCAAATGGTGCACCTAGATTGTAAACCTACATCTATTTAACCATAAAGCCTCTCTGCTGAGTGTCCTGGGAGTAGCCCATGTATATTTTGTTCTTCAGTGGTAGAGGTTTCTTTATGTGTATTCAACCATGAAGTTTCAGTGGTAGAGGTTTCTTTATGTGTATTCAACCATGAAGTTTTATATTTATCCCCCCTAAGTTTATCTTGCTGGAATGAGCTTATATTGTTCCAGATTGTCAAAATATTTTAGGATTCTCACCCTGTCATTCCTCTTGCCCACTCTCCTTCTAAGCTTCACATCTTTAGCAACTTTAATAAGCATGGCCTCCTAAATTTTGTCCAAGTGATGGATACAAATCATCAATAAGACAAGGAACACAGTGCCATATTCCTATAGTCCCAAAAGTCTGGGAGGCTGAGGCAAGAGGATCACAAGGTCAAGACCAGCCTTTGCAATTTCATGACTTAGTGAAATCCTGTCTCAAAAACAAAAACAAAACAAAACAAAACAAAACAAAATGTAAGATTGGGGTTGAAAGCCCTGAGCTCAACCCAGTACTGGAATGGGTAAGGGGGAACCCATGGAAAGGATGGAAGCTTACGACCAGTCATTATGGCCAGCTTTTAGAAACCCACTCCCTTTAGCTTGCTGGTCTATAACTCTCCAGGTATTAAAGCCCCACTGCAGTCCTGTTCCTTTATCCTAATTCTGGACATATGCCATGTATGTGGAGGCCAAAGACTTTTTCCCACTGTCTAGACTCATGTCCTGATCTTAATTAGCAGACATGAGTTGCTTCCAGATGTTTGCCAAATGGTGCGTGCATGCAGCTAACCAGGGCCTCGGGGGTGAAGACAAATGGACACTGGTCATTTTGGCTTAGACTTCTTTCTCTGCCCCCTTGCTGCCCCCATCACTAAAGTGATTGCTTTGATTGTGCATTGCTGAAAAACAAATCATCTCCAAACAATGGTTTCAAACAGTGACAGTGATTTATTTGCTTATGGGGTTGAAACATCGGTCTGACTTGGCAAGGACTCTTGGCCTTTATTCCATTTGGCATCAGCTGGGCTTGCAGTGAGGCTCCTTTGGCAGGACTTTGGGCATCTCATGACCTTGCTCCACCCCACTTCCAAACTCGGTCTTAATTGACTAATATGTGATTCCCAGGAGCTGCCATCATGGCCCATCTGCAGGTCTCCGTGAAACATGCCTGGTTGTCCCTTTCCCTGACTCCTGTCATCCTCGAAAACCCTATCAAGGGTCACCTCTACCTAGAAGTCTTCCTTTGACGGCACACATGTTGATTTGCATTAATTCTTCTCAGCCATGTTCTTGTCCCACCGCTGTGGGTTGCCCTCTGTATCTGCCCGTTTCTCCCACGAGGCTCTGCTCATTAAGACAAGGAACTATTCTCTTTTTGCAGTCCCAGGGCCTAGCATAGGGGGTGGGCTATCGGAAAAGCTCGGTACTGAGTCATGAATGATGTGACGTGATGCTAACATGGATTTTGTAAATTAAAATATTGATTACCAGGTTAGCAACAAAACCCTCTCCCTGTGAAGGGCACCAGCGAAACAAGTTTTCTTGGATCCGAGATTACCAGAGGTTGAAGTCCGGAGAACATCTGGAGCAGTGTCTGGTGCATCACAGTCTCCATGGAGGAGTCCTCTGCTTTATTATGATTATTTCCACGCCAGCAGCTCTCAGCAGTAGAGCACCCTGGCCAAAGGTTCTTTTTGCTCTCCCATTGGGGATTTGCTTTGAGCAAGACCTTGTGGGACCTTGGTTCCTTGCCAAGTGCTTCTCCTCTGTCTCTGAGAGTTCCCTGGGGTGGGCATTCCCGAAAGAGAAATCCTCAGGAGGAGAATGTGTTCAAGATGAGCAGGGTGTGTGTGTGTCTTCGTCTGACAAAGGCTCAGGTCCTGCTCCAGCCCCATCAGCTTCTCCCCTAGCGGCTCTCACTGTGGCAGGTGGAACCAGCCATTGCCACCTGGAAGGTGTCTCTGAGCTTGTCCAGGCTGGCAGAGTTAAAGAGAAGCAGAAAGGAATCCAGTGACAGATTGTTGGAGACGCTGCCCCCCCCCCCAGCAGCCCTCTTCTCCTTCGCTCCTCAGTGCAGGGCTGGTTTGGGGGACACTGCGGCCCATTGGAAGGCGAGCCTGCTGTGCTTTAAGGGAGGAGATGCCCAGGTCTTCAGGACCCCTCAGGCCTTGCCCTTGTCATGCATTTTTGCGGTGGCTAGGAGCTGAAAGGTCCCAGAGTTCCCTTTATTACAGCCATGCCCCATCCTGCCTGGAATCTGAAAGAATTTAAGTATGGAATTTTAGCCTGTGATTAATACTTAGTGTTGGGAAAACGGGTTCTGTGTTATGTCTGAAACATTTTTGGGCAAAGGGAAAAAGGGAATTTCTAAATACCCCTGGGAGAGTAGGGCAGGACAGGGTCCTGTGAGAGACTTATGTGAAGTGGGGAGCCAGAGGAAGTAGCCCTGATGGGGAAACAGCCCTGCAGAGGAGGCTAGAAAGCCAGGCAGAGGGAGGCCCTGGAAGAGCCTTGACATTGACAGAGCTGGGCAAGGACCCTGGAGGAGGATGTTGGAGTCTACTGGTTGGCGGAGGAAAGAAAGGAGTTGAGCGCTTTACCTAGCACTCATCTGCATGCTTCAGGTTAGACCTGACCTCCTTAGGAAGGCCCCTCCCACCCGAGGACCTGACTGGTCCAGTCCTTGGCCTCTGATGGTCCAGGCCGCCCAGTCCTCCCCTTCAAGTTCTATGACCTTGTCCAACCATTTAAACACTTTTACCCTGATGTGTCAGTTTTTCATCACCATAATGAAATAGCTTAGGCTGAGGTCTTATAAAGAAAACTTCAGTTAGCTCATAATTTTAGAGATGGAAAGTCTGAGGTCTCTGGTAGGGGTGTAACAGCAGCTGGCATCACGTCAGGGGGTGCGGGAAAGGGAGACAGGGAATCCATAGCCATCTCACTCCTTTTACAACAACCTTCTTGCGAGAACTACTCAGGGCCTTTGAGGTAGCCCCGACCACTAGGCACCTTCCACTAGGCCTCCCCTCTTACTATCCCCACACTGAGGACCAAGCTTCCCATGTGTGAATCCTGGAGGGACAAACTCAAACCATATCCAGACCATCGGGTCTAAGTTCTCTCAGTGTATGTGCTGTAGCTAAAAGCAGTCTCCACTCATAAGGTTGTAAACAATGGAATAAATTAACACACTGAATGTTCTTATCTGGGAACCTGTGAGCAGGAAAGGTGACTGTGACAGCAAATGTTCAGTGTCTCCTGCTCCTGTGAGATCCCTGCGGGGCTGGGCTGTTCACACCTGTCTGCTGCTCTACACCCAGGACCAAGCACAGGGTCCGGCACATCTTGGAGCCCAGCTGAATGCATGCAGAGAGGCCCAGATGGGCTCTGGTTGGGGTCCTTGTTTCAGTGCATAGAACAATGAAAAGTTTCCCTTTTCAGACTTTGAATTAAAAAAGAGACTGGGTTATTTTTCCACAGAGTGACTAGAGGTGGCTTTTTCTTTCCTTTCTATTTACCTTATCCTCTACAATGTTTCCGTGCCAAAGTAAAAGTTTTACTTCTCTAATGGTTAAAAACAATTATTAAACACTCTTCATTGTCTGGAAGGCAGGAGCTGACTTGATGGACAGGAATGGGTGGGTAAAGAAGGGTGTCAGCACCCAGGGCTTCTGTCCTCTTCTCCACTGGGCTACTCAGCCTGCCAACGCCCCAAGGCAGCCTCACCAGCTCTTTCCTTAAACTTAGGAATGGAAGCAAGATTGGTTTCTAATAGAAGATCCATGTCCCCAGAAGGAAAGAGGGTTTTCAATTCTGAATCTCGCAGCACAAGAAGTGATCAAGAGTGTTAGGGTCGCACCATCTTCCCCTGGCGCTGGCCCCTGCGCTGCTGCCCGACCTCAGCAGGTTCTTGGTCCACAGACATGTTGGTCCCCGAGGTGGAGGACAACGAGGCAGGGAGGGGCAGCGGTCCTGAGAGAAGAGGCTGCACTAATTGCCAAGATGCCAGGTTGTGGTTCTAGTACTACCTGGCTGCATGATTCTTCAGTCCATCTGGAAAAAGAGACTGTAAAGCTGGCGAAGGAGGTAATGCCATTTGCGAGAATGCTCTAGTGCACAGGAAGTGATATCACGGGCAAATGAGATGAGTACCGGCATAGTAAAGCAAGATTTCCCTCAGCGAATGCTATTTATGTGGCGAGTTCCCCCTTTCTCCTAGGAGCTTCCTTTACGTTATAAGTTCTGGTCCCCATTTACCCCACGTTCTAGATGACGAAACCCAGGTGAACCCAAGTAGGAGATAATCTTGTGTGACCTACCCAGATCACACAGCTCATAAGTGGCAAAGCCAGAACTCAAATCTAGGTTTTCCATTTTCAATCTACTTAGGGGTGATCGCCTTGTCTGGGTTTGCCTAGGACTTTCCCAGTTGTACAGCCAAAAGTCCAGGGTCCCAGCAAACCTCGTAGTTCCAGAAAAACTGGACAACTGGTCACCCTAATGCCAGTGCTCATTCCTTGACTTGGCACCAGTGGCCTTGCCAGATACGGTGGGAGCTGTAGCTTCATGGGAGCCAGAAATTACTCATCCCTGCTTTTTCGTAAAAGAGAAGTGACTCAAAGTCCGGGCCGCGGGACCAGCCTTCCACAGGCAGGACCAGCGTGAGCAGGCCCAGCTGGAGGAGCAGGTAGTGCTTCCCTTCCAGCCCTGTGTCTGTTCCTGTTTTTGTGACTTCCCTCGTGAGGGCAGGAATAGCCAAGCGTGCTGTAACGTGCTCTTGGATGAGTGTGATGGGAGAAGGCATTTCCTCTTTTCCAGGTACATTTCCTCCCTGGGTCATGGTAATCCTGCACACATGTATAGATTTATGCTTCATAGTACAGGGAGCAAAGGGCCAAAAGTCATCACTTCTACTTCTCCAGATGAGGGAACTGAGGCACAGGGAGGTTGATCAGCTTGACCAAAGTTATATAGCCAGCAGTTGTCAAAGTTAGACCCAAATCCAAGTATGTTTGTTTGTTCATTTATTTTCTGATGCAGGAGATAAAACCCCAGGCCTTGTTCATGCTAAGTGTATGCTCTATCACTGAGCTCAAGTCATTTAATGTTATTAATTTAGGGCTCATGGAATCCTAGAGGCTTTTATAGGGACACCAGAAGGAAAGTTTGTGTATATTCTCTTGTGGGAGGAAGAACTCCACGTATTTCATCAGTTTCTCAAAGGAATGAATCAGACATCCTGGACCTATTGCCACATGTCCATAATTAGCTTTCTCTGTATTTGAATACTGATAATGCTACAAGAAACACTTTAAAGGTGGTGAGTTACTCTGTCACTTGCGATATGCTTGGTTGTTATTATGCTTCAGGGTCATGAGGCAAATTGGTTCTACATAGGCAAATCTATGTTTTACATGAGGCAAATCTATTTTACATAGATACAGTTGGGCAAAATGAAGTTTTTCTTTAGCTAACTGACAATTCTTCGATGTCTTTCAAGTTCGAAAAATTTTCTTTTGAGACATCAGGAGAAGATGTTTTGTTTCATCCTTAACACAGATACAGAAAGAAGAAAGACCACACAGTTCTACCCTTCAACAGGCAGAACTGCCTGCCTCCAACCCCTGCTGCATCTAGTCGTGTTGGACTCTAGGGAGAAAACTTGTGAGGGTTTTGGGCTGGATTGCTCTCATTTTCCCTGGAAAGGACCCTACCTAAGGGGCACAGAAGAACAGGATTTCTATGGAATAAATCTGGAAGCTCATTCCCAACAGCTACTGAATTTAGCTGTTCATGTGGAAATCCACCAAGCCTCACATAGGTGGCTATGTGAAACACCACAGAGCTATGCCATTGTCCATGTCTTTGGAGGGCCCCAGTCCCTGCCGTCTATTCATTTGTTCATTCACCGAAGGAACTTCTATGGAGTACCCACCTGGGTGACACCATGGTGACAAGGTGATGAACAAGGCAGACAAGATCCCTGCTGTCATAGGATTTATATGCAAGCCATAACTTGACTTCAGATTTTCAAGCTGAAAGAAAGAGTTAACAAGGTGGCCATTTGGTCACTAGCTACACAGTCTTCAAATGGGGGACATGGTTTCAGCCTTAATTGTGTTTCAAGTTTGATGGAAGACAGATTTCAGAATGGCCCAAATGATCTAAGTGAAAATAAACAGAGCATGAAATAAGTCCACCAGATTGAGAGGAGACCAAGGATAAAAGGACACAGCGGAAGACAGAGGGGTCCCTAGAGAAGTTATATCTTGCTTTAAATTTTAGTACTAAACTCACTGCTAAGTAGATACCTACAGCTGACCCCTGGGCAATGCGCCACACAGAGTGCATTCTGTGGGTGGAGTATGGGGGAGACGTCCCGGCCCAGGGGAGGCATCCCCCTAGGAAACATAGTACAGACAAGGCTTCTGGTGTCTAAATAGTCATGACTCACTGAGCTGGGGTGGTACCAACGGGGAGCACTGCTGGCAGGACAAGATGAGCTTGAAGAGGCCTTTGTGCCTGGCTTGCTCTCACACCTTAAGGATTTCACACTGATCAGCCCTCACCCTGCCACCTGCTTGCTCTAACAGTGCAGCAAAGCGTGGCCCCAGCCCAGCCCCTCCCGTCCCAGGTCTCCTGAGGTGACAGCTTCACCAGGAACCCCTTGGCTCCCAGCCACTGTGGATCTCACGCTTTCCAACTGTGGTGGTTTACGTTACCAGGAAGGGAAAAGTCACATCCGATTTCTACAGAATCTTAGTTTCTCCCGACATGCCGGGATTTGTTAGATGCCTCCATTCCGTCTGCTCTTCTGCATTTCCCTAGCTTGGAGGGAACAGATGCCTTTATTCCTAGAGGAAGAAACTTTGCAGTTGGAAAAGGTGACAAAGATCCTGTGAATGGGAAGAGCACTTGATGGAGTTCAGGGGCATGAACTCTGCCCAGTTCTTCATAATTCAGCTCTGTGACTTTGGGGAGGATGACTCTGAGTCTCAGCTGCGTCCTTGTATGTGGATGATAGGACCAGATGGTCTTGTGGGTCTATTGTAGTGGGGTGGTTTAGAATGGAGGGGCTGGACTGGAGCCGCTGTGGTCACATCCAGTTTGTCGCTTAGCACCTGAGTGTCCTTGGGTGAGGGGTTTGATAACTCCCAGCTCCCTTATCCAAACCAGTAGACAGACGTAATGCTGTCTTGCAGGGGAGGAGTGGGGGTTAAGTGAAAGAATGTGTACAGGTGCTTAACCCAGAACCCGGGCAGGAAACTGTGCTCAGTCCTGGTTAGCTTTGCTGCCGATCTGCCTCTTTCCGTGGTGAATTCTGAGTATGATGATGCGACATGGAAGGTATTGCAAAGAAGGAAAAAAAGTGATTTGGACTTGAAACCATTCTAGTGCTCCCTGCAGCAAGTTAGACCTCTGGGGTACAGGAGAGTAGGACTTTACTTTCTCCCAGTAGCTCCTGCGTGCGCCGCTGTCTTGAATGGCATGTCTGGAGCGAGGTGCTATTGTGGTATGTTTATGCTGCCAGGGTGGGGAGGGAATCATCATCATGGGAGACACAAAGAGGTGACAATAAAACTGATTTTTATTTCTGGATTTTGTAGTGTTTGTGGTTGTGGGCTTCTTAAAATTTGCAATTTTTTCGTGATTTATTTCCTCATTCTAAGCAAATGCTTGCTTTTGTCTTTAATATTGACTTCTATATTTGATTTCTGTTTCTTGGGAGGAACTCTACCACTACCACTGGCAAGTGTATACGGTGCATTGTAAAATAATCAAATCTTAATCTTCCATTGTACTTAGCTAATAAATAATTTAGAAAATGAAGCTTTAAGAAATAGTTCGTGTGTGTTTTTCATAATCACGACTTTACAGAGTGGAAGAAGAAGCTGGAGCTGAAAGCTATTATTCACAAGGCACTGGATTAGGGGTAGGAGGGGCAGCTACACAGTGCTGGCTCTCATCCAACATCTTCCAAAACCATCTGTTTAGAAATATTTGACTAAAAATAAAAATTAAATTAGGAAATACCAGTAAATGTCTTAGGGCTTGTGTCACAAGGGGGTTTACTGTTTAGCTGTGGTCTCCTGCATGCACAGGGTCTTTTTGAGATCCTGGAGAGGCCCATGCCATGTGATCACCTTGTACAAGCTCTCAGAGTTGAGGTATTTTAGTCTCAGTCAGTGAAGATAGTTGTCCTTGTCCACTCTGACTCCCCTTCTGCTGGACTACAGCAGAAGCCAGGTGACACTGGACAGCCAGCACATTTGAGGGCATCTGGTTTAAGGGGAACTTGACAAGGGATGGCCTTGGCTGGTAGAGACATATGTTTGCATGACTTGGAGTCACATCTGCGTGTGGTTAAGATGTAACTGATATAAAAATGGGATACAGAAATACCCCTCCTTCCCGCTGTGTGGACTTGTTCCTGCGTGTGTGGGTAGGGAAGAGAAGGTTTGAGATGTGTGGTACCAGATGGAGGCATGTTGAAGCAGAGAAAGCTTTAAGCCAAAGATTGGCTTTCATTAAAACCTAGTAAAAATTGAAACTCTCAAAACTCCATATATACAATTATAAGTGAATCAAAAACTTTTTTCTTTTCCACTGGTAGCCTCATAAAATTCATCTGAATTCCTGTCTCCAGGATAACAGATCTTTGAATATTATATGTATTCAACTAGCAACAACAAAACATCTACTTCTGTGCAACCATACAAGCGGAAAGGCTGACTTAAATTTTTATTCTCTTTACAGAAAATAAGAATAAAAAATCATCATCATAGGATAAATAAATGACAGTCAACTGTGATTTATTTCTGCATTTATAGTTATCAGCTTTTTAAAATTTGCAATTTTCTAGCTTGGCACATGCCTGTAACCCTAGCACTTGGGAGGCTGGGGCAGCAGATCTCTGTGAGTTTGAAGCCAGCCTGATTACCCAAGCAAGTTCGAGGCTGGCTTGCACTATACAGTTAGAACCTGCCTCAAAACAAAGCAAAACTTTGTAATTTTTTTGTGATTTATTTCCTCATTCTAAACAAATATTTGATTTTGTCTCTAGTATCTTACTTCTCTTTTTTATTTTAAAAAGAATAAAACCAAGCAAAATAAGCAGAATAAAACCAATCAAAACAAATCAGTGTGACACAGGACTTCAATATAATAGGAAATAAACAATGGCTACCATTATGCCTCTTGTTGTCTTCAAAATAGCTGCCCATACCTTCAGACATAGTAAAAATCAAACAAAACAGAACAGAACAGAACTGATAAAAACAAAACAATGAATGCAATAAAGGACTTCAAAACAAAATAATCAAAATGGCTACCATAATATATCTTGTTATCTTTGAGATAGCTGCCCAGGCTATCAGATATAATAAAATCAAATAAAACAAAACAAAACAAAACAGAATTAAAACCCAACCTCCCCCCAAAAAACAATGAAAATGATACCAGACTCCAAAACAAGATAATAGGGAATTAAGAATGGCTCCCACCTTCAGAATCAGATCCCCATAGATGCTACATTATGTATTGTTATCCTTTGAGTAGATGACCAGACTACCAGCTTTAGGCCTGAAAAGTCAGTGAAACACTAAACATTACATGCATTAAATTATTTTCCACCTCAATAGCTATGATTGCAGCCTGTGTTCCTCCAGATCAGGAGAAAAACATTTGTAGGTTTAAGTTTCTGAGAAATGGAAAAAAAAAAAAAAAAAAATATATATATATATATATATATATGCTTTAGTTTCAAGGCTACATACATAATTTAAACCATGTCATTATGATTGACTTATATTTACCAAGACCCTTAAACATTTCTATTGTTTCTGCTTTTGAGTCTCTATTTACTTCTCAAATGAAAACTTCATCATCGCGTCTTTTACAAATTCCTCTGTCCTAGTTTTCAGGTCCTCGTGATGGATTCTTCCTCAAATCTGACTGTTCCCACCAACCTTCATCCATTCACTCATATGCTGCAGCAGGACACACAGTGCCGACTCTGGGGAGCCCCATTCCCAGAGAAGGTGCACTTCGGACTTCGCAGTCTTTATCTGGGTCCGGGGCTTGCACCTGGGAGTGAAAAGTCTCCATTCTTTTACGGGCAGAGAGTCATCCAGGGTCTGTCATGAAGAATTCACTAAGTTGGAGGTGACATTGGAAGGCATGTGCGATCTGTATCTAGCACATACCAAACTCAGGGGATTCTCCATTCTGGCTCTCGTCTCCTCTTATATTCATTCTGGTTCTCGTCTCCTTTTACATTCATTCTGGTTCCCCACTTAATGAATGGATAATAGGGCTTTGCTATTGAGATGCAGATCAAGTGGTTCTAGAAGTGCCAGCTGTTAGGCTGGCAGCCACCGTGCATCTGTGGACCTCGTCTGTAGTTTGATTGCAGTCCTGGCAGGGTTGGCATTCCATCTCCGCTTATATTTTAATTTTTTATGTGAAGTGTTAGGCAGCAAGCCTCAGAACAGGGAGGAATAATTTCTTAACATTTCTCTTTCCTCTCTACTTAAGGAAAGAGAAATGAAATGACAAAGGTCATCCCTTCTGAACTGTTTATTAGGCACTAGGTGCAGTGACGAAGGCTTACTCTTGCTCACTTGATCTTTGCTCCAGCCCCACACAGCGCGCACTCGTGGGCAGGACCTGCACCATCTCACAGGCTGGACAACAGCAGAGATGGAGCCACTTGCCCTCAGTCTGAGCAGAGTCCTCAGGTCTCGCTGAGGAAAGTGTCTACCTGCCCACCTGCTCCCATCCAGAGGTGAGAGGGTTGGGATGTGGTGGTGCCTGAAACGCTGAGCTCTCTATTCTCCCCTCCAGAAAGAGCAGACAGATGCCTGTCCATGCTTCCTGAAGGCAACCTCTCTTTGTCCTGATGCACAACCTAAAAGTGGACATGTTTTGTAAGGAGGACTCCTAAGATGCAGGTCAGACCCCTGAGTTCATTCAGATCCCCAGATTACTTTATCTGTATTTTAGAACTTCAAAAGGTCTTAAATAGCTTGGCCAGTGTTTTTCGGAGAAGAGAGAGAGCCAGGATTTAAACTCAGGGCTATGTTGTGAACCTCTGTACCAAAAGCTTCTTTGAGATGTGTTATTCCATTCGGTCCAAGATGGTGGGTCACAAGGGTTCCAGCCCTCACCCCTGCCAGGTTCCTTTCTCTTTGGGGACCTACAAAGTCCCCAATTCTCCTTTCCCACTTCATTCAAGTTTGCGTGCCAGAGCAGTGTCCATATAGAACTGTGGGGTCCCCTTAATTGCACCCCACCCCAGAAATGCTTCATGAGGTAAACACAAGCTTCATTTATTCTGGGGATTCATTTTGGTGGAGGAAACTGTTTATAACCCCTCTTTCCATCACCCCAAACCCTGATCCTTGGAAAACTTCATGGTGGAGAGTGTTTAAGAAAGTAATTTAGCGACAGGGTCTTTTAGCCCAGCAGCAGGGACCCCAGGTCCTGCTGCTGGCTTTGGTACTGACTGCTGAGAAGCCCTCCTTCCAGTGAGCCTTGAGGGAGGGGAAGGGAAGGGAAAAGGAGGAAGGAAACTAATGTCTTTACTATTTTTATTTTAAGAACTATGCTGGAAAATTTATAGTGCATCATTCTGTCATCCTTTTCAGTATTACATATTTCATTTTTCAGGACTGAAGATTGAACCTAGGGGATCGTTAACCATTAAGCTATGTTCCCAACCCTTTTTACCATTTTATTTTGAGATAGAGTCTTGCTAAGTTGCCTAGGCTAGCCTTCAACTTGTGAGTCTCCTGCCTCAGCCTCCTAAGAAGCTGGGATCACAGGCATGCACGTCATGGCTTAAATATCCTTTTAGACGTCAGGTGCTCCTGTGGTTCAGTGGGACTCGGTTAGAAGTGGGCTCCCCTGTATCTGGTGCAAGGGGCATGGCTGGGATCTGCCCCTGAGAAGTGAAAGGCAGCGGGGTGCGGGGGCCACTGCTCCCCTTCAGGTCCTGCTCTGGCAGGTTACCCCACTTATCCCAGTCCAGTTCCCTGCGGGGAGATATGGGGAGAGAAGCAGGACCCTTACAGGGTAGTTTTGAGCATGAAGCAGGATAATCAGGCCAAAGGCTTCACACAGTGTCTGACATACCCTGTGCACAGGGAAAATGCAGCCTGCTGTTTTTATCTGAATCAGCAAAACTTCTGGAATCACATTTCAAGAGGGCAGAGCCCTGGGGACTCTCCAAAGTTGTCCCTGCCAATGGGGTCTGCTTTTTTGTGGAAAAGAAAGAATTAAATAAAGGGAAACCAAGCTGTTTAGCAGACCACCTGCTCCGAGGTGACCCCTCAGCACCCTTCTGTCCGTGCTCTGAGAAGGCTGTGAGTTGTTAGGAAGGAGACGTGGCTGTTTGCTGGCTCTCTAAGAGGAGGAGACCAGGCATCGCAGGAGCATGCGGGGAGCCGCGGCAGAAGAGGGGGCAGCTGTGGTCCACGGTCCGCCAGCATTCGGGAGGGGCACCGTGTGGCTGCTTCTCTCCTCCACCACCCAGCGGAGGATTCGGAAGTGAGAGGCTCCGGGTTGTTATGGAAAACCCTGGGTACACGGCCAGTGTGGTCACGTGTGTTGTCCCAAGATGTACCTTTCTGGCTAAGCTCTATTTATGAAGCTGACCCTTCTGTAGTGGGAAGTCAGAGAAAGGGGACAAGCTGTGCTCTGACGCCTGATGTGCTTTTCTTAGTGTGCATCGGAGACGTGACTGCAGCCGGGGATACAGCTCAGTCTAGCGCCTGCCTGGCAAGCGCGAGGTTGTGACTTCAATCCCAAGTACCAAAAAATTAAAACAAAACCAAAAAAGGCATGATTGCAAGTGCTTAAAAGGAAGAGACAGAAAGAGGTGTGACGGGTGAGAGAATCAGAAGAGTGAGCATTGCAGAATCTGGCCCTGCTTAGGAGCTGCAGACATGACTCTCATGGCCCCTGTCAGTGAGTGGCTGATGAGAAGCCACCAGCTTGGCCTCTGGTGGCAGGGGTGAGGGAGGCAGCCTTCCCTTACCTCTGCGTTGTGACTGAGTAATTATTAGGCAAGGTTTTGTACCTCCTTTTCCAGGAGGTGAAATTTGAGTAGTTTGAAACAAATGACATTAAGCAGATACACACTGGGGTTTTATAATAAAAGGCTGATGCTTACTTTGGGGGCACGAATAACCAAATGTGCTTTTATGGTTTTTTCAGATCTGTTGCCTAATTCCTATGGCATATTACCAACCCTGTTTTCCTTCTTCCATTTATTAAAAACAATACTCTTCACCCCTGTCAACAAACTGAGCTGCGTTGAGTCACGGTGGGGTGATATATATACAAACGGGCTCCTTGGGACTGAAGAGAGGACCGTGCTGTGCCTTCTGAGGGTTGGAGTGCGAGAGAGCTTTTGCTCATCTGATTCAAGACAGCCAGCAGAGGAGACATGTGCCCTGACACCCACAGGTTGAGGTTGGTGTCTTGCCCTCTCGGTTGCTGCCTGGAGGGGGTCCCAGGGTGGGGGTGTCCACCAGTGAGTCTCCTGTTTTATTCTGTCCACTCTGGACTGGGCAATTGACTTCCACCTTTTCTGCAGGCTATGAAGACACAGCGTGCTTCTCTCTGGCTCCTGGGTACCACGCTTGTCCTGTGCTCCGTGTACACCCATGGCCTCAGGAGATGCCTAATTTCTGTGGACATGCGTCACCTAGAAGAGAGTTTCCAAGAAATCAAAAGAGCCATCGTGAGTGTGGGCTGGGTGACGGTGTGGAGGAAGGGGCATGCCTCTCCTGACAGCCTGGTCTGGAATGCACGTCCTTCTCGGTCCCTTTGTGTCTTGGGAGAATGTGAGGTGTTCATTGCTTGTGCCTGTTCTGTCTCCCTCCACAGCAAGCCAAGGACACCTTCCAAAACATCACCATCCTCTCCATGGTGGAGAGCTTGCAGAGCATTAAGGTAATGGTCTGTGTTTGCTACTTTTTTTAATTCCTAGAAGAGGGAATGAACACTGAGGCCATCATAATCTCTAGCAGATAGTTTTAATTCTCCTGCTCCTCCCTGCCCCTCTTAAGCAGTCTGCCCTGGAAGGTAAGGAAATCTGAAAGGAGGGTCTCTGGGAATCTGTGTCTGTAGCCCGTGGACGTGTGCTGCGTGACCAAGAACCTCCTGGAGTTCTACATGCACAGAGTTTTCAAGGACCATCAGGAGCCAAAGCCTCAGATCTTGAGAAGAATCAGCAGCATTGCTAACTCGTTCCTCTACATGCAGAAAACCCTGCAGCAGTGCGTGAGTTTGTGCATGTGTGTGGGGATTCCCAGTGTGTGCCCTTGGCTCCAGGTGTGCTGGCGCCCAGGGACCTTGTGATGGGGGTGGCAGAGTCACATAAAATTCCCTGCCTTCTTGCCCACGGGGAAAGTCACCATGAAACTTCCTGTGGTCACTCCTTTCCTGGGGAGTGACACATCCTGCTAATACTTGAGCAATGGCTTCCTCACCACCCCCTGGGTGACCAGGGACTCCGGGCTTACCTTAAGCATACCCTCAGTCCTTTCACTCCCTTTGGAGCCCCATACCAGGTAACCTCTGGGTAGTTCCTTAGTATAGCTTATCCCTAAGGGTCAGCTGGAAATTCATTTTGCTCTGTTAAAAATCTAACACCAGAAACAAGCAAAATTAACCAACTTAGACCAAGAGGGAGCCTGACTAGCCCCACCCCTGCTGGTGATTGCCGGTGTGACTTTGTGCACCTTTGTGGGTTGTTAGAGGGGTAATAATGCCCCCTGTCCTGTTTGTAATACCACAGAAAGGAAACAAATGGATACATTTAACCAATTAAATGATCCAAGTGTTTCTACAGTGCCTGCCTCATGGGGTGCTGCACTAAGAGTGTGAAACCATCAGTCTGGGACCTGCTTTCTTGATGCTGGCCATTTGCTGGGCTGCAAATCCACAAGGTGCAAAAGCAACGGTCAAAATACAGGCTGACACCGTAAACAGGCCTTATCTTCCCTCGGCTACCATTGCCCAGATTTACTCACGTGACTCAGTGTGGAGAGAGCAGAAAGGTCACTTCTCATGCTGGGAGGCGGTGGCAAGAGTGGGCCAAGGTGGGAAGGCTCTCTGACGTCTCCACGCATCACAGCAGGTGCAGAGAGAGTGCCACTGCAGTGAGGAAGCCACCAATGCAACCAGAATTGTCCATGACAACTACGATCAGGTGAAGGCTGGGAAGAACATGGGAACGAGGGGAAATGGTGAGGGAGAAGTCCACAGACCGTGCACGTCTTCCAGCTCCTCTCCTCTCTCAGCCACTCTCTCCGCTGGCGAGTGTTCCTCGTAGGCCTGCGGGTGAAGCGTGCCGGTTGTGCATTGCGACTGCCCTGATCCCTCCTCCAGCTCCTCCACTGCTTTCCACTGCTGCCACATATCAAGCCTGACTTGTGCTTGCTTTGGGGAAAACACCTTTTGTCAGAGATGAGTTTGATACAGAGAAAGCAAGATCTTCAGTGAGTCTCAAGCTGCTATGCACAAAATGTGTTACGTGCAAGTTGTCCTTGTGGCCGGTACCTGCCACCAGAGTTCTGTGGGCTGACCAGGACATTGTGGAGGTGTCCACACGTAGGTGCTGCTGTTCCCTCCTGTGTGCATCACTAAAAGGTCTTGCTCAGGTGCAGCTTCTCCTGTAGTGGCTCTGTGGTGAGGCCTGAATTTTGGCCGCGTGCCTAATGATGCCAATGCACTGAAGAGCAAAGAGGCTGAGGTCTGTTCAGAGCCTTCCTCTTTGGAGAGAAGCTCCATTGCAGAAAGTTACAGAAAGAGCTAGCAGTCCATTAGTTCTTGAGCTAACGAGCAAGGAATTGTTGCCATCCCACTACAGATATGAACACACCAGTCCTGCGTAATATTGCTACGAGTATTATCTGCATGGGCTAAATTAGGAAACTAAGGAACAAGCAGGTTAAGGAACTCAAGTTCATGCTGCAGTTGAGTGAGGGAGTAGGAGCGGGTCCCTCACTGGCTGGCTGCAGTGCACATGCCTGTAGCTCTCACTACCTTTCTTTCTCTCTCTCTTTCTTTCTTTCTTCTTTCTTTCTTTCTTTCTTTCTTCCTTCCTTCCTTCCTTCCTTCCTTCCTTCCTTCTTCTTTCTTTCTTTCTTTCTTCTTTCTTTCTTTCTTTCTCTTTCTTTCTCTCTTTCTCTCTTTCTTTCTTCCTTCCTTCCTTCCTTCCTTCCTTCCTTCCTTCTTTTCTCTTTCTTTCTTTCTTCTTTCTTTCTTTCTTTCTTTCTTTCTTTCTTTCTTTCTTTCTTCTTCTTTCTTCCTTTCTTTCTCCTCACCTCTTTTGCTTATATCTGGAACAGAATTTTTTTGGTTGCCTGTTAGGGAAATATTCTTTTATATACTGTACACTATGTAGATATATTTGAAGAGTAAAAAGAAAATCCCATGGGGATGGTGACCTGCAAACCGGCCCAGTCCCTGCAGGTGCTGACTGCTCATGCCGATTTCATTGGTTTCAGCTGGGGATCCCTTCTGCTGCCATTAAGTCCCTGGGAGAACTCGATGTCTTTATAGCTTGGATTGAGAAGAATCATCAGGAGACTTCTGCCTGATGCCAGGAGCCCATCCAGGGGTGAACACCTCATGTTTCCTGCAGAGACAGCTGACTTTGAAGGGGAGAGGGATGGGGAAGTCACCTGTGTTTACTGCAATGCACTGTGTTTTCTATGGAGCTGGGGCAATGCAGGGAAAGACCTGAGCAGGCCTGAGAAGACCTCATCCCTCAGCTGTGAGTGCCCTGGCTGGTCTCTAGAGGCCTGATTACACCCCAAAATAGCCAAATGGTCTACTGTTGTATTTATGATGAAGCAGGTCTTTTGAAAGCCCTCAGAGCCATTGTGGAAGGAGAGGGCTAGTTCTCCATTAACTTATTGCAAAGTTTCTGGTCCCGTGGCTGTGTCGTGAGCTGCACTATCTCCTGTAGTACACACCACACTGCCTGATGTTTCTGAATAAACTCTGCTTCACCTATGAGTGGAAAATGTCCTCTGATTCAGGGAAAGTCAGACAAAGAATCAAAAGTGGACACTATTAGAAATAAAAGGGACCTTGAAGAACATAAATAGATGGGGAAGCTGACATGTAGGAGGGAAGAACATACTCAGAGCTCACGACAAGTTGACACAGAAGTTTTCAAATGACTTACAACTCTATTTCTCATGCTGTCACATAGTACCAGAAGCTGGTTCACTTTAGGAAGAGCAGAGGTTTATTTTGCTCATGGTGCTGGAGACTCGACGGCACAGAGGCAGCACTGGCTTGGCCCTGGGAAGGGCTCACTGCAGACGGTCTCACACTGGAGGAAGTGTGGGTTGAAGAGACATTACACCCTGAAACAGGAAGCCAGAGAGCGAGTTAGGGGTTATAACAATAGGCCCGGCTCTCAAGAACTGATCAGGGTCCCCTGAGAGTCACCATAATTCACTTGGAGAGTTGCTCCCTCAAAGACTACATCCTGTCATTAGGCCTTACGTCTTAAAGGTCCTTCCACCTCTCATGCTGCCCCACTGGGGACCAAGTCTCCAACACACGAACCCTTGGGGTACACATTCAAGCCATAAACTACAGCATCGCATCTCCCACTCTCCACTCAGGGCACAATCCTCCACAGAAACACCAAGAAAATGGGCCTTGAGGCCTCTAATCACAGACCATGCTGCTCCCCTATTGAACATGTCTGTCTCTGTCTCTCTTTGTTCCCGGTCTCTGGAATTTCCTCTGCTATTTGTCCGTCTGCTGTTTCTTTCTTCCCATTCCCAACCTTTCTTGGCCCCTGCTCTCCAATGGTGTATGTGTCGGACTGAAGAGAACACATTTCCGATGAGGGATGGTTGTCATGGTGACAAACCTACACAAATAAACCCTCCCTGGGTAGAGGAACTGGGACCCAGGCTACAGCATGAGTTCACACTGGGTACTGACCTCTAGATGGACATTCCTTGGGTGATTCAGAGCACAGACACCTGACCTCACAGCAGATGCAGAGATCCATTTGTACTTTATAGACATTGTCCTGGGCCACTAGCTACGCTATAGCTGACCAGCTCGAGTGTTCCTTATTCCCGCCTGAGAGCGATTTCACAGTGCCTTCTTTAGTGAAGAGAACAAGACCTCTGAAGCCAACCAGACCTGGCTCTAGTCCTGTGTGTCTCTGAACAAAGTCCTTAATGACTCCAAGTCCCAGAATCCTTTTCTGTAGAATGAGACATTAACCGAAGGCATAAAATGTCACAGTGAGCATCAAGTGAGGGGAGGGTGGGAGGAGCCTGGCGGAGTGCAAAGGTGGCCAGCCCGGGAGCCACATTCTCATGTGAAGGCTGCTCTTGCCCCAGCACAAGTCACTCAGTTTCTTTGGCCCTTGGTCGTGTGTAACGTGGACACTGCCCTCATGTCTGTGTATCCCATATGATAAGGGAAGAGTCGGCATCATTACAATGGCCTAGAGATCCCTAGCGACTGCACACATACAAACTCGGCACCTTGTGTCCTCTCTTGGTGCCCCTCAAGCACCCCAGGCAGGCCCATGGTCACCTCGGGACCGTGGCGCTCTGCACACACACACCTGCGAACTGAAGTAGGAGTTGGAAAACACCCACGAGTTAGGCTTCCATGGGATGGACAGGCTGTCAAGAGGGAAGGATCTTCCCACGGCGACCTTGGGTGAATGTCCACGCAAAGCAGCATCTCCTGTCTTTTAAGACGGCCCTGAGCCAGGCTCCCCTCAGTGTCTATGTGGCAGGCGCTCTCTCGTCTGCAGGTCTTTACTCCAAAGGGGTCTATTTCACCCTTGGCTTACTGCGCACCTTTTCGTGTTTTATTTGTATCTGTTTCCCTCCTTGAGCGTAAGCTCCATGAGTTTGGGAATAGTTTGTTTTTTTCACTGCCTGGCATTTAGTAGGTGTTATATTCAACTTACTTGAATAAATGATTTGGACGAATTAAAACAGCAGTAGTAGCAAATGTATATATACAGTGCTTTTTATATGCCAGGTAATAGTCTAAGAAACATATATATTATGTTATAATGTGCATAGATATTTTATTTAACTCTCACAACAACCCTATACAAATTCTGAGCATGAAACAAAGTGTGGAAGGTCACTGCATTGAATCCTAGTAGTATGGATGATTAAACTCTAAGGAAGACACTGGACGCAGCGATGTTAAGTAACTTTTCTAAGGCCACACAGCTCAACAGTAGCAAAGCCAGTTTTCTAGTCCAGGAATGTGGTTCCAGAATGAACTGTGATGTCAAACACAAAGTATGCTTGTTAAAAAAAGAAGGAGAAAAAGGAGGAGGAGAAATAGCAGGAGGAGAAAGAGGAAGGGAGGGAGAAAGAGAAGGAAGAGAAGGAGGAGAGAAAGAAGAGAAAGGGGAGGAAGAGGAGCAAGATGAAGAGGAGGAGGAGAAGGAGAAGGAGGAAGTGGAGGAGGAGGAGGAGGAAGAAGGGACAGATCCCCAAGGAGAAGAGCCTCCCTTTCTGCTCTCACAGTGTCCACCCCACTCTGTGTCTTGCCAGCACACCTCACTTGTCCATCTGTCCTTGGCCACCTTCAGGCTTGAAGAATGTGCCCTTTTTTTTCTGGTCTGCAGCAGGTGGCACAGAGCTGATGCCTAAAAAATACCTGCTAAGGAACCAAGCATAACATTAGCTTCCAACTTTTACGTTCTGTGCTCCCCACCAGCCCCTGATAATTGCCTTGGGAAATCTGGGGCTCACTTTTGACCACTAAGGGGAAGGGGCAAGGGGAGGGAGCCCACATGGTGTGCCAAGCCCAGGCCTGGCACTTTTCAAGCAGGAGCTCATTCAAACCTCTAAGCAGGCCCAAGAGATTGTGGATTTTATCCTTATGTGGTTGGCAGAGTGATTTGGGTTCAAGGAGGTGGGAGGGAACTTGCCCAAGACCCCAGAGCAAAGAAACAGCAGAGCCAAAAGGTGAACCCAGCCTTGTCTTCCTGCGTCCATACTCCTTCCTTCTCCTGGTGTGGGGTTCACCTGGCTTTGGCTGTGGTTCTATAATGCAGGGCCCAGGTAGCTACAGCGAATGTCAGTAACGTACATCATGAAACCAGATGCAGCAAAGGGGCCCTGGCCTTACTAGAAATGAATCTCTGAAGCTGCACGCAAATGGGCTGTGAATTAACTAACGGCCAGCTTGTGACACCCAGCTGAACCGCACTGGTGTTCAGTGCAAGGCCCACCTGAGGCCTGTTGCCAACAGCATAAAAGGAGGACTGGAGGGGAAGGCGGTGCACTGTTGATTCTCCTGGAGAAGCTTGTCACGCTGGTTTTCCTGACATGAACTCGGCAGAGGAGCTCAGGACCTCGCTGTCACTGAGGACGGCTGCAGTTCTTTTCGGGGAGCTCTGGTTCTTACCTTGAGAGTCACTTCCTGGCTCCAGTGCAGATCCCTCAGCCTGCTGGCACAGATCCTTCACCCTACTGGCACAGGGTTTCTAGCTTCCACAGCTGACATTTGGGCCTTCCCAGCACAGATCCATGAAAAGACTCACATGAGACATTGTCGTGGGCTCTAGGCCTCCAGCTGGACTTGTGGAGGACATTGCCATGGGATCCAGGCTCTCAGCTGGATTCTGTGGATCACTAGTGTGTGGACAGATCCCCTGCACTCTTTTGCATTTGACTCTTTGGGCGAATATTATAAAATAATCCTATAAATTATGTGTCCTGTATTAAATTTGTTTCCGTTGCAAACCTTGACTGCAGCATGGACCAACACAGGGCAAAGGAGCAGAGGCTGACTTGTGAATGTGTCACACAATCTTCCTGGGCCAGCTGGGCCCTGGGCTCCTCCTGAGGGACATGTTGTCCTTCTTCCCAACCCATCATCATGCTTAGCCCAAGCCCTGGGACATCCCATGAGCTTGGAGACCCCATGAAGTGGTGATGGTCTAGAGCAAACCGCTGGCAGTCACACACACTCAGGGCAACTGTCTTTTAGAGTCACAGGCTTGCCTAGGAGCTTGGTTCAATGGGCAAGGGATAGGCCTTGGTGTGAGATCTTGGCCTTGCCACTTGCTGCATGACTTTGGATGTTTACTAAACCTGAGCCTCAGTTTGCTCATCTGTACAGTGGAAGAGATATCTACGCCATGGAATGTTGTAAGGCTTAGAGATCCTATTTACACAGTGCTGGGTATGTAGTAAGTTTTCATTAAAAATGATAGTTGAGTATTTTCCTGATTATCTGCTATTTTAGAAAATCTTATTTGCCATAAAACAGAGTTGTCTGAGGACAGTCTTCCTCTTGCATGTTGTTTGCAAACTGGCAAGTGAGACAAGCAGAGGGATGCTAGCTGAGGTCTGCATATCCTGGCTGGCTGCAGGGCTCTGTGGCTCTCGTGGCTCTCCGCTGAGTCCCTGCTCTGGGGCTTGCAGTATCTGCAGTCAGCCAGGTCCTGGCTGCCTTCCTGGCTTCCCTGCTGCTGGGGGACCCTCCTGAAGGCTCACTCCGCGGCTTCCTTCTGTGTCACAGTGTGCGTCAGGGCAGGACTCTTCCCTGGATGACATCTAGAACTTGCAAGCTTCTGTCCAATGAATCATGATGCTTAGGTGAACAAGCCTTGGAACAGGCCACATGTCTGGGTGTCCCATGTGACCAGGAGCACAGGCCTGATGTGGTGGCTGAGCAAATGACCCTTCCTGGAGGGACCTCACAGCAGGGCTCAGCATGCTGTCTCTGATCAAAGAGTCTGGGGAGGGAATATTCTTCACAAGCCTCTATGAGCTCTCGCGCTTTCTAGCCATGGTCTATATTTCACATTCTGTTACCGAATGACTCTCAGCTGGCCTGGTCTCAGACCTCTGCCGTGAAACCCCTGGCCGTGAAGATTATTCGAGTGCTGGAAAAGAAGCCCATGTGTGCAGGGATGAGGCAGGGCCAGGCGCCACGTCCTCTGGACAGAGCCCAGAGGGGCCCACAATCAGCTTGCATAGCAGGTGGTAAGCTGACTCAGTCTCCGCTATAGGGACGCCTCTGTCTGCTCACTTTCCTGGACTAAGAAGACTCCATACCTCAGTTTCCTTATTGGGGAAATGAAAAAAATAGTCATACCATAATTCATCAATTTCATGTGGATTCAGTGAACTACCATTTCTTTAACCACGGGGTACACAGCGGGGAAGTGCTATAAGTAAAAACACTATTGGTCACTTTCTGGTCCATCTCAACTCTGCCCCAGGGATGGACTTCATGTTTCAGAAACATTACCTCACCCTAGTGCAGAAAGCAGTCTTCCTTTTGTGTCGTTTCCTCCACCTCCACCTTATTCCTGTTAGTCAGGATATAGAATGGTTTTCCATTTCTTTACAAGTCAGAAAGGTCTCGGCCCCATCCCTACTCTCCAGAATAAGGACTCCTGAGGGCACAGCTGCTCAGCCATGGCTGCTCTCACTAAATGCATGGTCACTGCAGGGGTGCCTGCATGCATGAAGCACAGGCCACCCCAGCTGGGCAGGCAGCACCCTCTTGGAGTAAACCAGTGCCTTTGGGAATTGCTTGGGCATTTTTGTATTCTCCACGGGGGGCCTCTTTCCCTCTTCATTTCCCTGGTCTTTAGTCCATGGCAAGGACACTGTTTCCCCTCTGGCTGACCTGCTTGGCTTTTGTTCTGTTCCACATCCTGTCTCAATGGTCCTTAATGGTTCTGTATCTTGTATCTTAAAGTTCAGGACCTCTCAGCCTCTGGAGTGTGCTAATCTGGTTACAGTGTGTTCCTACACGTGCAGGTTAGGGGATATCATCTGCTCCAGTGAAGGCAGTAGCAAGCAGCAGTGGCACCTTCCCACTTAGGCAGGGGGTGGTCAGGCCAACTGGTCTGCAAGTGGGAGAAAGAAGCCTAGAAGTACCGGTTGCGCTTCTCTACACCTCTCCAAATGATTCTCACAGCTAGTCACGAAGAGCAAGGTACAGGTGCGGAAGAGATGCTCTTATGCCAGTTTGCAGGGAGGGTCTCTCTGCAGACCCCTGGCAAGGTCTTGTTGAGGCCATCAGAAGGCTAGAAATGGAGCTGAATGCAAAAGTTACGGGACATTAGGGAATGGAATGTCTCTGCAGGGAACCTGGAAATGTAAAAGGGCTTTGAAGTAAATTAGGGAAGCACATCGATTAGCAAGTCTTTGAGCTACTGGGATGGGTATGATGTTGATGTAGAATTCTGAGCAAGTTAACAAAGGAAACTAGCCAAAGCAATGGAGGTTCCGTACAGCTCTGACATCTGTTCATTACAACGTGGCTCCTTTTTAACCTTCTTCCATCTCTGCCCTGCAGCTCACCCAGCATCCACGGAGCCAGCACCTCTTATGCTGTCCGGTCTCAGGAACTCTGTCCAACTTTCCTCACTGCTGTAAGAGCCCTTCTGACCCTGCCACAGTCTTTCAACATCCAAAGCTCACAGTCATTAGTGCTTTGGGGTTTGTTTAAAGAAAACCTCTCCCAGAAACCATTTTGCACACCATTCTCATTCCTCAAAGGTAACCCATCCACCCCTCCCCCCACCCAAATGCTAATGGCTGAGTTTTTCTAGGGAAGTAACTCCCAATGACTTTGTGTCTCATCATCCCAGAGAGAACCTCTTTTAGGGGTCACAGTTGGGGAAGTGTGGTCATCACTCTGTGGTGGGTCTCAGTCCTGCTGTTATAGCAAAGCTTCTTAGCTGTCTCTGTGCCATGGATTTCCTTTGCACAACAATGAAAATTAAGGACTTTAAACAAACTAATGTTGCTAAATGCATAAAAGAGAATTAGAAAAGAGATTAATAATATTAAAACAGCTGTCAAGTTACAGAAACAACAAGTAGGTTATCACAATGCATGTGAATGTGTTTGTTAATCAGTATGAACCGGGAGCTTTCCTCACTGGTAATGAGTGTCAATGATCTTTTGAGAAATCTGAAACAAACCACTATGGGGACACTGATTCCCACCGGGGTAAGGCCATCCATACTGCGTATGTTTGCATTTGTTACCTAATTCGTAAGTGAAGAAAACACTTTTGATAGGAGGTTAGTGAAAGAAAAGATGTAATTTCCTCCTATTTACCTTCTCCCAGGTGAAGACTCTGGCAGTGGAGGCTCTGTCCCCTTCATGAAGCTCCAAGTGCCTGTGGGGGTTAGAAGAGACCACGCTGTACCTCTTCGGTTCACCTTGGTTCAGTCCAGCTCAGCACCTACATATGGGAGGATCTCATGCTTGCATGAAATCAGGAGGAGACGAGCTGTGTAAAACCCTTTCTTTTAGGTGAGGAGATTGTGAATCCAAGATTTGTCTGGATTTTTGCTCCTGGCTCCAGGCCCAGGGGCAGGAGGATCTGCCTAGTGGCTCCCACTGCAGGCAGTGAGCAGGTGCAAGGGGTGGCAAGAGGAGTAAACCGACGCACTGTGCCAGGGGGGTGACAGTAGCAAGACTGGCAGCCAGTGGAGATGGTCAACCAAGGCATGATAGAAAAATGCAAGAAAGGGAAATGTCACCATCCTGCTGGCAGCTCTGCAGACAGGGAACTGAAAGTGCGCACTTCCAATTCAGGCAGCTGTTTGCTCATCCTCATCCGGCCTGTCCCTTGGGAAGAGCAGGAAAACAGGCAGAGGCTATGGGTAGAATCCCTGGCGCTGCCAGCCTGGAGCGACAGAGGCTTCTCTCTGCCTGCCCATCCCGGGAGCTGAGTCTCTCTCTGCCCTAAGCCAGTGGGTTTTCCTGCAGTGATGCAACTGGACAGGAAATTGGATGTCATCCACTGTGACTATGAAGACAGGGGAGACCCTGAACTGCAAACTCAGGACTTGCCGTGGGTAAAAGGATTGTTGGATTCTTTTTCTTGGTGTCTAGAAAATTGTTTCCTGCCCAAAACGGCTTGCTTAGGATGCTGAGTGGATTTGCTAAGCAGGGTTTTTCCTTCTCTTCCCTCTGTTGAGTTTATTTCCACAATGACCCTTGCACAGGTTAGACGCAGAGCTGCAGTTTTGAAACCTGACTTTGTCAAGTTGGTTGATGTAAGTACTTCTGGCTTCTCTGCTGCGGTGGCCTCCCCAGTCTGTTCTGCTTGAGAACCAGTTATGTGCCAAGCGCTTGCTGCCTGTGCACAGGATTCCCCACATCTCTCTGAAGCTCTAAGTTCCTTCAGTGTTTCCCTATTGCCATAGAGGTACAACAAAGAATTACGGAATCAAGGAGGCCCAGTTGAAAGGGATCTAAGGAACTGTTGAATATATTCTACCACAACATACAGATGAAGAAGGGTGATGAAGTTCTCAGGACCACTCAACCGCGTGACTAGAGCTAGAACTGAGGTCGCTGGGCTCCTACTCCCAATCCGTATTCCTTGCCGTGATATTCTTAGTCATTGATACTGTCATACTTCTAAATTCATCTCTTATTGGCTCTCTATACAAAACTCAACTCCTGCCCAGCAAATCCAATTGTTAGTCCTCCAGGGTGCAGAAGGCTTTGTGGCCCTCACTCATCTCCATCCCGAATGCTTCAGTCCTCCTCCCTCCCCTGCTCCATCATCTTTGCCCATTTCAGTTCTGCTAAACTCTCAAGGCTCAGCTGACACCTTTCCTTTGTGCTCCTTGGCCCTTCATTTCTCTCTACCTGGTTTCACTGACTTTCTTGAAGGTTCTCTCTATCCCCTCACCTCATAGTCCTCATAAGACCCATACAGCAAGTGTTTCATAAATGTTTACTGAAAGAATGTTGCTTAAAATCTATTCCATCAGACACAAGAAGTAATAAAAATTACCTAACGTACTTAAAGGTTTGTATAAATATTCTTCCTGCCAACTCAGCAAGTCAGACAGTTGTTACCATTGTTTGATGAAACACCAAGTGCCCAAAGGGGAAAATGACTAGTTGAAGTCACTGGAGATCACACGGAAAGTTGGTGGGAAAGTGAATCCTGGAATTGGTCTCCTGGCTCTCGGTTCCACATGAGCAGCAGTGCCTATGATACCTCCTACGTGCTTTCAGCTCAGGACTCGTCTCTCCTGCCAGAATCTCTGTGCAGGGCAAGCTTCTCTCCTCGCCTCATTTGTAAAAGAAAGCAATTTATGACAGAAAAGGGGTTCATCATGCATTGGCATAAACACTTACTGAGTTCACTTTTTGTGTCTGCCTCTCCCCAGCCAAGTGTCCCTGGGGCAAGTTACTTAACCTCTTTGAACTACAGTTTCCCCACTTTTCAAAGAGGACCAGATGTACTGAACCAGATGTACTGAAATTCACTTCCAGCCCTTAGGACTCAGGAGGGATGGTAGCATTGGGTAGGGGGTTCTTGGCACTGGTACAGAAATCCTTAACCTAGAAGATCCTCAGACCTTCCAGATCTTACCAGAGAAGACACGGTGCTGTGGAAGGGAGTGCCAGGTGCCCTGTAAATTAAATTGTGGAGCTTTAGGCCATAGTTCAAAGAAAAAACAATTAGAAATCAGTATATTCATTCAACAGTCACCAAAAATTAACTGAGCAAGAGGAACAAGGAGCTCGCAGGCTAGTAGGAGAAATGTAAGGAAAAGGTATAGTTGACAGTGTAAGTACAAAAATGTATATAGAAGGTAAAGGCGAGGGGGAAAGAGGTCAGGATCAACTATGCCTTAGAAAATGGAAGTGGAGGGGGAGTTTAAGGTGAGGCAGGGAAAGCTTTATAGAGGAAATAAATTGAATTTACACAGAATGTGATTTGGGATTTAGCCAAAGAAAATAATCCAGTACTTTAATTTATGAAAAGAGGATGCTACTTGGTTATAGGCTATGTATGAAAAACCAAGGTTAACAATTTCAGGTAGTTTAGAACAAAACGGTTGGATTTTTCGAGGTTAATGGGATTGAGTGGCATGCGTACAGCTTACACAAGCCTAGATTTATTGAGAATCTTAATTTCAAGTGCTCTTTTCAGATCACATTTCTCAATTTTACTTTAACCACACTTAGGAGTGATCATGAAAAACTGTTTACTTAGTACCACTGGTGCAAAAACAGGCAAGAACTTAAATAAAGAAGTACTTAGATCAGATATCCACATACATTTTCTATATTCATCAAGCACACGATGATGAAGAATCTTTTGTAATGTCCCCCTCGTCCTGCTCAGATCAATTCCATACTAGGTTGTTTCATGTGAATTCCCTATATGTGACAATCTGGACAACTATTTGGAAGAAAACAAGAGTCAATATGATAGAGAGTGAATATCTCCAATTGTCTAGCTTTGAAATTTATGTCTTACATTGCTTTCTTGTGATCTGCATTGCTCTGTTTTGTTGT
>PVJX010000005.1:43083-322280 GCA_004027295.1 Dolichotis patagonum | reverse complement strand
GAAAAAATTCACAGTTTAAAAAAAAGAATCTTCTCTTCTGTGGTTCTTCTTTTCTGGGGAATTTCAGGAAGATACCTATAGATATTAGAAAAACTGTTCTGATTCAACAGGTAGAAAAGCAAAGAACCATTGAATTTCAGAACTGGAAAAAAAATGTGCATTACCTTTTCTGTTGCTTTTATTTTACAGAATAATAAAGTGAAATCCAGAACAGCAAGATGCCAAAGTCGTCATGTAAATTTCACATGTGAAATTTCTGGACTTAAACACTAGATCTCAATAGGAAAAAAGTAAAGAAGGAACATATTATAGTCTCTACCATCTTGATCTTTCACAGAGCATTGTGAGGAATCCAGTTCAGAGGCTCTGAGTGTCACCTTGCCTGGACGAATGATCCTGGATGATGTACTGGCTTCTAAGAGACTCCCCAGTGTCACCAAGGGAAAAGACTACGGCCCAGGAAATGGAAAGCAATACTGGATGTTCTCCTACACCAAGGGCAAACCTGCTATTGGAGGTCAAAGAAGGTAGGAGTTGATACGGGCCAGACTAGTTCAAGACGAGTGGATTTGGGTCTCCAGTGACTGCTGGTGGGAGAGAAGGGAGCTCGTGTGGGAAAGCAATGGTGGGAGTGAACGCTCAGTGTCTGGAGTGGGGCAGAAACTTGGTGAAGGGGCCCTGGATTAAGGAGAACTTGGTTAAGGAGAATGTGAAGGTGCTCCCTGAAATTCTCTCCCGGTTCTATGACTCGTATGTTCTCGGCGCTACCATTTTGCCAAGCAAGCAAGAAGGTAAAACCTGAAAGAGGTATGTGCTTTATCCACATTTACAACCAATAATTCCTTGAGGCAGTGCTTTTTGAAGGAGGAAGGGTTTGGGGTGACCAAGTTTGCAAATAAGCTGCCTGAGGACTTTAGGGAGTGCCACACCATCTGCCATCTGTGAAATTCCAGCGAAGTTCCGGGGTCACCAGCACAAGCTCACTTCCTTCATGTGAAGCACACACAGTCTCGAGTTAGCTCGAGAGAGATTCCCAGAAGCAGTGACTCTTCCAAAGCTTGGGTAGGAGATCTTTCCATGTGGTCTAGGGATCAACAGAGATCTCCCAGTCATTTACCCAGGTATACTGAGGGCCGTGTCCAAAGGAACCTTTTCATTAGGATGATGTCTTTTAGATCAAGGAATTGTCGTGTTTAGCTTGTACTCCATTACCTAGCACAACACTCAGGACAGTGCTGCTTGGTAAATGCTGATTGAACTGTTGAGTTTTTGGTAGGTTTACTGTGTATCTGCTAAATTCAAGACAGCATAAATCTCTACCTAAACTGAATGACCATTCACTGCATGCTAGGTGTGTAAAGCATAAATTATTTAAATGTTAAGTTCCTAGGGTAAGTTTAATTGCTACCACTTTGGAGTTAGGAAAATGAAATTCAAACACATGAGTTGACTTGCTCACGATCACAGAGATGTAGGACAACCAACTCATTTTGGTGTTTCTGTGACTTTCCAATAAACTTCCTGCACCTTGGCATTCCCCTCAGACCTGGGACCACCCACAGAGAAGGGACCTCCTGGAGCACAGATGTTTTACAGTTCTAATTCTTTTTTTTTTTTCAAAGAGAGCACTTTTTAAAAAAAATTTATTTAAAGAGAAAAAAACAAAACAGAAAAACAAAGCAGAATAAAGGGTAGCAACAATACAGAATTCCAAGGAAAAAAGGAAAAGAACAACAACAAAAAACCCCTAAGAAATTATTACTTGACTAATTACATACTGACTTCTTGGAAATATTTGTTCAAATTACAAAGTTAAAACATGTAGACACTCAAACAGTGAGACTGTTAACAGTTCTGCTCCACGATCTGACAAAAACAGCAATATGGTCATCCATCTTACCCACTGAAATATACATGCAATTATATCAAAAGGGTAAAATTAAACACAACAAAACAGAGCAAAGCGGATCACAAGAAAGCAATGTAAGAGACATAAATTTCACAACTGGACAATCGGAGATATTCACTCTCTATCGTATTGAATCTTGTTTTCTTCCAAATAGTTGTCCATATTGTCACATACAATTCACATGAAATTCACATGAAACAACCTAGTATGGAATTGATCTGAGCAGGATGAGGAGGATGTTTCAGGTCTTCAAGACCAGACATTAGGGAAGCCAAGAATGGCTGTCATAGTGTCTCTCATTCTCCTCAAAACAGCTGTCCATACCTTCATGTGTGTTGAACTTAAACAAAACAAAACAAGCTAAAATCACTTTGAACAAAGAATAATAATTTTTCTGGATTTCACATTATGACATTATGGAATCAGCACTGGGTACTGTAGTGTCTCTTTTTCTTCAAAGTAGTCATCCATTTCAACATGTGTTATATAGTTGGTTCTCGTAAACTGTTTATAAGCTCTACACATGCATGAGTCTCTACATGTATATCTATCATTTCTGTATTAGAGGGAAAAACAAAACAAAGCAAGATAAAACAAAACAATTCCTAGAAAAGCATGAAGCAAAGAAGTCATATAAAACCACAATACAAGGTGATCTACCATGGTTACCATGATGTCTCAGCAGTGTATAACAACATCAATAAAAATGAAGCATTGTTGGCATTATAAGACTTCAAAAGCAAGTAATAATCAAACCAAAGTGGGTATCTTAGTGAATCTTATCATCTTCAGTGTAGTTGCCTATACTCTTAGACTTGATGCTATCCATAATAACAGATTTAAATAAAATCAGTCAATACAAAGTAGCAATCTAACAAACCAGATTCAAATAAGATCAGTCATAATAAGACAGTATAAGTTATAAAGGGCTTCAGATTAAGTTGATAGGAAATTAGGGATGATTACCATAATATGTCCTCTTATTTTTGGGATATCTGACCTTGTCCTCAAGTCTGGTGTAAGTAGCCAAACTGGAACAGCACGTAATCCATCCAAGCAGAGTGATGAGAATAATGTAAATTTTAAATCTTGTTACCCAATTAACAATATACTCTGCCTTCCTTTTTTAGACAATTCCTCCCCTTTCACTCCCATAGGGTGCACTGCTTGTTTTGGGTCCCACTGCCTCCCTATATAGAGCATCTCAATGGACCCTATCTCCTGATCTACTCTGTCTGTGTTTCTCTCTGTTAATATTTCAAGGCCATCTAATTCTTTTGTTTATTTCTTTTCCTATATTCGGCAGTAGCTCAGGTGGTCACGAATGCTAGAAAATGTCTAGTATGTCACCTAGCATGAAGTGGTAATGATTACTACACATGTGTTTATGTATGTCATACATTATATGTATGTTGTTTGCTTTTAAGTATTAAAAATAGTTTAAAATACTGAAAAATCATAGCTTCACTAAAATTCACAACATTAACTTTAAATATTTTATTGTCAGTCCAAACAATTTTTCTCCCGGCTCCTTTTTTTCTTTTTGTGACAGGGGCTCACTGTGCAGATCAGGCTGACTTGGAACTCACTATGTTGCCTAAGCTGACCTCGAATTCCTGTCAGTCCTCCTGCCGCAGCCTTCAAAGTGCTGGGCTTACAGGCATGCATCCCCATACCCAGCAGCCTTAGTTTTAAGAAAAGAAAATTCATAAATAGTCATTTTCATCATATGATTTCGAGGAACAAGTCAACCACTAAAACACATGAAACTCATGCATAATGGTGCACGTTTTCTTTTGTTCTGTGACTCAGCATTGTGTTGTAAAGGGTCTTTTTAAAAAATTTTGATACCTTGTTTATCATGGATTTTTCATTCATTTTTATATCACGTTAAAATATTCTTTATTTTGATGACAAATTTCTTTTGTGTCTCTTTAAATTCCTTTGCACCTCAGGTGAGAGGCTCATTGCTTTACCTTAATCGATTCATTCTCATTTTGTCTGAAAACTCCACAGACACCCTAAACTATCCTCTCACAGAGTAAGTTCACCCCAGGAACACAGGATGCCCTCACTGCCGTTCTTGGAATCACTGCCTGGCCTCCATCCTGAGAGGCGGGCCCTGGAAAGAGTGCTCTGGCGGTCACCCTAGGTGTGCCTGGCCACGGCTCTCCTGCAGAAGGCGCTGTGGAGCCCAGGCTCCCCTGGAGGAGAAGCTTGAGGGGAAAGCCAGTCAACTGCCTATCAGGTTTTGCCTTACGCCGGCAATGGGACTGTTATGAAATCATTGACTTTCTATTTGCCTTTGGGGCTGCAATGAACCTATTATTTTCAAATAACTACTCTAATCTCAGACAAGTGCCAAATAGTTAAGCTCATCCGCCCTGCGGTGGCCATAAAATCCAGACGATTCTCCCCCAGCAAGTGTTTTTGGTGGCACAGCCAAAGCTTCTGTGAGATTCTGTTTTTTCCCAGTACTCTGTGGGTTCAGGGGAGCAGGAGAGAGAGCTACACTGCCATTCAGGAAGGGAAGGCTATCTACGTCAATTTTCCAAAACAAGTTTTGACATTTCTCATAAAATGTCACTCTCTGTCTATTCATCGCAGGTACCCAGTGCTCCAGGCCTTGCCTGCTGGGCAGTGACGGCAGAACTCGGGTGGGGACATAATAAAGGATCAGACCTGTGGTCCCAGCCTGCACTCAGACCCTGCACAGGCATCTGGAGGCTTCTCTTCACAGGAGTCTCGGCAGATTTTCTTAGTGAGTTGTGTGGAGCCAGGGAACGCTCTTTCATTTGTCCCTCATGGCTGGACTGGCTTCCCAAGGATGATATGGAGAATCCATAAGTCACGTTCTGTTCTTTCCTTTGACTTCCCAGCTCCTGTGGTCTCCTGATTCCAGGAATAAGATGAAAGCCTCTGGTCTTGCCTTTGGTCTTCTCTCAGTTGTATTTTATCTCCTCTGGGCTCCTTCCTCTGGGCTCAAGATTCTCCATTTGGGAAGCTGTGTGATTGTCACAAACCTCCAGGAGATACAAAGTGATTTTTCTGAGATTCGGGACCGTGTGGTATGTGAAGGCACCCCATCTTCTCCTTTCTTGTCTGTCTCTCCTTCCCAAGTAGCCCTGGTGATGTGCTTATGCAGACTGCAGTTTGGGGACCCATTAGCATGATGATGCGTTCCAGGGAAATACCTGTAGTTCATAGTTTAAAAATGTTTTGGAAAGGGTTGCCTCCCACCAGGCCAGGTGGGGCGGAAACAAGAGGTTTCAATGTCAAATGCTACGGCAGCAGGCACTGACCTGTCCCTCTTTGCCTTTCCTTCTTGTATTTAGCAAGCCAGTGATAGAAACACTGACTTCAGAATCTTAAGGAGCACTGGATCTTTGCAAGACACCGAGGTATGTGCTTGGCCCCAGTGAGCTCGGGAGGAGGCACAAAGCCAGAGCATCTGCATCACCTGCAGCTGTCTTCTCCCCATCCCTCCTCCCAGTAATGCTAGTCTTCTTTATAGCCTTCAGATCGCTGTTGCTTCCTCCGCCATTTACTGAGACTCTATCTGGACAGAGTATTCAAAAACTACCAGACCTCTGATCATCACACACTCCGGAAGATCAGCAGTCTGGCCAATTCCTTTCTTACTATCAAAAGGCACCTCCAGCTCTGTGTGAGTGAAGGTCTTGGGTAACAGGATCCATCTTAGCACATGGCTTCAGTGACAGCAACTGGCTTTCTTCCCCAGCCCTTGAATAATGCATGGAGAAACCAAGTCCACAAGCTGTAATAATCTGTGTTGAGTCATCTAATTAGGCACAATGGTACCTCAGTTGACAAACTTAATTTTTTCCATGATTCGGGTTGTAGAATTCATTCTATGATTCTGGTTACAAACAGATTGCAAGACTTTTGAGTATATGCTGTGTGCAAAAAATACTTTGCATAGTTTAAAAAACTACAAGTGTTGGCAATTTAGGTAGGTATTTAATGTTTATGATAATTGTCTGTTATCCATGAAGCCACACTTTTCTATAGACAAGGTGTCCAGCAGCACGAGGTGTTCAACAGTGCATTCTGCACTGAGGCAGCCAATGCACAGGCTTGCACAGGACAATGCACAGGACTTGATCTCAGAACACAGGCTGAATGGGGTCTGGGAATCTAGTTCTATCTTCCAAAGGTCTTGGAATTGCTCCATAATGGACAACAAGATCTGGGCTGGGCACACCAGGTAGGGGACAGTGGTCACAATCTCCTTCAGCATCTCCTCTTTCTAGAAAGAGGTGATCAGCTCCATAGCTGAGGCTGAAAAGCTGGTTTCCTCTTCCAGCTAATGATTAGTTTAATGATTTTGAGTAAGATTGGACAGGACTTTTCTACGGGAATGAGCATTCACAGGATTGTGAGTGAAACGCTCGTGTCAATGGCAAGAGCGAAAAACCAGAATTTTAAATCACTTCTGTCATTCTTTGGGTCCTTTTCAGCATGCATACATGGCATGTCACTGCGGAGAGGAAGCAGCGGAGAAGCACAGGCAGATTCTGAGTCACTTTGAACAGGTAGATCCCTTTTGGTGTTGACTGGGGTGGGTATGATTTGAGGGCTGACATAGATGGGTGGGATGGATGCTTGTGCTGTAGAAATCCTGTGGCCCTCAGCTTATCCCTGGGGATGGAAGAGTGCTCTTTGCCCAGTGCTGTGGGGATAGGAAGGGAATGGTCTCGCCACAAGTGCACCAAGTCACTCCAGAGACATCTGCGTCTTCCAGCCACACAAATGAAAGGCAATCATTTTTTGAGCATCCTCGAACTTATCCACTCCTTCAAAAGCACTTCCTCAGCACCCACACCACACTGCCGCTCATCTCGGCCCTTCTGGCACCTGCCAGGAAGCCTGGGTTCCTTCCTCAGCATCATCTCCAGGAGGGTCCTCCCTGCTCCTTTCAGAGTTAGGGGCTTGTCCTGCCATCCTGTTGGGACTCCATCATTTATCCCTGCCCTGCATTTCAGTTGGCTGCTTCCTCTGCCTGTCACCTTCAGTCATCTGGGAATTCCCTGTGGATATGGATAGTGTCATTCCCCCCTCAAACCCTGGTCATTAATCCAATGTTTGCATGATCAGTATTAATTCAACAGAAATACACATAGTAGGCAACCCTTACACACACACACACACACACACACACGCATGCATTCACACACACATACTTCTTAAGGAAAACAACCTAATTACTTTGATGTCTGTGAGTCTAGTGGGTTAGTAGGCTGTAGTCCCAATTCTGCTACCCACCTTGAGCCTTTCTCTACATAAGACCAAGGTGATGAACTCAAGAATTTCCCCTCCTCTTATGTGATCCTGAGATTCTATCATTTTTTCAAGCTCTTGATCTTGCGAAGAATGCTCTGCTCACAGTTCCCAGCAGATCTAGCAATATGAGGAGAATTAACCTGAGAGCAGATGTGTCTTTATGAGCTGCTAAGCACATGCATCTATACCTCTTTCAGCTGGAGCCGCAGGCAGCGGCGGTGAAGGTTTTGGGGGAACTTGACATTCTTTTGCGATGGATGGAGGAGACACAATAGGAGGAAAGTGAGGCTGCCGAAAATACTCCTGACCAAGAGTCCCCGTCCTCGGTATCACAGAGACATGACTGAAGCCACCATCTCTTTGCCATATAATTAATTCAGTGCTGGTCATTTTATATTATTTATTATTTTTTTCTTTACATAGTTGTCTTCAATTACCCCATCTTAATTTAGACCCTATCTTTATGACTTTTAGAACATGCAATATTGAATATATTTATTCATTAACATATTTATTTATTTTTTCTGTTACACTTATTTATTTTTGTACTTGAACAGGAGACTGTAAAAAAAATAGATTGTATTTATGACCTGACTAGAACAAATGATGTATTTCCATACAATGAACAAATTCTAAAAGAGTGGCTAGTCATTTTTATTAAATTAAGGGCTTACTCATTGCTAAGGCTCTGTGAGATATTTAAAATTAAAGTTATGACTGCTTACTGTGGGTTATGGCTGAAGACGTTCTCATCTGAATTTATAGACCTGTCTTAGAATTATCTAGCATCACAACCCAAAGCCCAAACCCAGGCTTGTGTGTGCCCCAGCTGTGAAATCCGGTACAGTCAACATGCATTTACACAAATAAAGTTTCTTTTGTGTAATATCTGCTTGGAGTTTGAAAATGCTTCCAGAGAGAAACGATGTTGAGGCTGAGACTGAACTCTTGCTCTGTGGGAATACGCGGGTGGGAGCCAGGTCAGCTTTCTTCTGCAAACTCATGGCCAGCTCTACCTCGGAACCTGCTGGCATCTCAGACTTCAGGACTGGCCTCTGCAGAAAGGGACTCTGGCTGAGGGTGGGACTTTGACCATCCCTGCTTTTGCCTCCTCAGGTTGGAGTGGGAGTTGGAGTGCAGTTCTCTCTGCACTCTGTGTTTTTTTCATTCCCTTGTATCAGGAATTTGGTTTATAACTCCAATCACAGAGGACGTGAGGCTCTATGACAAGGGTTAAGAACACAGGGGTGTGGGGTGTGGCTCCTGACTCTTGCTCACAGAGAGCTAGGAGTCCTCTTTTGATTCCCTCCCATTGTGGATTCTGTCCAGCTCCAGTGTTTAGGTTATTTCTGGATCAAAGCTCTGTCTTCGTGTCCAAATATTAAGTCAGAGTGTTTTACCTAGTCTTTCTTCAAGCTATGCTTCCCTGGCTTCCCTGGAGCCAGCAGTTCTGACCTGGCCTCATTTGCTTCTTGTTTCCCTTTCAGTCTGAGCTGCACCCATCTGCACGGCTTAGATTTCACAGGAGCAGCCGACCCCGGGTGACTTCCTTACTTCTATAGCTGGCACTTTTATAGTCTCTAACATCTGCTCTTCTCTTTAGCTTTCACCCAGATATGCATTTAGTGACTTTTTTGGGTTTTCCCCCTTTGGTATATAACTTGTCTACTCAACAGAAAAAAAAAAAAAAAGGAAATACAGATAAATATAAAGCCAGAAAATTAAAATCACCCATAGTTTCACTACTCACAGATAATCACTTTTAAACATTTGTGTATATTTTTCCAGATCTTTTTTTGGGTTCTCATGACCAAAGCAAGTTAGGGTTTAAAAACTGAACTTCTTAGAATTGAGTTTCTTCTTCAGGAAAGCAGGATGGCAATACTATCTACTTTTCAGGTAATTTTTTTAAAAAGCATTTTTTTTCCTGTGTTCATAACCCCTTTGTTATCATCCATTTTTCCACTAGATTTTCACTCCTTTATCAGCTCTCTTCCACCAGGTTTTTCCACTGCATACCACCTAGTTCTCTCTGACATATAACTTGGTTTCCACTCTTGAAGAATAAGAGTTGAGAAGTCAGCTGTGATGAACTCATTGTTAAAATCATTAAGGTATGGACAGCTGTTTTGAGGAGAATGAGAGACACTATGACAGCCATTCTTGGCTTCCCTAATGTCTGGTCTTGAAGACCTGAAATGCCCTCCTCATCCTGCTCAGATCAATTCCATACTAGGTTGTTTCATGTGAATTCCCTGTATGTGACAATATGGACAACTATTTGGAAGAAAACAAGATTCAATACAATAGAGAGTGAATATCTCCGATTGTCTAGTTTTGAAATTTTTGTCTCTTATGTTGCTTTCTTGTGATCCACTTTGCTCTGTTTTGTTGTGTTTAATTTTACCCTTTTGATATAATTGCATGTATATCTGAGTGGGTAAGATGGATGACCATATTGCTGGGGTTTTTTTGTCAGATTGTGGAGCATAACTGTTACCAGTGTCACTGTTTGAATGTCTACATGTTTTAACTTTGTAAGTTGAACAACTATTTCCAAGAAGTCAGTATGTAATCTGTCAAGTAATAATTTCTTAGGTTTTTTTGTTGTTGTTCTTTTCCTTTTTTCCTTGGAATACTGTATTGTTGCTACCCTTTATTCTCTTTTGTTTTGTTTTGTTTCTCTTTAAATAAAATTATTTAAAAAAAAAATTTAGGACCGTCACCTCCAAGAGAGGTCAGATGGTGGGGGTGGGGGTGGGGCTGGCTTTTCCTGACAAGGAGGCGAGTCTTCCAAGTGGATAGTCCGAGGCTTGCTCCAGAAGCTGAGGGCCAAGTTTCTCCTCGTGTTTCCTTAAGAGCATTTTTGACTCTCCTACTCATCTGGACAATGGAAATTCTTGGCCCTTGGGGACTCCCTGTTGCCATTGGTTGTTACCTCTTTGTTTGTCTACTTGTTCCCTCTGCAGGACCTATCTCCTCATCTAAATCATGTGTCTCTTCTCTGTTTGACTTACCTAGTAATAAGAATGGAAAACTCAACAACAGACAGGTAAACCAGACTGGGGGTGAAGTGACAACTTTATGGAGGCAGGGACTCCACAGAATAGTTTATGATGTCCCTTCCAGTGACATCACAGTCATCTGTCCTTATCTTCAACTTCACGTGCAGTTTCAGACTGCACAAGTCAGACTGCCGAGTCTGCAAAATAGTAAAACAAAAAAACCCCAGAAATGACTCATAAAGTTCAAATAGCTTTTGACCATAAATGGTTTAAAACTTATTCTATTTTATTATTAGTCATTATTAATCTTGTACGGTGTCTTATTTGTACACTAAAGTTTATCACAGGGGTAGGTATAAGAAAAATCACAGTCCACAGTCATGCTCTGCCTGTGTGTGTTTTGAGTCCATGCATCCCGCTGACTGGATCAAAAAGTTTTAGGAAAAAAGTGGGTCTTTACTAAACATGTACAGACTTTTTCTTTTCATTATTTTCTAAACAGTACAGTATCATTACTGTATTTAGGTGCATTATTTAGGTAGCAATTACATTGTATTAGGTATTATAAGAGATAATTTAAAATATATGGATGTGTGTAAGTTATGTGCAAACACCGAGCCATTTTATGCAAGGGACGTAAGCAGTTGTGGATTTTGGAAGCCATGTGGAAGGAAGAGACCCCAAGAGACTGAGGGCTGACTGTGTAAAGACCATAGTTCAGAGCTATTCTAAGTTCCAGCCACCCACTGGAAATTTTGGAATATGTCCTTTGAAAATAAGGGGGGACTACTGTAAATAAAGCAGTTGTCATTTATCAATGACTTATTATGTGGCAGGCACTGTAATGAGAATCTCACATACATTGTTATTCAATCCTTAAAGCAGCCCTGTGAAATTAGCAATGTGTTTACCTACATGATGATGTGCTCAGAATGCTAAGTAATTTTTTGCAAGATTTTACAGCTAATAGAGAGCAGAACTAAGATGGGCAGGGGGGCAGCCTGCAGTCCCGACCCTACTGACTTTCCCACTCTGCTCTTTTCTTTCCTAACAATGGCATCTTGTGTTCAGAAGCACAGTGGAAAGACACAGTGAAGTTTGGCTTCCCAGATATGACTGAAAATCCTGGCTTTGAGCTTCACTATTGCAGACAAGCCACACGAGCATCCTCCGTTTCCTTGTTTACAAAGTGGAGACTCATTGCTTACCACAGTGGATTAGTGTAAGCACTGGAAGAGACTGTAACGGTAATCTGTGGAGTTACTTGTCATGAGTTAAGTGTTATTCTAAGTGCGTTGCAAATGTCTGTTCACCGAGTGTGCTCAAAAGCACAATGAGACAGCGATTATCATTCCTATTTCCCCACAAGGAGGTAAAGAATTTTTTTAAAAAAGCTTACTTAAATTCACACTGCAACAAATGACAGAAGTAGGGAGGCTGAAGAACCCTGCTCTGCCCACCTCATTTGGCGGGAGTGGTGAGCCCATTAGGTGGGAAGCACTCGACCAATAGTGGCTGGTTATGTTAGAAGAAAGTGCTGAGCCTTCCTCCCAAGCCGTAGGACTAACCATTAACTTCCCAGTGCCCCGTGTCACTATGACATCTGTGTTGACTGTAGCTTTTCCATAAGTCTAAACCTTGTCTCCTCAACAAGCAGAAAATGCATTCCTTTGGAGCTAACAAGATAAATATGCTTAACTGGAGACTGGTTTGTCAGCTCACACTATGATTAGCTGTTAAATCTTGGATAAGCCACTGTCCCTCTCTGCATTAGTTTTTGCTGAGAGACTGAACACACAAACACAATGGCCACATTGTGGGTCCAGTAGAATTTGGGCCCAGAGTCTACAGCAACCCCTGAGGAAACAAACCCAGGACCTATTGTTATAGGCAGCTGAGTTAGTTAAAAATACTATAGGCAGTGAGACAGGGCTGGGTCCTCAAAGGAGCCAGTGCAGAAGCCCAGATACCTTGCAACTGTGGGGAAGAAGACACCTCTTGCTGTGGGCCAGGCCTCAAGACAAAAGATCAAGCAAAGGCATCCACATCCTAAGGACTGATATTCTAAATAGTTCCCTATCATCCTGAGGAAGTCAGGAGTCACCATTCTAACCCCTATGGAAAAGTCACTGCTCTCTAAGAATGCCCACTTCCTACATGACTCGCTTCCCCATTTGTCACCAACTTAATCAATTTTACCTGAACTATTAATCTTATTGGCTGGCCACAGTTATGCCTCACCTTATGCCTATCTGCCTTGTGAGTTCCCAGTTTTCCCCACCTTAAACCCGTATCACCCCATGATTTTACTCTGGAAAAGACAAAGTCCTTGGCAACCCGCTGGGGACCCCTTCTGTCTCTCTCAGACAGAAGCTTTCTTTCTCTCAGTAAATATATTCTACTCTTAATCTCCGTTGTTCCTAAAATTCATTCTTCGATTTTAGAGAACACAAGCTCCTACTGGACATAGTAGGTCGGGAGTTTCACCCCCTATAACACTATGACAACAGTCCAGGAAGCCAGAGACTACTCCTTTAAGTCAGACTTGTGGGAAGTGAGCCCGGCCTCTCTGCCAGTGAGCCCAGGAAGCTATAACACCTGGAGCAATTGGCCTAAAATGGCCAGGCTGTGATAAATAATGGACAGCTTTCCTAATTTCTGTCCTTGCTTCCAACTCAGAACCAGCCAGAGAAAACAAAATGTGTAGCTCTGATTGAGGACACAGGTTGCGTTTCTTTTCAGTAAGCCTACTGGCAGCTTCGCCACACCAGCAGTGTCCAGCCTGGGCACCTCGACACCGTCCCTTTTAAAACCTCCCCACTCCTCTTGGGTGTCTCCATCAAAATGTAGGTAATGAAGGCTCACTCATTACTCAGGCTCTGAGTAAACAGCCTTTCCCTGTTCTCACTTGATAGGTCTTCATGTGTTTCCACACTGCGTTTGTAAAATGAAAGGGTGGAAGGTGGGTGCAAGGGCTCCCGCTTGCAACCTTAGCACCCTGAGGTGGGTGCTGTCTCAGAATGAGGTGAGGAGTGCGGTCCAGGTGACAAGGAATTAAAAAAAGAGGTAGGAAGTTTTCTCTGTCTCTCATTTCCACTGTGACTTGGGGTTGCCCAGTTCCTTGTTTTCAAGAAGTCAGGTCTTTCTCAACATAGCTCACCATAACTTGTCTGTCTGTCCCTTATATATGGATGGAGAACAATGGGACATTCCCCTGCTGGAGTTTCAATGTCTGGAAGACAGCAATGTGCTTTTCCCAGCTTTTAATCTGCCCCATCTTGGCACGGTATAGCGCTGCAGTATTAATAAGGACTGCATTCAAGAGCAAGACAGTGGAAAGTGTTTAAAAAGAAAATTAAAGAAAAACAAATTAAATTGCTTTTCATCTGCAAGTGGCCCTTAGCCTTTTAAAAAATGAGCCAAAGACGTTTGCCTTCACTAGAACATGGATAACTTGTTCTGCTCTGCACATGGGGCCTTGTTCACAGAAGGCAGGATAGTAAGGGGGAAAGGGTGTCTGAACACGACTGCTCCCTTATGTCATTGGGAAGCTGGGAAGAGATCAGGCGACTCTCAACCCAAATGTCAGAACACAATAAATCAGTCTCCGAATGTGAAGAGACCAGGATGCAGAGGCCATGGATTACAAGAGTACTAACACCTTCTGGATACATCCTTCCTCTTACTAAGTAATAGAAATAGAAAGGAACAGACTCGTCACAGAGGACAGGGTAATTGCGGTTTACAGAGTGAGAGTGAGGTCTAAAGTTGCACAGTGAGATATGACAGAGCTGGCACCAATATGCAGGTCTTGATTCTATTGAAAAGGAAATAAAAATCTTAGAAATGCAGAATGCTTTGTGTGTGGACGACATACTTGTTCACATAAAAATATCTGATGGAATCTACTAAATACTTCTAGAACTAGTTAGAAGGGTTACTGAGATTGCAGAAATCAAAACTCAAGAAAGAAAAATCAGTCGTGTTTCCATATACCACCAACACACACAGAACTTGAAATAAAAAATAACTACTAATTATATTAATGCCAAAAAATTGAAATACTGGAGGATAAATTAGAAACCAAAGATTTAAAAGATCTCTGTAGACTAAGAGATGTAGACCAGTGCTGGGAGAAATTAAATGTGACTAAGAAATGAAGAAATGTGCCATATTCAGGAGTCAAAAGACTCAATATTATTAGGATGTCAGTTCTCCCAAGACTGATCTATGAATTCAGGGCAATCACACAATAAGAATTCCAGAAGTATGTTTTAGGTAGAATTTGATCAAATAATTTAAAATTCATATGAAAAATGAAACAGACCTGAAATTGCTAAAACAACTTTAAAGGAGAACAAAATTAGAGAATTAATCCTATCTGATTTCAAATTTATATAAAGCTGTAGCAGTTAAGACTGTGTGATATTGGTGTAAAGATAGACAAATTTATCAGGAGGACAGAAGAGAAGCCATGAGAAAGACCCATATGTACATGGATAGCTGGTTTTTAACACAAGTACAAAGTGATTCAGTGAAGATAAATTAGTCTTTCAAGAAATGATGCTATCATAATTGGATAGTCTTACCTCATTGCATTATTAAAACTTAACTGTAAATGGACTATATGTGTATAATCTATAACTGAGAATTTAAAAAATCATTGTGATTTTGGGTTAGTCAAAGATATTTTAGATATGACACCAAAAACACATTCCATGAGAACAAACTGGTAAGTTGGACTTCATCAATGTCAAAATTCATGCTTTTAGGCACAGAAGAAAATAAAAAAGATAATTCATAGTCTGGGAGAAAATATCTGTACATTCCATATATAAGACTGATATCCTCAAAATATAAAGGGTATTCAATGATCAGAAACCAGCACATTAAAAGTGGGCAAAAAATTTGAACAAAAACCAAAGAAGATAAACAGATGTCAAAACAACACAGGAAAAGATGCTTACCATCATTTGTAACTAGTAAAAGTAAGTTAAAACATCAGTGAGGTATCACATTATTCCACATTATTCCTATTAGAATGCTTAGAATTAAAGCAATTGACTGCATCAAATGGGGACTGGAACTGTCTTATGCAAATAAAATTGTACACCCACTTTAGAAAATAGTTGGATTTTTTAAAGTTAAATGAATCTTCCATATGACATTTATCCAAGAGAAAAGAAAGTATATGTCTGTACATAGATTTGTCCATGAGAATGCAGCTTCATTTTTAATCACCAGCAATTTAACACAACCTAAATCTGTCGGTGAACAAATGGACAAACAGCCTGTGGGGATATGCTCACTACCTTGATGGCCATGAGGTTCTAGGGTACAAACTTATGTCAAAACTTACTGAATTGTATAATTCAATTATACGCAGTTTTCTGCATGCCAATTTCAGCTCAGTCAAGCTGTTAAAAAAAATAACTCAAGTCAAGACATTTCTTTTTCTAGGCATTGGAGATGACACAGGTGTATAAAGGAAGAGATTAAGGTTAGTAGGACAAGTCACCGCCCAGCAGTGTAAGGCTCAATGGGACTAAGGGAAGTCATTTATGTGGTGGCTAAACTTCCCTAAAAAGGATCCAAGCAAGGACCGTGTAAGGATGAGCCACACAGGGAGGCACCGGCCTTGAACTTCTGCTCTCAGAAGTTCAGGGAAGTGGCTCAATACCGCACTGATGGCAGATTCCTTACCACATGGGTGACATTTGGAAGTCCAAAATAATTCTATTGAGGTTTTTGGTTTGCTTCCTTATTCCGCCTCCCCCTGGTATGCAAGCGATTTAGATGGACTTATAAAGATCCATGGAATCGGCTGTGCTGGGGACTGGGGGGACCTACCAAGAAATCAACTAGCCAGCCTTTCTGGTAAGCTTCCCAGGCCGTGTCGGTTCCAGGAAGAGAAAATTCAGATAAGCGCCTCCCGTGAGCCTACCGGCGAGAATCAAGAACCCTGGTGGGGTTGTCACATGTGCCCTGGCCCCCAAGCAACCAGCTGGTTTGGAGGAAGAGAGCAACTAAGGCACATAAAACAACCAAATGCTTGTATTGTTTGGTTGATTTTTCAGGTCTGGGACTGGTGGTCTGAGCATCTCTTGGGAGGATGACAGTACGCAATATAGCAAATATGGAGGATTTATTTCCTTCTATCTTGCCTTTGAAGTCCAGTATTGTTCTCACTGTTTTGCTTTGTTCTGATTATTTTGCTTTATTCAGTATTCTGTTTTGAGTGGTTTTATTCTGTTTTGTTTTTGGTTTGATTTTGCTATACCTGATGGAATGGACAACTATTGTGGAGATAACAGATATACTATATAGTAGCTATTGTTATTTATTGTATCCTGCTCTGAAGTTCTGTACCAATTTTGCAGCTTTTTTTTTTTTTGATTGGCTTTGTTCTGTTGGATTTTACCACCTTTAAAATTAGAAAAATAAAGATACATGTAGTGCCCCAAGGTTAAAGGAAAACAGATGAAACACTTGGAACACAGGTAATACCATGAAGCTGAGGCAGGTTGCTCTGTAAAGGACATAGCATAAGGTTCTGGGTATAACTTGCAAGAAGGGTCACAATTTGGCTTTGAGCTTTCCAGAGTCTGGATTAAAGAGGGAAATATAATCATTACAAAACTTAGCAACCACTTCGTCTACACTGTGGCATTCAATCTTCACATACCCTGCACGGTAGGTATATTCATCTCCATCAATGGCAGAGGTCAGTTGGTTTTCTGAAGCTCTCAGGAAAGTGTTTACTATGTGATAACAACTTCCTCTTTGTTCTGTGTAAAGGAACAGTCCTCCTTTTCAATCAATATTTTCACTGAGAATTCAAAAATATATAGGGAAATAAATATATATAAATAAAAATACATACACATACATGTAACCTGTTTGAAGGTAGTGGAGTAGTAGCAAGACAGGCCAAATCCAGGATAAAGATCTGGGAGATGGAAACTCATAAAAGTGAGTCTAGCTCAGGAGGGACTGCTTTCTCCCTAGTGATAAAATCGAAATTTACATCGAACTTTCTACAAACCCACAGAATTGAGAGCAAATATAGGTGCTCAGAGCCTAGTAACCTTTTGTGCCGAGCTTCAGGAAGGGATCCCCAAGCACTATACTTTAAGAATAGTGACAGATTATAAATACGTTAATCATAACGGGCTCAGAAAACCAGCTTTGAACAACTTCAATCTAGGATTTGATTTGAGGCTACAAATTTGATTTGAGGCTACAAGTTTGAGGCTACAAATCCCCCACCCTTTCCCTAGAAACAAATAAAAATTTACCCTAAGATAAAACTATATTCTAAGCTTCAAATTATCCTTGTAATTTTCATATAGAATGTCTGGATCTTAAATAGAACTAACCAGCATTTGAAGAGGCACAGTAACGTGATTATAAATTAAAGAAAACTAATAGTAGAAAAGACATAAAAGGACATCAGAGAATGGAGTTACCAGATAGGCTTTAAAATAACTGTGATAAATGTATGCAAAGAAAGACAAGGCTATTTCAACAAAGAACCAGAAATTATAAAAAAGAACGGATTTGAAAGAGTGGAACTGCAATCCCAGCACCCAGGTGGCTGAGGCTGGAAGACCACCATGAGTTCAAGACCAGTCTGAGCTATAAATGAGTTCAAGGGCTGCCTGGACTACATGGTGAGATGACTCAGTTCTTAACTACTTTTACTATTAGGGGCTAGTCAAAAATCAGCTTGCTCTATCAATTGTGGCCCTGTAGCTCTCATCTGACTTGTTTTGGGGCCAAAATGTTGTTAGTAGTATTCTGTTAAAGCAGTCTCTCGGGTTCCCTAAACAGACAAGGTTAAAAATTTGGGTTAACTACAGTCTATGTGTTTTTCCTATTTGGGGCAGTCCTATGAAAAATTTGTCAGGTACTTATTCCTATAAAATATGGGTAGCAGGTAAAAAGTTTTGGCCATCCTGCCTCTCTGATCTGACATTTTGTTAGTGAGAGACACTGGGTAAGAAACAGTAAGGTATAAAATCGCAACAATCGTGTGATTATAGCTATCCCTTTGTGTTACTAATATGCCAGAGACTCTTTGACATGGTGAAAAGGGTATTTTCCCATTTAGTCCTCACAAGTGCCTGTGAGGTAAGAGGTATTGTTATTCTCACTTTGCAGATGAGGGGTCTGGAGTGTAGAAGACTCCAGTCACACATCTGGCAACCCAATGAAGAGGACACATCCATGGTCTTCGTATTATTGGCCTGCAGAATTGCCAGCCATGTGGCTGGACTGGGAGTCGGAGAGGTGCAGTCTATTCTAGACTCCTGGTCTTTCTATCTCTGTGGGTTTAGGCAAGCCATTAAACTTTGCTTTGATTTTCTAACCCATAAAACAGGATAATGCTATCTGTAGGGTCTTTGTGAATACCAAATTGTAGACGTACTTTGTAAAGCATTGCACAACCAGTTGGCTGATTGGATTAGATCTGACTCCCCTTCCAAACCCACAACACAGAGAAACTCAGCCAGCAGAGTTAGGCAACATCAGTCCCTGCAAAGGCCCATTTGCCTCCATTTAATTGTAGTGGAGAAATGGCTTGAACTCTGGTCACACCTGAGGATCAGACATTCACAGACATGGTTGACAGACAGGACATATGGAAACCAGATTGCAAGGGGTTTACTGACAGCCTCTACCCTTCAAAGATGAATCACTTTGAGAAAGAGAGGCATTTGGCATGGTGAGTCAGGCTCAGCAACATCGCTGGTAATGCTAAGTCTACCCCATTCTACCAGGAGCGCCCTTTAGTCACCAATCTGGAGGTCTGAGAAGGGCTCTGAGTGTAAATGGAAAAAGTTGCCTCACTGACTTCTGTAACACTCTGGGCTCAACTACCCTATTAGAAGTGAATGTGACCTTAAAGCATTTTTGGCAGGAGCAGGTGGCACCGAGAAAATGGTGTGTAGTTTCCCAGCTTCCCCACCACGGGCAGCAGGTGGAGCTGGTGCTAGCTGACTCCACCAGCCCCCAGGACACACCTGGTTTGTGGTTTTAGGAGAAACATCTTTTTGGGTATTCTCAGAACACCCCAGAAAGAGACTGCAAGAGCCAGCTCTGCTTACATGAGCAGAGGGGACCACAGAGCTGGAATTAAAAATCATTTCTGATTTTTAATCACTGGCTATGGAAACATGGGCGCTCAAGTTACGTTATTCCAGATAATTACTATTCTATTATGGGAAAATAGAATTCTCTCAACCTGGTTTAAGTAAATCCACTGTCTTGTGGCATTATTCCTCGGGCCTGGAAAGAGAGGGGTTGACTTCTCACGGCAGGAAATTCTGTGGTAAGGCAGGGGGTGGCGTGGGGAGGGGAAGGGAGTGTGCCCTCTCTTCATTTTCATGAGTAATGTTTTCTCCAAGAGGATCTTTTTCGGAAGTTGAATCAAGAAAGCCCCACCCACGGTTGCTGGAGGCAACTTTTGTTCTTTATTGTTCCTTTGGTTTTCGATGATCTTTGGGTCTGATCATGCAGCTGTGGACATAAGCTAGAGACAGAGGGTCAAAAATAAGAAAAGAAAGATGGTGGTTCAAGAACTTAAGACAAAAAAATATAAATAAAATAAAATAATAAAGAATTTAAGGCATCCTGCCTTTCAGGAATGATACGTAAACCTTTCTGGGGGCACAATATTTGTTTCTCTTATTCTGGGGTAAGCTTAGACCAGACAAGCCTTACCTCACCTTTCCTTGTTGTAAAGCGTGTGTGCTAAGTACGGTGTGGTGTGAGAGCATGTGTGTGTGTGTCTGTTGTGTAGCTTTTAACTCCTCTTAGACGTTTTACTGGCAGCTCAGCTTCTTCGGGTATGAGGTCCTCCACATGACCCAAGAACAAAGGGCTCTCTTCTGCAGATAAGGGGTCAGCGTTCCTGCCACCATCCGTGCTGCAGCTCTTGTCCCCTCCGAGAGGCACCGAGTGAACTGCACAGCTCACTGATGGACCCCAACGTGGGAGGTACCATGCCCTAACAGCTTCCCCTGCTGAGTGCATGGTTAATGCTGTGCTCAAGGAGAACACAGGAGGAGTTTGAGAACCTCTGTGACCTGTAATGGGCTGTCTAAATAGCACCTAGGAGCACAGTTTTATCAACTGCAGACTCTAACTCCACTGTCCAGGCAGTCTATGGCATTGTGTGTAACAGTCTACATTATCTGCTGATCACGGAGTCTAAATTCATTTTAAGCCACCCCCCTCCCAATTCTTTCGCTGGAGATCAAACTCAGGGGTGCTGTATCACTGAGCTACAATCCTCATCCTTCTTCTATTTAAGAGCAAATCCAAGTTACCTAGATGGGACTTGAACTTGCAATCCTCCTCCCTCGACCTTTTTAAGGGTTACAGACATATCATAACACACCTGGCTAGACAACACCATGAATGGGTTTCAGGCTTTCTCTCCTCTGCCACTCTTTCCATATTAGGTTAGGCTGAGTTATGCTTAGTCTCTGTCAGGGGCATCTCACATGCTATTACTCATTTATTTTACATGTTCGATAGATGTCAGTGTGGGAGTCTTACTCATCATGGGTACTCAGAGCCTGGATGAAGGAGATCCTAGAAGGCTGCCGTCTCGATGCCAGCAGAGGATGAGAGAGCACGGGGACTGGCTCTTAGGTGCTCCCACTGGAATTATACACATCTTAACATACTTCAGTGGTCAGAACAGCCACATGGCTAAGGCCAGCGTCAATGCCACAGTTAAGCTGTAAACTAAGAAGAGAAAAACTATGCGCAGGAGGTGGCAGCCATGACGTCCATCATACTTTTAAGAGGGTATCTAACCTAGAATGGCTTCAGGTCTAACAACTCTTTATTCATGTTATGAGGTTAATCCAACAAAATACAGATTTCAAATCATTCTGGGCAGTTTTCACATCCATATCTTATTATTTTCAACACGTTACTGTGTTGGGCAGAGTGAGAAAAGTGAAGTACATGCAGAATGTCCTTTTGTCAGAGGGAGGGAGGGAGAGAGGGAGGGAGAGAAAGAGTGCGAATTTAGGTATCACAAAGAAGTTCACATTGCTGCAGTGTTTAGAGGTGACAGAAATTTCCTGGAACTTTTAGAAATGGCTTCAAGAAAATATACTTGAAGAATGGGTAAAAAATTTTTAATGTCAATCTCAGTCTTCTAAAGCGGTCTTTGTCAAATGTACTTATGCAAATTATACAAATGGTTTAAAGATGAAGATAAAATCTGCTCAGCCTGTAAGCATCTTTAAAATGTGCATGTATGCATACACGTACATATGAATGCATGTACACGTACATATGTGTATATGTATGCACATAGGTACACACACGTATCTGTGCGACCACTTTTGATGGTTGACAGCATGCCCATGTTTTTCTGTCAAGGCCACAGAGGGTGAGAACATTCTACAGGTTCCAAATGTATTCCAGCCTCCCCTGAACACAGGAGGGAAGGCCTGAAGTAGAGATAAGCCACTCAGTGTGCCTGGCCACATGCTGTATGGGGGTGCGGGGAAGACAAAATTGGACTACATCTCATGGAATGTGCAAGGCCGGGTCAGAGAATAAAAAAATTTTAGTGGGCAATTAAATAATCATTTATTTAAATTTTAAAAGGCATTAAAAAAAGACTGGTCCATTGGATAAAACTTGGAAAATACAAATAAACTATCGAGACTGATAACATACATTATCCTGCCAAACATGAAACTGTTCACATCTTGCCATTTATATTTCTTGATCATTTTCAAACTATTTTACTCCTCAGAATAAAATGAGATCATAGTGCATATTTTTTCTTTAGAAAAAAATGAGATCATCGTGTATATGCCATCTGTGACTTGATTTTTAAAAATCTAAACTGTTAAAGTCTTTTTATTGAGAATATATATAAATTATTTTCAGTGAGGGAACTGCAGTCTTTTATGTGGATTTTATACATAGAAAATAAGAAGTTTGCACTGATAAGGAAATTAAGGAAATAATACTTTTTGCTATCAAATCAAGAAAAATAAAATGCCTAGCAATTACCCTAACCAAGGGAGCATAAAACCTCTACAATTAAAACTATAGTACTCTGAAAAGGGAGATTAAGGAGAATACCAGAAAATGGAAAGATATCCATGTTCCAGGATGAGCAGAACCAATATAGGGAAAATGGCTAGGCCTCCAAAATTGTTATACAGATTGAATGCAATCCCAATTAAAATACTAACAGCATACCTGACAGAACTGGATAATACAATTTTAAAATTCATATGGAACCAGAAAGGACCTAAAATAACAAAAGCAATTCTGGGTGACAAGGACAAGGTAGGAAGCATCACAATCCCATATTCAAAGTTATACTATAAAGCTATAGTGATAAAAACAGCATAATATTGGCAGCAAAACAAAACAAAATCAGACTTGAGGATCAGGGGAACAGAAGAGAAGACACAGAAACAACTCCAGGCACATTCAGCTACCTTATTTCTCCAAACTACCTTCACTTTAGGAAAGACAGTCCCTTTAGCAAACAGCAGTGGGGAAGTTAGCTTTCCTTATCCTGAAAATTGAACCTAGACCCGTATCTCTCACCACACACTAAAGACTAACATTGAAATAGACTAAAGATCTAAATATTAAGATGCAAACAATCTTTTGGAAGATAGACTATGTAAGACTTGAAGCCATAGGTGTAGGCAACGACTTGATGAATAAAACCCTTGTTGCACAGGAAATATTACAAATGGGATCACATCAAATTAAAAGGCTTCTGCACAATAAAGGAAACCACTAACGGAGTGAAGAGACAGTCTACAGATGGGAAAGATTTTTGTCAGTTACTCCTCAGACAGAGGATATATATAGAGGATATATATAGAGGATATATAAGGAAGTAAAAAAAATTAGATCCTCCAAATTTAAAGATTCAATTCAAAAATGGGCATCTGAAATGAACATACACTTCTCAGATGAAGTACAAATGGCAAATAAATACATGGAAAAAATGCTCACCACCACTGGCCATTGGAGAAATGCAAACTAAAACAATACTGAGATTCCTTGCAAAAAATCAACAAGGAGCAAACGATGTGGTGGGGCTGCAGGGAAAAAGGAATCCTTCTCCATGGTGGAGTGTAAATTGGTACAACCACTATGAAAAGCAGTACAGAGATTTCTCAGAAAACTAAAACTAGAGGTTCCATTTGACCCAGCTATTTCCTTCAGTTGTCTTCCTGGAAGAGTTAAAAGTCATCACACCACAGTGACGTATGCATACTCCTGTTTATAACAGCACAATTTATAATAGCTAAATCTTGGAAACAGTCATATGCCCATCAATAGATAACTGTATAAAGAAAATGTGGAATTTATATATAATGGAGTACTAATCTCCATAAGGATAAGACATTTTTAGGTAAATGGCTACATCACAAGACCATAATCTTAAGTGAAATAAATCAGACAAACAAGTTTAAATATCACATTGTTTAACTACCACATTGTTTCTAAAAGTATAGATAAGGAGCCAAATGGAGGATAGATATTTGGGGGTAGGAAGAACTTGTTCAAATTGGAAGGGGAATAAGAGATAGGGGGAAATGGAGAGAAGGAAGGCAAATGGGATTTAAAGAAAAAAATTAAAGGAAAAATAGAAACAGAGCTTTTGAAAATGGGCATTAAATCATATTAAGTGAGGATTTGGTAGGGGAGAAGTCTCTGTGCTGGACCCCACATGGGAGATTTATAAAAATGGAAAAGAGAGTAATGGGTGGGAGGGAGGACCCTTCCTTACCAGCCACCAAAGGGGATTTAAGGACTGAAGAATAATGCGATAAGAGTTGTGAATTGAGAAGACTCTCCTAAGTGAGGGAGAGAGATTTCAAAGTGGGGTTAGACTGGAGGAGAGTCGACCTGTGTGATGAACGTGGGCAAATGTGCTGTGGGTTAAGCTTAATCATGTCAATTTGACTGATGTGAGAGCTGCTAAGGGGATATTAAAGCACACTTTTGGGTATGTCTGGGTGGGACATGAAGGCATAACTCTGGGTGCTATATCTAGTCCCTTGCTCTTCCTCTCGGTCACTGTTTCTCTGCTCTGCTACCTGGTCAATGTGAACTAATTATCTTTGCGTCAGCATTCGGTTCCACCATGCTGTTTTTGCCCAATGAAACCATGAGCCAAATTAAACTTCTCCTACTTTAAATTGTGGGAGTCAGGTACTGTGTCTATGTGAGGAGAAAGCTGACTAATAGAGAAAATTGATACTAGAGAAGTGGGATTGTTGCTGTAACTATACCTGACCGTGTTGGTCAAAAGATTTTGGAACCAGTCTGTGGATGGACTTTGGAAAGGTTTGGAGATGTGACCCAGAGAAGCCCTAGAACATTGTAAGAAGACCAGAATTCTGGTAGGAATGTAGATAGCAAATGAGATAGGCTCAGGAGATTTCAGATGGAAATGAAGGCTTTGTTGAAAATTTCACTATAGGCCATATGTGTTACACTCTGGCAAAAATTTGTCCAAATTATGCCTGTGTCTTGAGGCTTTTCATGGGAATGAGTTTAGGAATATGGAATAATTAATCTGGTGGGGAAAATTTCAAGACAGCCCCACATTCAGCCTGTGGCATAGATACTGTTGGCTGCTAAATTCATAGTGGAAATCAGGGACAAAAAGCAGAACAGAAAAATTTGAAAACTTAAATTTTGGCCCCAAAGGAACGACATGTTAAATTGAGGACAAAACAGGCACGGTTGCTGAAAAGACTGGTGTCATTAAAAAGAAGCCAAGTAATTTATACAGGAATAAGAAGAAAGATGCAATCCTTGGTTGATGGAAATTTGAGTTGTTTCCAAGATCTGGCTATTACAAATTGTGCTGCTATAAATACAGATGCACATATATTGCTGTGGTTTGATGTTTTTAATTCTTCTGGGAAAATACGCAGCAGGAGAATAGCTGGGTAGCATAGGACCTCTAATCTTAGTTTTTTGAGTTTTAGCTTGGCATAACTAATGCCATCTTGTATCCTGTATTTGACTCAGAAGAGTGAAAAATTACTCAGTTCCCATGAGAAAAGCAGAATGAGCCGTATCCACAAGAGAAAAATTAACCTGCTCAACAAAGAAGCAGGATACATCTGTCAACTAAAAATTAATGTAAGATTCTAGCTAAATTGTTTCCAACAGGGTGTCTTTTTGTAGTTTTCTGTTTTAAAAGCTCTATAACTTTCAGTTCAGTGCCACTCTTTCAGATTCTGAAATAGGAATCCATGGGTGGTTGCTGAGCTCAGCTAATAAAATTCCAAATTTATTAATTTGGCTGCTTAGATTCCTATATTATTTATTAACTGACTTCACTGAGGAACTTCCACACTAGTTTCCACAGTGGTTGTACTAGTCTGTACTACAGTAAATTAAATTAAGAATAAAAGAAGAAAGATGCTGTGAGGGTATCTCAGAAATCAGCAGCTCATCACCCATGACAGGCCCCCAAATACAAAGTATAAACCTTGCAATTGAGTAGAAAGTCCCTGGGACTCCCGTTCAAAAAGTACCTCCTGGAGAATTGGTTCTTCAGGATTCATTTCACTGTGCACAGCCATACAGGTACTACAGGTCTGCTATAGCTATGGTCCAAGAGGGCCTGGCTACTGCTTAAATTTACAGCAGACTTTGGACTTGTTCATGCACTAGCATGCAGAATGCGAGTTGTGAGGTTAGAAAGGCTTGAGCCCAGATTTCAGGAGAAGGTCAGGCAATATGTCCCTGAGAAGGTAGTGGGCAAAGCTGTCTGAATGATACCAAAGTTGCTGTGGAGACTTCAGGAAGTCAAGGATGCCAGAGGTGAGGAATGTCTGCTTCAGGAAAGCTGCAGATTGAGAGTGAAGTTAGCTCAAAAGAGAGGCTGTGCAGGCTACAAACAGCAAGGCCACAGTGGAGGGACTACCCAAGCTCCCAAGCCCTCATAGCTCCCTACTATGGTCCCCAGATGCCATACATGGAGCTATAGGACTTAATGTTTGCCTTGCTGGGTTTCAGCACTGCTTTAGCTTTTCCATCCTTTATTCCTTCTTTTTGGAATGGGGATGTTTATCCTGTGCCATTTTTCCTGAGATTATGCAATTTATATTTTATTTTTAGAGTTTCACAGTTAAGAGTTTGCTTTGAGTCTCAGAAGATATTTACCTTGGATTTTTGAAAAATGTTGGAATTGTCTACAGTCATACTACCCTGAATGAGCCTGATCTCATCTGAAAAATGCTAGGACTGGGGAAGAGATTACTGTAGTCTCAGCTGTACAGAGGATAGTTGTATCATGTTAGGTGGAATCATTGCTTAGGTACATGTTTAGCTGGAGATTAACTGTAGATTAAGGAGATGTTTTTGGGTGTCAAGTTGACAAGGGGTGGAATGTGATGGTTAGGATTAATTGCATCAACTTCATTACTTTGGCAGCTGCTAAGGGCTTAGTAAAATATACTTTTGAGTGTGTTTGTGTGGGTCATGGAGATGTGACTTTAGCTACTATATCTGGTCCCTGGTCCCTTTCTCCTTGGTGCTGTTCCCTTGGTTTGTTTCCCATCTACCATGACCTAAATATCTTTGCTCTGCCACACTCTACTGCCATGATGTCTAGTTTTTAAAACTTAAATTTATTTTATTTTAGTTTTTTGAGACAGGGTCTTGCTATATAGTTCAGGCTGGTCTCAGACTCACTGTGCAGCCCAAGATCGTCTTGAATTTGCAGAGATTCTCCTGCCTCATACCCCCGCCATGCTGGGATTACAGGTGTGCACCACCATGTCAGGCCTGCCATGCTGCTTCTGCCTTGGAGCCAGTCAACCATGGACTTAAACCCTTAAAACCATCAGGCAAGTGAAACCTCCCCTCTTTAGCTGTGGGTGTTGGGTATTGTGTCTCAGGGATGGGAAAGCTCATTTCCTCTTGGGGAATGCTGCCCTCCAGCATTCCCGTGTGTTCACCACCATATAATTGGAGCCTTTATTACATTGGCATGATGATGGAACTGAAATAGGGGCCACCATGGTGGGAGAGAAGGGATGACAAAATAAAAACCTGGGTATGATAAACTATTACCCTTTGTAAATAGTGTGTTTTGATAGACCCATGAGACTCTGATAAAACCATAAAAGCAAAATATTCACAGGAAATGAGAACTTGTAAGGTGCTGGGAAAACTAGTTATCTGTTTACAGAAGACTGAAACTGGACCCATATCTCTCGCTGTGTACTACATTAAAATCAAAATGGATCAAAGGTCTAAACATTAAAACAAAAACATTAAACCTACTGGAAGATAAAATAGGTAAAACACTTTACTTAAGACCTGGGTATAGAAAAGGATTTTCTAAACAGAATTTCAATTACACAAGAAATAACAGCAAAAATAAACAAATGGTATATACCAGACTAAAAAACTTCTGTACAACAAAAGAATCAGTTAGTAGAGTGCAGAGGAAACCTAAGAATGAGAAATTTTTTCCCTAGCTACTCCTCAGACCGAAGACTAGTATCTGGAATATAAAATGTTCCAAAAAAAAATCAGAACATCTGGAGGCAGAGAATCAGGCCTCATGGGAAATGATCCCCACCTGGAAACCATATCATTTTCATTGTTTTGTTGCATTGGGTTTTATTCTGTTTTGTTATGTTTGATTACATTAAATCTGATGGCATGAGCAGCTATTTAAAAGATAGCAAGACATATTATGGTAGCCATTTTGGATTTACTATTAGCTTATTTTGAAGTCCTTTATCACATTCATTGCTTTGTTTTTATTGTTTCTATTCTATTCTGTTCTGTTTGATTTTTACTATGTCTGAAAATATCTGCAGCAATTTTGAAGACAACAAAAGGCATTATGGTAACTGTTGTTGATTTTGTAAGGTATTAAAGTCCTGTATCACTTACACTGGTTTATTTAGATTGGTTTTATTTTGTCTTATTTTCCTTGGTTTTATCTTCTTTAAAAAAAAAAAAAAAAGAAGTGCTCTGTCTATGATACAGGTTAAACTTGGCTGGTAGGGCTTTCCATGGCTCCACTCTTGTGCATTTTCAGCTTCTCAAGCACTAAAAGTTCTTCAGCCCTGTCAGCAGGGCAGGACATTTATGTAAGATGATTATTCCAGCTGCAGAAGCAACTCAGCCATTCCTGAGCAAAGCTGACCACTGCTCTGCCCTTCAAGTACTATGTCAAGACGTTCCGTGCAGGACACGGTGCCACACAGACAAAGATTCAACAGCTTCTACCTGGTGGTCCCAGTCTGTCACAAAATGAAATACCTTTTGAAACTGTCACTGAAAATTACTGGGCTTTGGCCTACTCCAGCAAATTGATAAAAACCTGCTGCTCGCTTTGTTCTAAAAGCAGCAGGTTGGTCACTGTCTGCATGAGTTGCTTTTTAAATCAAAGCCACCATTTTGGCCGAAGGATACACCACTCAATGAAACTCAGCTAGGGCAGGAATGTGTGTGTGTGTGGGCGTGTGTGTGTGTGTGCATGTGTGTGCATGTGTGTGCCTGTGTGTGCGTGCACACAGCATTTGATGCAGTCTCATTTCTACCATCTTTGGATCAAAAAAATCCATCTTATCACGTAACAACTTCGGACCTTGTGAACAACTCCACCTTCAGCCTTTCTTCCCTCCCTAAGGGTAGGGGAGAGGGGTGAGCGGGGTGTGAAAGTTCCAATCTTCCACTTACATGTCTGGTTTCCCCAGCAAGCAGCTCCCAGCCAGTATTAATTTCATTAGCATAAAAAGATATTTCACTGGGGGAAAGATTACCTCTTTCATAAGTGATGTTGGGGAAAGTGGCTGTCTACGTGCAGAAGATTGAATCCAGAACCATATCTTTCACCGTGTAGTAAATCAAAATGGCTTCAAGAACTAAATATTAAAGCAGAAATATTTAACTTGCTGGAAGAGAAAATAAGTAAAACTCTTGAAGTTATATACATAGGCAAGGACTTTCTGAATAGTACACTAGTTGGACAGGAAATAGTACCGAGAATCAACAGACAGGAGCATAACAAATTAAAGATATTCTTCACTGCAGAAGAAACTATCAACAGAGTGAAAAGACAACCTGCAGAATAGGAATGATTTTTTGCCACGTGTTCCTTAGACAGAGGATTCATATCTAGAATACATAGAGAGCTACAAAAAATTAGAGTTGCAAAATAAAAGACTAATCAAAAAATGGGCGAGTGAGTAGATACTACAGAAGTGCAAATGACCAATGAATATATGAAGAATGTTCAATGTAAATGACCATTCAAAAAACATAAATTAAAGCAACACTGAGATTCCATCTTACTTCAGAACGAATGGCCATCATCAAGACATTAAACAATAACAAATGCTACGCAGGCTGTGGGGAAAAGGGAATCTTTCTACATTGTTGGTGGATGTGTGTACTGGTGCAATCACTATGGAAATCAGTGCAGAGACTAAAACTAAAAATTCCTTTTGACCTAACTATTCACCTTCTAAGTATCTTCCCAAAAGAGTTAAATATATCATACTGCAGTAACTACGTGCACATCTATGTTTATGGCAGCATAATTCCTAATAGCTAAATCTTGGAAGCTGCCTGTATATTTGGAATAGGGGAAAGAAAACTGAGCTGAAAGCCAGACAACCTGCACTCTAGTCATAATGTGGCCTGGGGAAACATTATTTGACCTTTATGATTCTCAGTACTCTAATCTGCAAAGGAGGGGTAATAATATCTGTCCTTGTCCCCAAAGGTTATAGGGAGAGTATCACAGGAGAAAGTGCACTGGAACTCTCTTGCATGGCTAGCATGCTGTACTAACGTAAGCTAATTTGTTTGTGTTTACTCCTCATCCCTTGAAATGCCGGTAAAAATACGTCACTTACTACACCAGTGACAGAGGAGAGAGCAGAATGGTCTCATGTCTGCAGTTCCCCAGCCAAAAAGGGAGATAAATATCTGTGCTAGAGTTAAGATTAAGAGCAATTCACTGGAAGAATGATGATGAAACTTTCTCCTCTTTTTGGCTTTCAGGAAATTCTGATTCATGTGCTCATCACCTCTCTCCTGCAGGGCATTTTCATCAGTCAGAAAGGGAAGATTCAGGTTTAAGAATAAGCTTTCTATTTCCTCATCTAGGAGCAGAGAAGGAACTCTATCCCATGGCGCTTTAGTCCTTTTTTCTTTATGTAGGCTTCGAAGAACGTGGAGGGGGGGTGAGGAGTGGAGATGTAGTTTCCAAATGTGAAATTCAGCCTCTGCGGAGAGACAGGCAGGACAGAGGCAGCCTGAGATTATCAGAGTAAAACACCTGAGTGTGAGGAAAAGCACTCTGAAAACAGCCGGCCCTGTGTGAAAAGGTTTATCTTCAGATGAACTAGGAAGGGTTACCTCCTTATCTCCTGCTTTTCTTCCATCTTTCCTCCACAGCCCGGGGATTCTTAACCTCAGCCCTTTGGCATCTTGGGCCACACCATCCTTTGTAGCAAGGACTCAGTCTGCACGTAGGGTCTGGCATCAACCTTGGTCTGTTTCACAGCTGTCAATAGCAGCCACCCTGCTACACCCCATTATGACAATAAACATGCTCCTGGACATGGCCTACTGTCTCCTAGAGACACAATCACCCATCAAAGACCCCTGCTTGAGTCTTTTCTCCCTTTGCTTGGAGCCTAAGCATTTACCACGAGGATGGCCCTTGGCCAGGCCGTTCATGTGCTTGTATAGATGCCTCTCAACGTGTAATATGTACATAACAATCACCGTGGGAGTCCCCTAAAACATGTATTCTGACTCAGTAGCTTTGGGAAGGTCTTGGAATTTTTCATTTCTAACAGTAGATATTGTTGCTTCTGGTTTTTGGACAATACTTTAAGAGCAAGGCCCCTTGTCATAGTGTCCTCATGCCTTTGGGAACCGCATTTTACACAGGCAGCTGCTGAACTCAGAGAGCTCCTAAGTGGCTCACTGCCTCCAGAGCCTGGACTCACCACCAGCAACCTCAGTTGACACTGGGCCAATGTCTTTGGGTTCACTCCTTGCTGACCTGTCTCAGGTAACGGCGCTGTGATTGACTCATCTGAGCCTGAAGCCTGGGCACGCAAAGGCCTGGACGTTCCATGTTCCGTTTTCCATTCTTAGTGTGAGCGACTTCTGGCCTGAGTGGATACCCGGGGCCTGCAGAGGTGGATCCCTGCTTTGTGCCTCTGTTTCAGCCTGCCCCGGAGCCAGCTCATTTCATGTGCCCTCCTGCCTGTCTGCAGGCAGCTGGCTGGGACTACAGCTGCCCTGGGGCTCCCTTCCCCTCCCAGCTTCCTGCCCAAGCTGTCTGGACTTCTCACCTTCCCCTAACTGATTGCCCCACACTCTTCCTTAGTCTTCGGTCTCGGCATTGCGTCTTACCTCTTCTTCCCATAACGGGTAGGGAGTGTTAGGAATGGCCTGGACCCTGGAGTGGAAAAGAGAGAGACAGGTCCCTGCCTAGGCTCACTAGAAACAGAGGACTCACACTGGTGGCCACCACAGCAAAGCAGCTGCTGGTGGGGACTGCGCCAAGTGGCAGTGTGTGCTGTGGAGGAAAGGGGCTTCATGCCAGCGAGCCTAGGCAGGTCTGCTGAGGGCCTCTGCCCTGTGTCCCCTGGTCCTTCTTTTCCCTTGAGATGGGGCAATTTATCTTCTCCCTCCTGCCACATTTCTGTTCCCATTTCTCTTGCCTGGACCCGGGTTTAGGGATGGTCAGGTTGTTCCTGAAGTAATTTAGAGCAGAACATGGCAAACTCTCTAAGGGTCAGACAGCAAATGGGTTAAGTCGAGCGAGCTTTGCAGGTTCAGATGCAGCTGCCCATCGTCTCTGTCACGGAGCACAAAGCAGCCAGAGATGGCAGACATGACTTTGTCTGCATAAAAATCTATTGATGGACACCGAAATCTGAATTGCACGCATTTTTTCCTTCTTCCTTTGCTTTCTTTCTCCTTCCTTCCTTCCTTCCTTCCTCCCTTCCTTCCTTCTTTCCTCCCCCCTCCCTCCTTCCCTTCTTTCTGTCTTTCTTTTTTTTTGTGACAGGGTCTTGCCATCTGGTGAAGGCCAGCTGTGAACTCCCTCGTACTCCAGGCCAGTCTTGACTCACAATCCTCCGGCTTCAGCTTCCTAAGCACTGAGATTACAGATGTGTACTACCATGGCCACCAAATTTCACATGTTTTTCACGTGCTATCAATTATAATCCCCCCCCCCATCATTTAAAAATGTAAAAATGGTTCTTAGGAACCAGGGCCCAGGGCAGTAGCGGGCCAGACTTGGCCTGTGGTCTGCAGGGTACCAACCCCAATGTAGATTCTGGTGCTTCCCAGGCATGTGGTCAAATAGCTGTGGGAGCTGCTGGATGAGACGAAGCCAGGCCTCTCTGCGCTCTCCTCTGCCTTCACAGTCTTCCCGCTCTGATGTGTTCCGGGGGTGGCGCACACCTACCAGACTAGGCTTCTCTAGTGGACCTAGAAGACGCCCTTGGCTTCTGACTGGCAGGGCAAGCAGCCTTCCAAATCAAGCTCTGTGGAATGCATCTGGGGACAGCGATGCCCTTCTTCCACAGGCCAGGACACTGCAGCCTGAGTGCTGAGCTAGCTGGAGATGTGATCACCTGTCCTGACTACACAGGAGCTCCGGACTGGATTCAGAGCCCAGCCGCCCAGCACGGGGACATGGAGACATGGAGACACAGGGACACAGTGCTCTGGTTCTCCACACGCACTTCCCTATTCTGACCTATTTTGGCTCAGTGACTGTAGCCTGGGGCCCACCGGTGGCTGCAGGTCAGGAAATGCTCCTAAAGTTCCTGGCATGGAGGGCTTAAGGAAGAGGTGCTTAGGGCTGACTCCTAGCCCCCGGCTACTGTCTCACCACAAATGGGCATCGGTATCAAGGCATTCTGGCAGCAGGAGACTGGTGTGCACAGCACAGCCATAGTGTGTCTCCCTGCAGATTTCACCGCAGCACCTGAGTCGCTTTTTGCATTTGTTTTTCGCACGTGTACCTTGGGGGAGGCAAGGAAGATTTGGGGGGTGGGGCACCAAGGGTCGAAGGCAGGGAACATGGCACTGCATTCCCAGCCCCTTTAAATATGTTTCATTTTATTTTGAGACAGGGTCTCACTAAGTTGTCTCAGCTGGCTTCAAACTTAGGACTCTCCTTCCTTAGCCTCCTAAGCAGCTGGGCTTCAGATTTTTTATTTAATTTTAATTCTATAAATGTAGCTACTTCCTCTCAAGAAAGCTAGGAGACTTGGCCCCAGTCACCAAGGCAGTGTCAGGGTCTGACCTCACATGCAGGTCTTGCCTCACCTCAGGACTTTTCTCTGCCTTGCATGTGGTCTGGACTTGGAAGGTGACTAGCAGCAAAGTAATTCTCTGGGGAAACATGACCAATTTCCCTTTCTCCACCTCTCTCTTTTCCTCCGCCCCTCCCCCAACCCCCTATATACAAACCCTCCAGGTGCCCTGCCTGCCTGCACATCTTATCTTGGCCACAACTTGCACAGCTGGGCCCGTCCACTCAGGACCAGCGTGTGGTGAGGGGCTGTGCTGCTTTTCCCTTCCACACGAAGACCCAGGCCCCTGACGTCAGCCAGACGACGAGTGTCACCTGCAGGCCCTGAGGTGAGCAGAGAGGGACTCCTGCATCCTTCAGACGTGCCTTCTTTGGGGCCTTGGGTCTAGGGGCAGTGGTGAAAGTCAACATCTTATGTGTTCATGTAAGGACAAGACAGCATCTGAGAGGAGCTTCTTTCTCCAGTTTATCCCCAAGAAGACTCCAGGCGGGAGGGAGGAAGGCCAGGGCTATGAGAACCAGAGATGAACTTTTCGGAGAAGCCACAGTTTGGAAGCACAGGAAGGGGCCATGTTGATGGAGGTGTAAAGCACAGAGAACCACAGACCCTGGCCCAGGACACCCCTTCTTTATGCTGGTGTTGGCCACCATTCCAAAGCCAGTGCTCCGTGCTCTTTCTGTCCAGTGTGGGGTGGGTGACAAGACGCTCCTGGTATGAGAACTAAGCCTGGAGCAGCATAGTTCTTCAGAAGTTGTGGAGGGAAATAAGGAAAGGAGGGAAGGAGAGAGAAAAGGACAGAAGCAAACAGGAAGGAAGAAAAGCAAGGACAAAGAAGGCCCTAAAAGACACCCTCTGCGTAGAGTCTTTCGTTCTTGTTTTTTGAGACAGGGTCTCACTAGGCAGTTCAAGTTGGCCTTGAGCTCACTTTGTAGCCCAGGCTTGTCTCGAACTTGGAATGGTCCTCCTGCCTCAGTCTCCCAAGTGCTGGGATGACAGGTGTGCAGTTATGATAAATAACTGAGTTCCTCTGCTCGGAGGCACTCCACAGTCATTTCTAATTAGCCCTTTAGAGAAAGTTTTAAAGGTGATTCAGCCGGAGCTCTGACTCCTCCCTCTGGTTCAGTTACTCTAACAATCAGTCCTAGAGCTGAGTGAGTCTGTCAGCCGAGGTGGCAGAGTGATTGTGTGACCTGGCCCTGCCTTCTGTGCCTGTCCCTGTGGCCAGGATGAACCCCGCAGCTCTCTTATGGTGAGGAATCAGGGCCAGTCAGCCCTGAGGGAGAAGCCGACCTGTCCAAAGGTGCCTGGTGATTTCTGGGCAGAGCCCAGATGAGCACGTCGTGGGGACGCTGTCTGTCTCTCCTGAGGTTGGGCTTGCCTAGATGTGTTCTTTGGCACATGAGAACCCCACCATTTATCCCTCTTCCTGGTTGCACTCTGGCAGGCAGGTTGGAAGCAAGAGAAAACTGTGATAGAGAAGGAAAGAGGTTGAATGTGCGGAGGTGGCTGGGCATGGTGGGGAGGGCCAGGCCAGTGGGTATAAGGTGAAGGGTCCTAAAGACCCTTGCCTACTCCAGGGCACCCAGCAAGGCCACAGGATTGCAGCAATCTAGCTTGGGGACCCCCACCTTCCCCGCATATACATCGGAATGTATTTTCTGTTGCTCTAACAGAGTATCTGACACTGCGTAATGTGTAAAGAAAAACTGTTCATTGGCTCATATTTCTGAAGGCTGTCCAATTCAAGCTTGGGTGGTCACATCTGCTGATGTCCTTGTTGAGGGGGACTGCAGAGTCCCAGGTGAAGAAGGGCAGGCCGTGGTGACAAGGGTGTTTGTATGACAGAACCAAATTGGCTTTTATGACAGATCTGCTTTCAAAATAACCCCTTAATCCATCCATCAGTCCATGAGTTGATTAATCGGTTACTGGGAATTCATGACTTAATCACTCGTTAAAAGTTCTGTCTGTTTCTACCTTTCAGTTTGTTGCAAAGGGGATCAGATGTCCATATGGGTGTAGCTGGGGACAGTCACACCACAGCACTGCCCTCATCAGTGGAGCAGAGCTTTATTCCGGGGTTCAGCACTCCTCTCAGCAGCCTCCTTTCTCTCAGTCCTTCCTTTGCTACAGATGGGCTCTTGGCTGGGGACGGCCGCCTTCCCCTGCCTCACTGTGACCCTGCTGCTCTGGGGTTGCCTGCCCGGGCTCTGGGGCCACAAGTTCCAGTTTGGGCCGTGCCAAGTGGAGGGAGTCGCTCTTCCAAGACTGTGGGAGGCCTTCCAGACCATGAAGGGCATCGTGGTGAGTGGACTGTGACACAGGGGGGGTCCCTGGAGGGTAGGGGAGCCTGAATTTTGTGATTAGGAAGCCTTTTAACTTGCTGATCGCTTTTCTACGGAAGAACCCTGGGAGGTCAGGAGCCCTGTTATGCATGAGGCGGTGGAGGCTCAGAAAGACTTGTCAGCCCCTAGTGAAATAAAGAGCCCGAGGGAGCAGGCTTGATCCACCCAGGACCAGGAGGTGTGGCTGGACTGCAGACGGAGCTCAGGGGCACAGCCCTCCACGCCAGCCCCTCCTCCTCAGCGGGATCAATGCTGAGAGGCAAACCTGGCCCTCTCGCTTGTTTCCTCCTGCCTCAAGCCACCAAAGGAATCCAACAGGTCCCTTACCTCTCCTGTGTTCTGACTCTGAGGACTCTGGGATTCCTCTATCCATGGGGAGCTGGGGACAAGCGTCGTGGTTTTCTGTACATGGAACCTGTACTCACTCCCCTGGGGCCAGCTCCCCACGGTCCTCCTGGATTCCGCTGGTCTCCCTGGCCCGTGAGGTCTCACACACTGGATAGATTTGGGGACAGGGGAAGCAGCCCTATTTTCAGGACTGGCTTTTGTGTGGACCCCTTACCTGAAGACATCTTCTCTCTCTGTTCCCAAAGCAAACTCAGGATAACATCACGAGTGTCCGGCTGCTGCAGCCAGAGGTCCTCCAGGATGTCTCGGTAATGAGATGGTGGGAAGGGCCGCTCCTCCTGCCGTGGGGTGATGGAAACTGTCCCTTCTGCCCTGGGCTGACCCCACAAGGGAGGGCTGGCTGTGAGCCAAGACAGTTTGTATCTGGGCTGCGGAGACATGAGGGTCGAGGCTTGTAAACATCTTTTTCTACTGAGTCGGAGCTTTGCCCTCAAGCTTTAATGTTCTTTGCTTATGTAAACACAGTGGACATCTAGGCAGGTGGCTCCTGTCCTCTACATCAGTCCTTGTCTCTCATCCATTACTGTCTTCTCATTTCCCATTGAGTCAGTCAGTGAACACAAATGCATGGAGCACGGAGCTCAGATCCCTGAGAGGTACCTAGCTTCAGGAATCAGGGCATAGAGTATGATTGCTGGGTTCGGGGGACATTAATTTTCTCTTTTCTTCTTTTTCCTGTCATTTTCCTGCCCACTCTCAATCACACAGTCCAGGCTTAGAGCTTTCGGGGTCCATCGCCTCCCCGTACTGGAGAAGCTGTGTGGTGTAGAGAAAAGGGCCTAGGGCCCAGATGGGGAGCCAGGCATCCTGGGAGCTCGGCTGTGCCTGCTGGGGGTGGCTGCGTGACCCTGGGCAGGTCACCTCTCCTTGTGTAACTGGCTGCTCCGTGAGCCTCCTTCTGTCTGGTCCTCATCTGGAAGCCTGGCCCTGCTGAGCTTCTCCTGCTGGGGCAGCTCGAAGGTTGCCCCTCTGCAGCTGGGCGAGCAGGGGCCCCAGCTCCGCAGTGACCCAGCCCTTTCTCCAGGACGCCGAGAGCTGTTACCTCGCCCACGACCTGCTGAAGTTCTACTTGAGCACTGTTTTCAAAAACTACCGCCGCAAAATAGCTGAATTCAAGATGCTGCCCTCCTTCTCTACCCTGGCCAACAACTTTCTGTTCATCGTGTCAAAACTCCAACTCAGCTTGAGCAGAGTGAAGCCAGGCCCAGGGGCCGGGGAAATGGTGTGTTTTGGAACTGCTCCCCTCCTCTTGCGCTGGCCTGACTTATTTCACAACAGGGAATTGTGGGTATCGTGGACATGTGTTCTGGTTCAGATCTCAGTTTGCTTCTGATCAGTGGGGTTGAGCGAAGGGCTCAACCTCTCTGAGCTTCAGCTTTATCATCTGTAGAATGGAAGGGACTCCCTCAGGACACAGAGTCCTCTCTGCTCTCTTGGACTTGGGAGCCCCGCAGGCATCACTAGGTGTGTGAGGGAGCTTGCCTCTAATCTTCCCTGACTCTTGGCACAACTGTTTGGTTTTGTTTCTTTTCTGTTATCTGGCAGAGAAACAAGACGCTCTCTGTGAGTGACAGTGCACACAGGCGCTTCCTGCTGTTCAAGAGTGCGTTCAAACAGGTAAGGCTGGGCCGGGGCGCTCCCCACCCGGGGGATGGACCAGCTTGGGGGGTCACAGACCCCTGGTGCAGTAAATGCAGGCAACTCCACCAGACTTGCCCCAAACCCGCCCGACCTAGCAGGAGCACAGAAAGATTTGCATCAAGTCAAGCTTTTTATAGTGTCAAAAAGTGGTCTTTTTTCTGCTAGTTTCCAAGTTAAAATGCTACTGTATCAACATGGGAAATTTTGTGAACTTTTCTTAAAATAAGCCACTCAAGAAATTTCAAATTTAATTCCCAGCACCCACTCACCTTCATATTTAAATATATATATATATGATTTTGATCACTTTTTGAAGGAAAAGATACATTAGCCTATAAACATATGGTGCTGAGCAAAACCATGACAGACAGGGCCACCTGGGCCCATGGTGGACACAGGTGTAGGCCCCCTGCTTGTGAGGGGAGCTTACGAATTTCCCTTGGCCTTTTCCTGCTATTGTTCAGAGGTGTTTTTGTCCTCCCTGAAGCAGACACACACAGATGGGGACAAGTGACAGGCAGGTGAGCTCCTAGAGGTCACTCCACAGATGGCTGGCCCAGCCTGCGATGAGGGGTCAAACCAGTCAGGAACTGGAAAGGAAACCAGGCTCTTTCCTAACCGATCTCCGCCTCTCCTTTCCCTGTAGCTGGATATTGAAACGGCTCTGAGCAAAGCCTTCGGGGAAATGGACATTCTCCTGATCTGGATGGGGAAATTCTACAGGCTCTGAAAGCCCACACCACGCTCCAGACCGTGTCATTTCAAATGTGTGTGCCTTCCCAGTTGCGCTCTGGGCCCTGCATGACCTTGGCCCCGGGGCCCCACGCCCACCTTCAAAGACTACGTTTGCTTCCCAAATGGCAGTCAGGAAGGCTTTGCGAATGCTGTGAACAATCTACAAAGTGAATTCCCATATTTATTATGACCCTATTTAATTAATGTCATTATTTTAACTGAAGTTGTATTTATTTGTGAGGCCATAAGTGCCATAAAGTTAGCAGAATAGAGTGTCTCATGCTTCTTTTTGTTACCAACAATCCTGGCTGTAGTGTGGGGAAGTGGATGGATGCTCAGTAAATACTTAATAAACTGGAACTTTTGGTCTGTCTTTGGATTGGGGAGGAACAATGAGGAATGCCTGGATATGAAATTCAACTTTAGTGCATGGAAATCACTTGTTTGTAGGAACAGAGTCCTGGGGTAGAATGAGGGGCAGCGGTTTGAAAAATAAATGATAAATGATAGTGTATGAACTACCCGGCAAAAGGCAGATTCTCATGGGATATTTTATTTCTGGCTCGCACTCTCCGACCGTCTGCCTTTCCTTCTTGGATGCCCTACTTTGCAGCCTGGAGTACCAAAAGGGTCAAGGTGGCACTGCAGAAGTAATGTACTTGGGTGGACCGTCCCCTCTGGGATGACAGCCCTTGCTAATAAAAGGAAAGTCAGTGCAGTCCTGGCAGCGTTTCCTCTCTGCTTCTGGGCCAGCGCCTGGGAGGCTACACCACGCCTCTGGGAAAGGACTTTCCAGTGGCAACAGTAAGCGTCTGCAGCCTCAAGCTCTGGGCGAACTTTCTAGTTGACATCAACCCAAAGATAGTGTCTAACTATGACCTTTTCCAAAGCTTAGAAGAAAAAGTCTACGGAGGAGATGAGATGCCTCTTCTTCCATGACAGGGTGCTACTGCCGACTCCTGACTCCCCGGAACCCTGGGCTGCTTCCCCTCTCCACCTTTCTAAATGCCATCTGGCCAAGAGATGAGCTGCATTTCCGAAAGCAGAGAGAAGTAATGGTTTGTGATAGCTAAAATAGACCAGAGTTAAGACAAATGCACAAGTATCAGTGCTAGGATATGGAAGAAGGATAAAGAGGTGACAAAGACTGCTGAGGTCAGGGTACGCAGCTGCGGTAAGAGAGAAGAGACAAAAGGAGGCTTCATGCATGTAAATATAGGTTTATATTTGTATGTATATCACTAACACTAACAAGCTTGGTTTTGGAAATGTAGAATATGGCATGACATCAAAATAATTTGCCCTTACCACATAGGACTTGAGACAGATAAATAGTAGCCTTATAGTAGGCGCCAGCCCCCAGATCAGGGCAAAGCTGCTGGGTGGGGGTTACGCCAGGCCCTTTCCAGCATGTGGGGCTGAGGCATATTCTTACTGTGCACCCCTAAGGCCTTCTGTTTGTGTGAGGCCCAAATCTGGGAAGGGCCACTGCTTCCCACACCCCAGCCCGCTCTGTGGGATCCAAGCCAAAGCAGCAGAGACCCCATGGCCCAAGACACTGATGCGATCCCCCAGCCTGTTAATCCACCTGGAGAAGAAGCAGGCGGCATCGAGGTGAATGCGCTGCCTGCTGGAGCCTATGTGACGAGCACAGGGCTGCACATGTGTGCAAGAGCAGCTGGGGCAGAGCCATGTTCCGAGCACAGGTAGCTGTGCATGAGCGCTGAGACGGGGCGTGGGACACGGGCGGTGACAAAGTCTCTGCTGAGATGGAGCAGGCACTGGAGTTCAGTAGACAGACAGGACTCACTGGCGCCACGGTCTGCGTCCAGGATAGCTGGGGAGGGAGGTAAGACTGGGGATATTGATGTAGTCATCTTCATCTGAATCAGGGTCCTCCCTCTGGCCAGCAGGCTGACGGCAGATGGTCACATATTCACAGCTGGTCTTATGCAATGGGGCATGGAGCCAGAGAGTTTCAGGTACCTGTGAACACCAAAGAAGCATCACCAGATCTGGGTGTGAGTTTAGCATCCCTCTAGGTGTCCAGAGCAGGACACAGGGTCACAAGCATGGTCTCTGAGCTCCAGAAGGCCAACCCTGGGGATTGTCAGAGTGGTGACTCACTCCAGGTAACTGGAAAATACTTGATGGAGTCTGAGCAGGAAATGCCTCTAATGGGGCTCAGACTGAATCGGTGTGGCCAAGCACAGTTGTGGAGACCCAGCCACTCAGGAATGCCCCTCCAGGGGTAAGACCCATGACTTGCGAGATAAATATGCATCTTTGGGGGGGGCTCTTCAGAGGTAAGCTGAGTCACTCCTTGGACCTCTGTCAGGGCTTGGAGTGGCTGTGACATGGCATGACAGTGCATTCCAGGAAGGGGCCGGACAGTGAGGAGGTAGGCTGCTGGCCATGTAGGCTCTGAAGCACTTTTCTCTTCTAGACAGACATTTCAGGGTCAACCACCTTTAGGATGGACAGTTTTCAGGGCACAGGCCTGTGCCAAGGATCAGCATGGCATAGTCACTGTAATATCCAGGGAAAGCCAAAGTAGGGACTCTATTTATTTATGTGTGAATTTTGAGACAGGGTCTCACTATGTAGCTGGCGCTGGTCTTGAACTCACCATCCTCTTGTCTCATCCTCCTGAATGCTAGGATTGCAAATGTGTGCCACCACACTACATAGCCAGCCTATTTTTAATTTTTCAGTTCAAGGCAGGGTCTAGCTAAGTTGGTAAGTTGGCCAGGTTGGGCTCAAACTTGTGACCCTCCTGTTTCAGCCTCCCAAGGTGCTGAGATTTCAGGTGTGGGCCACCATGTCTGGCTTCTGATCAGGTTTTAAACATTTAAGAACTAGAAGTGATTTCCCCTAACACAGGAGGCACTCGGTAAGTGTTCACGGGAAGCTACTTCTTGTTTTGAACCTTACAAAAGGGGGCAGCACCAGCAGCCTGCTTCAAAGATCTATCTCCCATTGCCTGTTAGTGTAGTTCATCACTTAAGGTTAATGTACTTGGCTTAAAAATGAAAATGCTTCTGTAATGGTTGATGCACCGCGTGAACTTGAGAAGTTTAAGCAACTCAGCAGTGAGTCAGGGTACTTACTTTGTAAGCACCCTCAGCCTGTGTAAGAGGAGGGCACGGAGATGGTGAGTGCTACAACCGCCCCGAGAGGGGGCAGGTAGCCTGCACGCAATATAAGGAAGGAAAAGAGGCTTGTTCCCCACTTTTTGATTTTGTTGTTTTTGCTGTCTTCTGCCACCTTGGACTGTTGTCCCACTGCCCGCCACCCTGCTTTGGAGCCAGCTGATTACGGACTGAAACCTCCACAAACTGTGAGCTAAATAAACCTTTCCTTCTCCAATTTTGGGTGTCGGGTATTTTGTCCCAGCATGGAGAGGAAAGTAACCAAGGTTAATCAGTCACTAAGCATACATACACCTCGCTGGAAATTTGCTCCAAGATTTCTGCCTCGGTAGAGGAAATGAGAGTCTCAAGTGGAGCGGAAGGGAAACTGAGCAAGCACAGCTCTGCGGGGTCACAGCGGCGCTCAGGAGAAAAAGGCTGGTGGCTGGGCAGAGTCCTGCGGGGCGGGAAGTGGCCTGGCAGAGCAGTCTCACTGTCTCTTCAGAAAGGCATAGGGTCGCCCAGCCGGGGATACCTTGCATTCTCTCTGGAGGGCAGGCGTTGCCATCTAAATAAGCTATGGCCGATGGCACACGAATGAATGGGAGGCCTGAAACTTCTCTTCAGGCAGCAGCTTTCTCTTTTTTCCTCCCCAAGGCGGGAATATGGGCTTGGGGCTGGCCACTGACCACAGGCTCGGCAAGACGTTAGGGGAGGTGGAGCGAGAAGTCCCCGATAGCTTTGTGGCGCAGGTGCCTCTTCCTGCCCCTCGGCCCCTGAGCCTTGAGAGGAAGGTCGGCTTGCATCGCTGTGCTTTAGGACATTAGCTTAATCTACACTCTAATTTACAACACAGACCGTCACCGTTCAGCTTTCATCCCCCCACCGCACCCCGAAGCCAGCGGTTTGGCCACTGTGGGTCACTCGGGAGGGTAACGTATTTCCTTTTCTTCATCTGGAATCCAGAACGCTGGCTGGTTTCCAGGCTTTTCACCTCCTCGCTTGCGTTCCCTGTGCCCCAGCTCGGGTCCAGTCCCGTCTCCGCGGGTCCGCCTCTGCCGGGGCGCCCTCTGTGTTCGCTGAGGGCTCACGCGCTCCTCTACCCGGAAGCGTTGGCTAGAAAGTCCTCCATTGGACTAAGGTGACCGGGGCAACGTCCAGCACCTCACGACCTCCTTGAAAGCGACCCTGGTCCGCGAGAAAGCCCTCGGAGCGCACGCGGGGTCACCATCCGTCACTCCCTCCACGCGCTCCCATCCAGCACCCATATGCCTCCATCTACCTCCCCCACGCCCCGAAACGCTTGGCTAACATCCAGGCAGCCAGGGGGACCCTAATTTCCAGGGAAAGAGGGCACAGAGGCACCCCCGTCCCCCCCAGGCTCAGGCTCGCGAGCGGGGACGGCAACGTCTCCGCACTCAGCTCCAAACCCCGCGCTCCGGGCGCGCTCCCGGGGCGGGGCCGCGGCTGCCAATCAGGGGGCGGGCGGGGCTTACCTGGAGCGGGGCCAGGGGGGCCGAGGGAGCGGGGGCCTCGGGAGCAGGGGCTTCGGGAGCCGGGGCCTCGCCCGGGCCTGCAGGGGTCAGAGGGGCGGGATGAGGGCGGCGCCGAGGCTCGCGTCCCGCCCCCGGCCCTGCGGGAAGCTTTGGGAGGAGCGCGCGTGCAGAGCGCCTGGCGATTCCCGGGCGAGGCGGGGCGCACCCTCGCCGGTCGCGCACTTGGAATCCTTTCCCTGCGGCTCCGCGCACCCCCGCATCGCTCACCTGCGGCAGCCACCTGAGCGCGGCGCGGGCAGGCGCTGTAGACGTTGTTCTGGGAGCGCGGCCGTGACCCCACGCGCGGCTGGCGCGACCCGGGCCGCCCTGAGGCCTCCAGGCCGCGCATCCTCACCGCCAGTCGGCGGATCCGCCTGGAGAAGGCTGCGCGGCAGCCGCAGGAAGAGGAGAAGAAAATGGCAGCAGGACCCGGTGGCCACCCCGCTGTCCCCGCGCATGCTGTCGGCTGCCCTTCCCTGAGGCTCGTGGTGTCCGCCCTCGATGCCCCGAGTGTGCAGAGTGAGCGACGAGGCGCAGCTTTGCGCCCCACTCAAAGCTAAAGCGCCCAGGCCAACCCGCTCCTCATCCCGGTGCCCAGGCCATCGACCCACACCCCACTTCCCCGCACGCCAGGCTGCGCCTCGAAATTTGCCTGGGATCCCTCGAAGCCCAAACGGGGCCCACGGGCTCTGTCTGGGGCACAGGTTGCTCACCCCGCCTCCTCTGAATGGCTCTTCTTAGCACGAGCCCCAGAAGGGCCAGCAGCAGGAGGCCCAGGACGCTGGGGATCAGGATGTGAAATCCTTGGTCTTCCCTCCCAGCCTGGGAGCCAGGGGGGAATGCTCTGGGGAGGAGAGGAACAGGAGAGATGGAGGAAATGATTAGGAAGGAATTTAACTTTGAAGAAGTACTCTTGTGTGGCCAGTTTTGGGAGGTGATTCTCAGATTTGTTTCCTTGTTAGACTTTTCCCTAAGGAGTCCTAAGTCTGAATTCAGGGTCTGCCCTTTCCTGTCTGAATGAGCTCTAGCAACTCTAATTTCTGTAAGTTTCATTTCCCCATAAATGGATACAGTAAAACCCACCTCATAGCACTGTTAGAAAGGTGAAATTAGTGGATTTGGAGAATTGGATGCATCAGGCGTATCAGCAGGGTTCGAACAGCCTTCCAGGTTCTGCATCTTGCTCTCCTCACGTTGTTGCAAATAGTAAATGAGCTAGTTTCTTACAATTGTGGAAAAGAGTGTCCCCCCTCACCAGTGCTCTCAAATGCATAGAAGCTCCTTCCATTTTTTCTACATGCTGAAGTCTTATTTTTCTGAGGGAGGTGGTGCCTAAGTCCTGTTTTTTCCAATCACAATAAGCCAGAATCAATTTTTTTTCATGTTGTGTTCTCAGTTCTTCTGTTCATGTCCATTACAAATCTGGTCACAGACTTGTATTATTAGGGCCCAGATATTGCATATTTCAATCATTTTAACGTCTTACAGACATAGCACAGTGGCTGCACATAGCTGAGACTAAGAAAATGTTGATTAAATTTACTTTTCTTTTTCTGTGGTATGCTGATGTGATTTACCAAACTAGAAATCAGAGTCCTCATTCTTCCTAAAACCACTAGCTCTCTGATTTCCCATTTCCAGAACTCAAATGCTGTTGGAGATCCCTTTCTTGATTGATCTACAGTACTGTATTTGTGTTTGTGTAAGAAAAGTGAATTCTTATTACTAGTTTTCTTTAGCATCTGCTATAATGCTGCCACCTAGTGGTCCATTGGTGTACTTCCCTGGACTGGGTCCCCTCTCTAGCCAAGTGCTGTCCAATAGCAATGCTACTGTACATGTCACCTGTGTAGTTTTTAAACTACATGGTGTCCCCTTAAAAAGTAAAAAGAAACAGGTGAGAGTAATTTTGAAAATTAGTTTTATTCTCACTTAGTTCTTCCCCATCAAAAAGATTGGATCTTAGCGAAAGACTTGAATTTCACTTCTTTCTGCAAGGTTAATGCTGGGACATAGACAGGAATGGGAGTAATAATGAATTAAGTGCTCTGCTCAGTGCACGTCACACCTGCCTTCTGGAGATGACACTAAGGAAGGCCCCCAGGAGTGTACACTGCTGGGAGGTTTCAGTGGGTCTCTTAGTTCTAGCCTACCTTGCTGGACTCTCCCTCGTCACGGAGAGCAGGGGCTCTAACCTTTGCCTGTGCAGCCAGGTGTGGCGCTTGTAACTGGCCTCCTGGGGACCGAGGACTTGCTTCTGAACTGAGGTCTCTGAGGCTGTGGTGGATGGTGGAAAGGCAGGTGGCTTGGCAGCTGCTGCCAGAGATGCTGTGGAGGTCCGAGGCTGGTGGGTTGTGGGAGTGGTGGTGGAGGAGTGGTGGACCAGAGGGGCCTCGGTCCTTTGAGCTGGTGTAGTAACTGAAAAAGACGGTGAGAAAAAGTATACAGTTATGCAGTTATATACGGTTCTCCCGCAGGGCTGGGCTAGCATCTCTTTCCTCAATAACTTCTGTTTTGGACATTTTAGGCTACTGGCACTGAACTTATATATAATGGCCTAAATGCCCCCATAGTGCTCCACTGGTGCCTAATCAGACTCATGTGTATTTGTGTCAAATGCTATTTCCTCCAGGAAGCCACCTCTGACTTCCTAGGCAAACGAGCTTACTCTTTTCTGAGCAAGATGAAGACATTTACCATTCTGTCTTGTCAGTATTTATGAGCTTATTTGTTTTCTCCACCTCGTTCCTGTCAGTCACAACCACGGTTCTGTGACTTTGCTACACCTGTATGCTCAGTGGCACCCGTAGTGTCTCCTACTGTAATAATGTTCATTTAATGTACTGACCTCATGGGGTATATGTGAGGATAGGAGAAATATTGCAGGTCAAAATGCACTGAAACTGGAAAGTAATACAGAAATATAAAATTGTTGTTAGTCTGGCAATCATTCATCTTTTATTGCACAATAGAGTTGTTAAAACTACTGGGTACCAGGAGGTAGAGGACAGTCCTGTGTGTAGCAGGAGGAATGATAACGTTCAGCTGAAAAGGCCTGCCCAGACTTGGATTCTGCAGTCATTCACAAAAAGAGCTAGATTTTGTGAATGGAGCCTGAACTTCATTTCTTGTGGTGCCGCCTGGTGGTGAAGCATAAATTCTACAACTGGGGTGGACTGTCCGGGCTGTAGCATAGGGAAGGTTGACTGGAGGGAGAACCCCTTTCTTCAGGTATGGAAATGCACATCTGAAGCTCAGTTCTGCTCTGCCACTCACCGCCCCCCCACTGTCATAACACTGCAGCATAGGGGACCACACCTCCTCGCCTTTGGTGCACTGACCTTGGGGGATGAATTCCGAAGTCCTGGCATGCACAACCATCTGAAGCCAGGGGGGCATCTGCTGTTGCATAAGCTTGTGAAACCATTTCTGAGCCTCAGATAGCGGCTCTTCTTCTTCCCAGAATGGCTCATACTCTATAGAAAACAAGAGAAATGCACTAGAGGTTGCTGGGGGGAGACGGAGATCTGAGAGGGTGGTTGGTGTGAAAAGAAGGTGACCTCACTAAGGTGGATGGTGACGAGGGGATGAGGGGAAGATACACTGAGAGGAACAGAGCAGGAATGGGGCTTGGGGCTCCCCAAAGGAAATACTCTTTCCTGCTAGCCCAGCCAGTATTCCCTGCCAGGCCATCGCAGACTACTGCATTGCAGGCTGTTGGCTCAGTACCGCGTGTGAACAGGAAGTCACCAGAGAAGAGGAGAAAGGCGGGAGTCAGGAGAAATAAAGGACCAGGGCACCCCCTGACGAATCTGGGTTTGATTATTCAGTGTCGTTTGTTCATGTTCACCTCCGGAGTTTCTCATAAGACAGTTATACGGGACAGTTCCGTCCTTGGCTGTCCTGCAGTCTCAGAGCCCCTCCACACACACCACCCCCTCTCCTCGTCCCCTGGGTAGGACTGGCAATGCCAGGACAGCACACCTCTTATTCCTTTCCTCCGCTGTGTGGAACAGTTCCATGGCCCAGAGGCTAACTGACTCTGCAGTTCAACCATGTAGATGCCCGTCGTTACTGGACTGGCTAATGCGACAGCAGCATCAGAGTCTCTTAGGGTTGGATGGCTGTCTTAGCCGTGAATGGAAATGTTTTCTGGGCAGGCTGAGCAGCTGGGTGACCTACCGTGGTGGACATTCAAGGTGACTTTCTGGGTCTTGCCTCGGTCTGTGTTCCTGCCCAGTCCGCAGGCATAGACCCCGCTGTCACTTTCTGTCAGCTCTGATATCTCCACTAGAAACTGATTCTTTTCCGAGCATGGCTTCAGAGTGATCCGGTGCCTGTATTCACTCTTGACAAAGTTGTTGGACACCACCGTGGAACATATCCCAGAGTGGGCCATCTGCCGGCACAAGTACATCCGCACTTGTGTCTCTCCAGCAAGTGGGCACTTGATGACAACGGATCCGCCCAGGGCTCCATCCAGGTTTACTTCTGGGAAGATCTTCAGAGCTCCAGAGACTGCAGAGAGAGGGGCTGATGCAGAGGAAGCTCCATCCTCACCATAAGCTCAGCCTCTGTCAACCCACGGTCTCACCTAGCAGTGGTTCCTGCCCACATCCTCAGCTGTTCCCCATGCCCAGCCCTATGCACAATCTCAGACCACTTCTGTCCCCATCCGCAGTGGTACGCCTTAGCCACAGTCTCCAGCCTCATCACCAAACCCAAACCCTTAAGGACCAGACATCACCCCCTGTGGGAATGTTGTCAGAAGTTATCACCTCAGTGACCCTGAAAGCACACACCTCCCAGGGGCTTCTTTTGCATGGGGTCAGGAGGCGTGGCATGGCTGTGCTGCAGCCCACCTTCCTTCACTGTTTTGTCTTGCTCAGGTCCACCCAGCTGACCATTCATCGCAACAGTTCGCTAAGCTAAATCTCTCAGCTAGTACCTTTCTTGAGTACCGTCTTATCCCTCCCTCACAGAAGGGCTCACTTAGTGAATGACACCTGCAGACAGCCAACATAGCACAGCAGTGTAATAAATTCCCTGACAGAGGGCACAGGGTCCCTTGGAGAAAGCAAGAAGGGACCCCAGTCCTGCTGTGGTGTGGGTGGGGATCATCAGAGGGAGCGATGTCTGGGCTGGGACCTGAAGGAAAGCATGGGGGACTGAGGATGATGATGCGTGTCATGAAGCTACTAGTGAACTTACAGGAGAGAAAGCAAGGGTGTGTGTGAGTGTGAATGCATGTGGTGGGGCTGTGAATACTTTACATATGTGATGCGGAGGGATAAAAGATGTGGGTCGCAAGCCCTGGACACCAAAAAGCTTATGTTTTGGGTTAGAGGAGGCAGGTTGAGTGCAGTCCAGCCAGCTGCAGGAAAGGGTAGGGACATGTATGATTAAATGTCAGCTGAGTGGTTCCAATAAGTGGCTACCTATTTCTAAGAAGGGAATCGTAGGATAAAGTGTGTGTGTGTGTGTGTGTGTGTGTGTGTGTGCGCGCGTGCACACGTGCATGTTGGGGGCGAAGCTGGAGAGCTGGGGTAGAGGAGAAGGGAGCCTTCCGGATAGCGAGAATGGTCTTTGTGAAGGCAAGGAATCAAGAGGGGACAAGCTGTCCGTGGGCACAGCAGAGGCTGCAGACTTCCTGAGAGGTATCCACAGACCACGCATTCAGAACATTCCCTAAAAGTTGAGTCAAATCGGAGCCAAGAGCGGCACTGGCAGAATAGAGGAGCTTGGATCAGGGCATTCAGGTAGATGGCAGAGTGTGGACAAGAATAAAGAAGTGGAAGTAATCATGGGTGCAAGGATGAGCTAGGGGAGGGTGAAAGGGAGCCAGAAAGCAGTCTCCCCAGCAGCATCCTGGGATCTGGAAGTGTAGCTGACATTAGGATGGTGGTGGGGGCTCTGCTGAGAAGGAATAGAGCTCTGGCTAGGACACATCCACACGCAAACCCAGCTCTACTTTGAGTACACCGGAAACAGCCACAAGGTGGCCTCGCCACTGGAAGGAGGCAACAGAAGTATGATCTGTCCATGAAGGCCCAACCAAGGGACAGGGACCTAGTTGCGGTGGGGGAGTGACCCTGTGAGCCCCGACAACCCATACTTGAGGGAAACCAAACACCAGGGCAGAGGCGTACGAGCGTTTCTGGGTGAAGCTGACCCACCAGAAGGAGCTGGGGGAGTGGATCTGCTTTCCCAAGGGCCAGGTAGAACAAAAACGGGGGTCGCGGCCTGTACAGTCACTTGCAGTCCCCTGTTCTGCGGAGGGATGCACATCTGGTAAATTCCTGGCTTGCTCACCCAGATCCTTGCTGCCCATACACCAGGCAGACAAAGCCCAAGCAAAGCTGCGTACGCTGAGCTTGCGTAGACCAGATACTACTAGTGGGCACTGTGGAAATGACCAGGTCCCAGGAAAAAGTAACTGGCTTGCTTTGAAGTTCATACCAGCTTCTGACCCTTACTGAAGACTTTCAAAGGCAGATTTCCAAATCTGCAGAGAAAAGGTAGCAATAATCTGGCTGGGAATTCTAAAATGGTGCTGTGTATACTTACTAAGATAAAGAGGGACTGGCCCTGTCCTGAGCCATGGTCTTGCTGCTGTCTGGGCAAAGCCTGGGAACCTGCATTTGAAGCGAATGCCCCAGGTTCCCTTGCATGTCTGCAACCCTGGGCCGTATAACCACCTAGGGAAGACAGCAGAAAGTATCCTAAGGGGCCAACCTGTCTAATGTTAATACTTTAGAAAGACTACTAAGCAAGTAGTACTTGTCTCTAAGGTGGTGATATATTTTTAATGGCAATGGTAAGGGAGGGAGGAGACACAGTCAGTTAACATATAATTGTACATACAACTTGTGATTGAAAAATGTGGTGAATATTAAAAAAATTTTTTTAAATATATTACAGTAAAAGACACAGTAAACCTCCCTCAAAATACTCCTTCTCATTTTGAACACATGCGCCCCGCTCGTTGTTCTTCCGCCTTCTGAAGCAGTCCTGGACGTCCTCTTTAGAATCTTTAATTGGGCCGTGGTGGCTGCCTCCACCGCCTGAATCAATTCAAAACCTCTGCCTTGCCTGGTCATTTTATCTTTGGGGAGTAGCCAGAAGTTTCACAGAGCCAGATCTGCTGAATAAAGCAGATGAGGACTCGCTGTAATGTTTTCATTGGACAAAAATTGCTGTAAATATTTTGAATCGAATCAAGACATTAAGGCAGCCATGAAAAGACACTCATGAAAGCAGATTTCCAGAACGGCTTTAGAAAGTGACAAGAAAGATTGGGTTAAGCGTGTTCGAAATGCGGGGGAGTATTCTGAGGAAGATTAATGGAAGTGGGCCTTTTAGGACAATAAATGTTTACATTTAAGCGTTCACTGCGCTCTCCCCTTGAAACATGAGACACACCCCGTCATTTTCATAGTGCAGAAAGAAGTCCAGGTCCACAGTGCTTTGGAGGCTGGGGCTGCTCTGGAGATGGACCCCGGCTGCTTCTGTGCAGCAGTGACTCTATCCGGGAGTGGGGAGCAGGTGATCAGCCCACTCAGGAGCAGGACGTCGGGAGCAGGAGAGCTGGCCTGGCATTTTTATGTTCATCAAAAGGGGCACAAGATTTTTCACATCTTTTTAAAAGCATGAGCATCATCCCCCTCGGCTTCTCCCGTCCATCCAGAGCCCCAGGGTGCACAGGCCAGCTGCCTGTCCTCACAGGCCAGTCCGCCCTGGGTCAGGAGCCCGCCCAGCTCCTGCCTGGCGGGGGTGGGGGTGGGGTGAGGTTGGGGCGTGCCCCCCCCCCCCCCGTTCCTCTTCAAGTGCAGCGCAGCCTAATAGGGTAGGTAATAGGATACGATGTCAGGCCCCGCCTCTAACCTTTGCCTCTCCCCCACCCCGCCAGGCCTGTTCTCTCTCTCCAGTGCCTCATCAGAGTCACTTAGTCCAATTCATTTCCACGCCTCCAAGTTCTCTAGTCTACCTCCGTAGGATCTCCCCCCAACATCCCACTGAAGCTGCTCTCCTCAAGGTCACCACCACTGTCCTTCAGTGTCATCTGTTTGCCTTCAGCAGCAATAACAGACCTGGGCCACACTGTGTGAATCACTGTCCTCCTCGTGACCCTCCTGACACCACACCCTGCCTTTCCCTGCAACTGCTCCTGGTCAGCCGCCTCTCTCCCTTCCTTCTTCTCCGCCCACCCCTCTGGGCTGCTATGTCCCTTGGTCCTCTGTCCCTGTTGCCTGCATTAGCTCATTTACTGCAGTGGCGCCACACAGGTTGCAGCTAAATATTTATTTATCTCCAGTCTTTACGGCAGAGCTGCGGACTTGCCTTTCTGGCATCTCTACTTGGGCTCTGCCTGAATCTCTAAGATGATAGCAAACTCACGATGTGCAAATGGTTTCTCTTCCCAGACCTGTTCCTTCCCATACTCTTTCCATCTCAGGAAATTGTGCGTGACCTTTCCAACTTGAAACTTAGCCTCACAGGGCTGGCAATGTAGCTCAGCCATGCAGTGTCTGCCCAGCAAACCTGGGGCCTGGATTTAATTCCCAGTACCAAAAAAGAAAAAAAGGAGAAAAAAGATTCCCCCACCCAAAGAAACTCTTTTAAAATACTTAAGTTCACACAACAGAGTCGAGAATAGATTGTAGGTAGATGTGTCTGTGTGTGTGTCTGCTGAATCGCAGCAACAGGGCTCTGTATGTATTATTGTTATGTTACAGTAAGAAGGCTCGAGAGCCCACATCCTGTAATTCTGCCCTGATTTAGGGTGGAGCCCTGTTCTACACACTGCAGAGGGCTGTAGTCACTGTGGGTTACAACAGCACTGCACATTGGCAGTGTCTAGGGTTACGTACAAAAGCCGAAACACTACGTGCTTATAAAAGCTATCAAGTTATAAATCAAACTAACCAACTTGTGGATAAATATCTTACGTTCTCCTATAAAGTTGCATATTCTTCAAATGTCCATTTTAAACAATGGCTACCAAGGGAAAATTTGGCCCCGAGGTTCCTGCCCCAGCCTCTTGCTCTTCTCCCTCCTCTTTTCAGCCTCTCCTCCTGCCCGGCCCGCAGTCCTGGTGTGTCCCTGGACAGCAGACACCCCAGCCTGCAGGTACAGGCTCCCTGCGTCTGACCTGCTTCCCCAGCAGCCACGTCCTCAGGGGCCGTGACAGAAGCTTGCACAGGCACCAAAAGGGGGCCAAAGTCACCTGTGCAGGGAATTCCAGTTCTAGAAGAGGATGTGGGTGTGGCCTGCCGAGCCATCCTGCTCCTCTCCCTGCAAGACTGGGCATGGAGAAAGATGGGCCCAGGGCAGGGACCTCTCTGGCCCAGCCAGAACAGTGGTGCTGGGCACAGCAGACCAAGGTAACCCTTAAGTCTGCTCCTTCCACCCAAGCCCTCTCCCTTCTCGGACTTTAGATTAGCTAACCATCTACTGGGCACACGTATGTCTCACTGCCTCTTAGAGCTCCTGACATTGATTAAAAATCTATTCTTTTGGGCATTTATGACTTTTCAACCTTCAGCACAACAAGCATTTGAGGTTTTCCCATATTCAAGACATCAGAAAGAAATCAAATATGACTAGGAAACTTTTGGACTTTAAGGATCATATCATCTAATAAACTCAATAAGACAAACATACACTGGGCCACCTTATCAATGGCATTGATGACAAAAGTTTAGAAAAGGCAGCCCAGGAAAATCTATGGGAAGGACATGGACTTTGTTCAACATGGACTTTGAAGAGCACCTAAAGGATGAAGGTGAATGGAAGGACGTTTTGGGCAGAAAGAATAGCTTGGACAAGGGCAAGGTGGCAGGAACTTGCAGCGGATGTTCACGGAGGAGTCCTGTTTGCCAGGAGAAAGTGCAGGGAATGCGGTAAACTCAGCATGCAAAGAGAAGCGTGGGAGCCACTGTGGTTTTCAGAAGGGACGATCTTACAATGGTTAGAGTCAAGCTGTGGGAAGATGCTCTGGGATTCATGCAGGCTGAGTTGGATGAAGTGGGAAAGAGACTTGAGACACGGTTGCGTGTTCTTTTCCTTGCCTTTCCCTCTTTCTGTCCTAGTAGAGAGAGGCTGCTATTGTTTTTCACTCTGGTAAATGTGGTTCTAGCAGCTACATGGATTGGCCATTAGTTGGGCCACAGTCTTGGTGGGGATGAAGAGGAGAGGTGGGGAGAAGCCATGCTGGTACTCTGTGGCAGATGTTGAAGACACTTGTGACAGCTGGCACAGCTGGTTGGACAATGACCAGTGAGGAGTTTGCGGTAAGGCATTAGGCGATCTGCACTTCAGATTTGCTGAGCTACCGAAGTGGGGGCACACAGGAGATAGTTGTGAATGGAGACATGAGACTTCGGACATAGATTAGGGGTGTCAAATGGGTTAGGAAATCTTCATTTGGAGTTGCAAGTTGGAAACTGAAGAGTGAAAAAGAGCTGAAGAAAGAGAATGTAGAGGTAAGAAGAAAGAACAGCTGCAAGACCCAGTATTAGTAGGTGGATAAGCCTAGGAGCGGTGACATATTCAGCCTTTACGAGTTAACACCGATGTGAGCAGAGGTGAGTGGGACAGAAAGAGGAGTGTTAGCAAGGAGTGAGGGTCCTCTAAGGCCTCCATCATGCCCTAGGTACCAGCTTGCAACCAAATCTTCCCTGAAGCATCAAAGCTGGCGACACTTGGCAACTGACTACCCCTGGCCAGCTCAAGCCTCCTGAGAAGTCTGAGGTGCTTCTCCAGTGGCACTTACCTGGCAGGAAGTAAAGCCACCAAAACCAGAGGTCCATGTTTCTGCGCAGAGCAGGATCCCGTCCAGAAACCCCTGGCGGGGGTCAGAGACTCAGCACTCACCCAAGAGCCTTGTGCAATCAGGACCTTGAAAGAGATTCTTGCCCCTTTGAGGGACAAAGGCTTCAAAATGAGGAAATGATAACTTGTCTTGTTTGCTAACTAGTCTTAGTCTAAAAAAGAAAACACCAGCAAACCACAGGGGAAGTCAGTTGAGAAAACATATTGTGTTGCACTAGAATGGATCACCAGGGCCCAATGGGCCCCTAGGCAACCAGCACACGCCCGATACTTCCTTCCTCTGCACTGCTCTTCAGGGGTTTCTGGTGATTTGTACCTAGTAGTGGAATTTCTCCAGAGCTGGAATTGCTTACTTTCTTCCTGTCTTCCGAATAAAAGAACCTCCTCACCTATTTACTCCATGTGATGATGGCAGTGTGGACAGACCTCAAACCTGACGTCAGAAGATGCAGGTTGTGGTCCTTATCAGTCGCCATTAACCATTTCACAAATACTTTTGAGTATCTTCTATGTGGAGTTGCCAACCATGGACTGTGGGAATTCACTACTTTCCTCTGGGCTTCGGTTTATGGTAGACCCTTGAGTTGTGACCAGCCTGACATATGAATGACTTGGGTTGTGACTGGAATTTTAGTTGTATTATTATTATTATTATTATTATTATTATTATTATTATGTACCAAGGATTGAACTCACAACCTAGTGCTTGGCAGGCAGGCACTTAACTCACTGAGCTAACTCGCTGGCCCCAGAGTTTTATTTTTCACTTGTGACTAAAGTCTTGAGCTATGACCCAAATACTGGCCACTTGTGCTCTAGATGTATTCGGCCTCAGATAGAGATCTGACCCTAAAGAGGTCTAGAAGGAACATTTCCATATCCTTTTCTGTATGGGGCTAGAGGAATCCTGGGCCAGTGTCTAAGGACTCAGACCTGCTGGAGACCAGAGAGACTCTGAAGGCTGTGCAGAGCACCCTGAGCCTTCAGTGGACAACTTGAGTTACCACCGACCCTGGGAACGAAGTGAGTTGGTAAGTCAAGGGTCCACTCTATTTAGAAATTTAATGAAGGCAGGGCAAGGTGACCTCTGGCCTTCCCTCCTGCAGAGCATCATTCCCAGGTCTTTGTGACAGCTCATTCAGAGCCTCGACCATCCCTCATCCCTCAGCTCCGCTTGCTGCCTCAATCAGGTGTTGCCCCCCGGCACTGTCCAGTGGCCACAGGGGCTGTGCCACGAGTAGAGTGGGACCAGCCATGCAGCAACTCTGCTTGACCTCACAGTGGCCTGGCAGAGCCATCCTTCAGGACCTCAAGGGCCCACGGGTGAGGCCCATTGATGGAGGAAGACGATGCCAAGGCTGTGAGGCACCGTGAATAGACCTTGGATTCAGGTTAAAAGGCTCAAGTCCTTGCCTTGGCACTTTCTAGCTTTGTGCAACTTGCTTAGGCAACGGTTTTACCATTGATAGAACAGAGACAGTCCCTGAGCTGGCTGTCTTACCCATCTTTTATGACACCTAGCAGAATCACAGTCATGGAGGTGCTTTATGAACCCCGTAAACTGACATGTGCAGGGCTCTTCCTTGGCACAGCATTCCCCAGGCTTCCTCCCTGGCTGTCATTTTGGACACTGGTTCTCAGGGCCTCATCTGAGAGGAGATTCTGCCTCTTGTGCCCACAGAGGAGGTGGGATATGCCCACACCTTCCCGGGAGGCGTGGCGGCTGCCCGAGCTCCTGGGCTCCTCTGGGTTTGTGGGCACCCCACCTCCCTCTCACCCCACACACCAGATGGGTCACATGTTCTCCAAAACCAAAACAACTTCCGCAGTGGAGGTCAAGTGTGTGGCTCAGAGCAGGTGCAGAGGAAACGTGTGTGTGGGCGACTGCCTGCCCTGCCCTCCTCATCTGGGTCTGTGCCAGCTCGGACCAGCTATCTGTGTGATGTCCTCCATCCAGCAAGTGAGCAGTGCAGCCTCCAGTTAGAGTGACTGCGGGAGCTTTAGCTGGCACCCTGCCCTCCCTCCCTACTGCCCCGCGCAGCTGGGCTCTGCATCCAGCCGCTGGAGGCTGGGGTTGCCCTGCAGACCCAGGGAGACAGAGAGAGCATATGAATGGGGGAATGTGCTGTGTGTAACTGGGTGTGGGTGTGAGAGTGTGGGGTGCAGTGTGTGATTTGTGAATGTGTGGCATGCATCACGTGACCTATGAACATGGAACATGGTAGTACACCATGTGTGGCCATGATTACGTGGATCTGCCATGTGTATTTTATGGAGTATGTGTGAAGTGTGATACATACCCAAGTGTGTGATGTGTGTGCACATCTGTGACGATCAGGCTGGAGTGGGCTGCTGAGTGGCTGGGGCCTGCCAGGAAGTGTTGGACATGTGCCAATGAGAGTGGACAGGAGAGCTTTCATATGTGCCGCCCAAACAAAACTCCTTGGAAACGTCACACGGGCTAAGATCAGGAAGGTGGGATGTGAGTGCCACCAAGTAGGAGGTGACACAAGTGATAAGGGCTCCCAGACGTGGAGCTGCCTTGAGGCATTGCCCCAGGGTCTTACGTGTTGGGACCCAAGGGAAGACTGGCCTTGCTCCCTTCCCTTTCTTTTTCCAGTGTGAACTTTACCCCCTTTCTACCGCAGACTGCTGCGGCTCCCTACTGCTCCTCCTCCCAGAAGCAGGCTGGGCTGTAGCATGCAAGGGGCAGGGGACTCAATGACTCACACCCTCTGGTCGGCCAGAAAGGAGGCTGTGTAGAGGAGTGGAAAACACTCAGAGTCCAGGGACAGCAGGTGGAGGGAATAAATCATACCCACTGCCCTGGGAGGTACTCAGATCCTATGGGTAAATCCACTTCTCCTCCAGGAGTTCCTCTTAACCTAGGCTTTGCTGTCCTCCCCCATTGCAGTGTTTTTCTAAAGTGGCAGGGGATGGCACCAGGCAAGCCTTGCAGGTGGCAGGGCGTGCAGTCTGGATGTAGGAAGAGTGAGTGGAGACTTGCCTGCCATGCCAGTGTACGTGGCTGTCATGGATCCTGCTTGGTGATTGCATTATTCTCCCCTGGGCTCCCCCCAGCCAGGCTCTGAAAGGCCATCTCCTTGGCCTGTCTATACGGATGGCTTCCCTCCCCATATCTCAGCGCTCCTCTCTGCAGTCACCAATTGTGACAATCCTCCTGCATGGTGGACTCTCCAGGGAGGCCTTCCAAGACAAGCAGAGGCCTGGCCCAGGTACCCTGCAGTCTTTCCCTCCAGGAACCGGGGCCACAGGCTCACCTGTCCTGCAGGGAGTGACTTGGACAGTGAGCCAATTGACAACCTTCTACAATCATGTGGAATTTTTGTGACTGAGGTTTGTTTGTTGAATGTGGCTGTATTCTCCTAGTGCTCTAAGATTAACATTCTAAACACATGGCAGTTTTGGGTGAACTTTAATGTGATTTATCCATAGATTCCTAAATTGTTCACAGCCCTGTGTTCAGGATGAAGATTTTGGGCTCTAGTGAGAGTGTATTGCCAGCACTTTTTTTCTTCTTTTTTCCTTTATGGTGCTGGGGACGGAACCCAGCGCCTTGCGCGTGCTAACCAGGTGCTCTATGCTGAGCTCCATTCCCAGCCCTTGGACGCCCTTTTCCTCATCAGCCTTAGATGACAGAGCCCCTCTACAGCCCCTTGGCTTCCATGGCTGGATGATTTCCCCATTCCTGCCTGAGCTTCCTAGCCACCTGGGACCATTGGTCTCAGTCTTGCACCTTTTCTGCCATGTGTGTGCCCACTGCCCACTTAGATGTGTAGTTTTTCTGAGATGGTCCCTATTATTTTTACTGTAGACATTCCCAGTAGAATTAATATTTCAGGGAGAATAGGGGGTAGGGTCTCTCCCTGTTTCTCTGGCTTGGGGACCAGCTCTGCAGACCACATGATGGGCAGTTCCTCTCTCCGCCCTCTAATGTTCTTAGAATAGTTTCTTTGTTTTGAGGCATGGAAAGTTCAGAGAAAATATTTTTAGCTTCACAAAACCAAAGTAATTGCTGTAACAAATTTCTCTTAGCAATGCAAAAGTCATATCATTACCTAATAGACTTTTTTAAAAAGCCCAAAAAACAAAAACCAAGATACTCCAAGAACTTGGAAAGGATTTCCCTGTTGTCAGCTATCTAAGTGGTCCCCTGCTGGCTGTGCTCATTGGCGACTGATGCATTATCAGCAGTCACAAGTTGTTGCTCCCCATACAGGGATGAATGATGCCCTCTCAAAATCCATACACTTCTTTGTAATGGGTTTCCTCATGTGCTACACAGGAAACAGATGTGCTTTGGGCAAGACATTGGTTGAGTTTCAATCAGTTATTGACAACCCTAGTTAGAAATAAAGTAAGATCGCCTGTGGGTTTGGGGACTTTTCTTGGCCCCTGATTCCAGGGCTTGGGGTAGGCTATCCAGGCTGACCACTGACTTGCAGGCCACGAGGAAAACACTGGGTATGAGAGAGGGGAGTAAGGTGTCAGTGGACTAGTTGGATCTTCCTTATAGGATACTACATAGTTCAGTGTCAGTACCAAGGGGTGATTTTAATGGGCCAGGTGTCTTTATGTAGTCGCTATACCCCCAAAAGACCCTGGGGTCAACTGTTGTCCACCGTAAGTTATCATTTATCTAGCTTGTATGGTTTTGATCAGAAGCGCCTTGATCTTGGAGGGCATATGAGATTCCCAGTGAAGTGTCCCATGGATGTTTTACCACGAGTTTTGTTCCAGCACCTATGAGGTTCCACTTGCTTTTAGTTTATTCTATTAACATCTTAATTATGTTCTATAATACAGAACTTTAGGGTCTTAACTACTGGAGTAGACACAAGACAATTCTTCTGCTGAGGATGATCTTCTATCTCCTTTAGCTACTCGCCCAGCCCCCTTCTGCTCAGCCTTGGAGGTGGGGGAGCCTGTTGGCTTAGATGCATGTCATGGGGTGCTGAGGAGTGGGATCAAGGCAAAGGGCTCGGAAATGGTTGTCGGGGAAAACCCAGGTACGGGGGACAAATGCAGTCTGAGCCTGGTTGGTGGTAATCATGGGCTTTAATTAAGTAACATTTCTGATTTGTTAGCAAGTACCAGCTTGTAGATGCCGGGTGAAGTACTGAGCCGAGAGGAAAAAGACCTGCACTTCAGCTTTTGGGCGATCAGCCCCTCCCAGACTTGGTTAAACGCCTCTTCGTCCTCTCCACCTGGAAGGAACTCTGCCAGTTGCATTTGACTGTTTCTTCATCACAGATCCGTGTAAGCGATAGGAAGGGAAAAGTTGTCTTTCCTGGGTTAGGGCCTGGAAAAAGTGTGTCTCCATGTACATTTTCCCCCCTTCTCCTTATTCTAAGATTGCCTCCAACAGGGGACTGGGATCTCATAGAAAGATCAGTGGTCAAGAAGACAGGAAATGCCAAATCTGGCTTGAGAGTGATTTATGTCACTGGGTACCCCAGGGGTCTCTTTCAGGGCCTCCCTGTTCTTATCTATGTGGTGTCGAGTGTGTATTTGTGAAGGCTGTGTGCATGCCCTAGGCCCTGGCACTTTATGATGTCACCCAGAAAGGTTAGAGGTGAGATGTTGGGTGTTAGTGAGCTGAAAGACAGAGAGAGGAGCGCATGCCTTGTCCGGGGATATTTATAGCCTTTTAGCCAGGAGCTGGGTTTGAGACGCTGATTCCAGATTCTAGCAGGGAACCTGAATTCTGATAAGAGTCACATGTGTCCTTGGAGTAAAGGAAAGAAAAAGAGAGGAAAGAAGAGAGGCAGAGATGGTGTGGAGGGAAAAAATCTCCTTGGCTTCTTACCCTCAGGGTACGGAGAGGCTCCACATGTCTGTTTCCTGAGATGACCCCAAGCTGGCCCCTCTGCTTTCAGGTGTTCCCCCCAAGACTGGGATCCCTCCCCAGTTCCTTAGGTTCTCTCATCAGACAGAAGCTGCAGGTGGGAGCTCCTCGCACCCCTCACCCTAACAGCAGAAATTAGGACAGGCTTTCATGTCACCAAGGGGTGGTGAAGGTGGAGCCGTGCACCTTGGGGACAGGGAGGAAAGCCCACATGGCGGTGAGTGCAGGCAGGGGAGGCCCTGAAGCTGGTGCCCCAAAGATCAACGTGATTCTGAAGCTGATTGTCGTGGGGAGCGACAGCGGCTGGCACTGCTTAGGCGTTGTTGGGCCCGTCCTGGGCCTGTGCGGCGATGTTGCTGGTCTGCAGCAGGAAGGCCGAGTAGGCCATGTCGGCTTCCTCCTTGGATGACTGAGGGGCAATAGCGGAGACATCAGTGAGCAAGGGTGGGGAGGGAGCAGACAGCTCTGTATCCTGGATTTGCCACCTTAACCTGAACAGAGCCAGCCCGTGTGACCGCTGTCCTCACTCCAGCTCTCGTGCTCACCGGGAGGACTTAATCATGAGAAATGGAAAGTTGCAGCGTCTAAAAATACCTCTCTCTGTCTCACTACCTCCTTTTGACACATGGGGCAGAACCACCTCCGGGGCCCCGGGGGCTGTCCCCGGAAGTGGGCCCACACAGTCCGCATGCAAGGGGGCCTAGTGTGGCAACAGCCAGACATTCGTGGTTTTCTTTCTCCACCCACTTGGCGAGACCACTTTCTAGCACCCCCAGGCCTGACTCCAGGAACAACTCCATCTCCTAACTAGGCCAAGTGGGGCCCCTACCATCGTGAGGAAGGCAGCTATGCCCCAAAGTCTCTGTGCCTCTGGGTCGGAGGCAAGTAGCATCCTTCCAGGGGGCCTTCACAAGGCACGGGGGAGGGCGCCGTGGAACCCTAAGGCAGGTGTTGCCTCTGTGGACTTCGGCACTGCCACTTGGTTGGAGTGGGCAGGTGTTTCCAGTGACGATTACGTTGCCCACCACGAGCACATGTCTTCTGGGTCCAGCCAAGCACTCAAAGGAGGATGGGTAACCAAGCCCTGGGAAGTCCCTGGTCCCGCAGCCCCGGAACAGCATCCATCCGGCCCCCAGGGTTGACGGGTCCCTAACTGTGACCACATCTTTCTCAGCTCCCAGGTTCCCTCCCTCCTTGGCCTCATCCACCTCGACATTTCACAGCCAGGATGACCTCCTGGATTCTGTTTCCACCATGCTCCCTGTTCTGGGCTCGGCCCCCACATGGAGGTGGTTTTGTGCTGAAGTCTGGCTGAAGTCCCTCATGCTGCAGTTCTGTCATACAGCCAGGCCTCTTCTCCCTCCTCCCCCTTACCCTTTTTGCCTTCCTGGGCTCTTCAGTGTCCCTGGTGCTCTCAGTATTGGCCATGGCCTCTGTGTGGAAAGAGTGGTTAGTTCTCAGCACTCTGTTTGTGCACTTGGGACAGGGTCAGAACCAGTCCTCACTGCCCGGGGATTGGACATACCAACTTTCCCTTCGAGCACTGTCTCCTGAGTGTCTGGAGAGGCACCCATGTTGTCATTGCCACCAAAATCTCTGGAGTTCTCAAAATCAGACATGCTGATGTCTGTCCGGTAGCTTCTAATGGATACTCGGTCTGTTGGGCAAAAAGAAGAACTGGTGTGGGAAAGGGGCTGGACAGACGAGACCTGAAAATCCACTCTCTCTGAGAAGATTCCCTGCAGCCTCCGGGACAGCCGTGCTCTCACAACTGCCTGACTCTGACCCAAAGCACAATGGAAGAGATCTCAGTCCCTTCTTGTGGGTAATCAAGACTTGATTCCTGGCCTTTGTCACTCAGTGACTCTGAAAGCACGGTGCCCAATTTGGCCTCAGATCAACTCTGTGAGGTGATTATTATCATCCTGCCTGGAACCATGAGAAAATGGAGGAATGAAATGGGGACATGCCAAAGTCACGCACTGCATTAGTGATTGAGGAGGTCAAAGCCCAGGTTTCCCTGGTCTCCTAGCAGCCTTGCATCTGAACTCAAACCCCAAGCAATGGGAGATGGCCTGCCAGGAACAGTATCTGGACAGCAACACTTAGTTAATTTGGGGCAATATGGGGTGCATCTTCCAACCCCCATTCCCCAACCTTTGCTTCCTCGGAGTCCTCTGTGTGAGCCTATGGAAAGGAGGAGACAGCAGTGGCCTTCTCTCTGGGCATCTGTGTTGGGGCTAAGGATTCAGGGCTGGAGGTGGGGTGGGGAGCATTTGGGGACTTACCCACATTCTTCCGGTGCCGGACTCTGGCCACCCACACAGCCACAGTCCCCAGTGCCAGCACCACTCCCAGGGGCACCAGGGTGGAGAGCAGAACTTTGGAGCTCCCACCTTGTCCCTTGGAGCTGAAAGAAGGATTACGTGGGTCCATCACAGTGAAGGGGACTTGGGGGCTGCAGGTTGCACTGGGAAATTGACTCTGACTAGTGGTCCTCCCTGGTTTATCATCTTACTTCATGACAGAGCTCCTGGCTCTGTCCTAAGCCTTTCCAGGCCCAGTAAGACAAGAACAGCGCTGTCTCTGTATCCCACCCCGGGAGATGGAGCCGAAGCGCAGACCCTGCTCCAGCTATGGGAGGAGGACTGAGGGTATCAGGACCCCATTGCACAAGCAGAGGTAGTGATGGCTCCATTTAGGATACAGGCATACTGTGTCCTTTGGGTCTAGTGATGGAGACTCAGCTCCTGGGTTTCTGAGGCAGTCTCCAAGTGAAAAGCCCTGGATTTCTCCTTACCTGCTGCTATCTACGGATGCTCTGCTCCCACTGGCTTGGTTTCCTGTGTCTGCCACCACTCTTTCCTCTACAGAAAGCCTGGGGTTCAGGACAGCTTTGTTCTCAACCTCCCCGCTGCGGGACTGCACCACCTCCTCCTCAGGAGCACTGTTCTCAACCTCCCCGCTGCGGGACTGCACCACCTCCTCCTCAGGAGCATTGTTTACAGTTGGGTTGACGTTGACGACACCAGACCCTGGGGCAGAGCACAGCAAGGGCTGGATTAGGGTTTGATCTCCTTGTTCTTACTCTTGGAAGTTAGAGGATCTGAGCAGTGAGACATCGTCAGGCATCATAGGCCCAGGTTAGCTGTTGGGGCAGCTCTGTGATGACGCTGGAGACAGGAGCCACAGTTTTCTCCGGCTTGTCACAGACGATCTCCACCGCAGTGCTACCAAATTTGTTTCCATGTTCAAGGCTGGGTGCCACAGATCCAGCTCTGAATAGGGCTGGGCCCAATACTAGGGGCAGAGGCTGAACCTCTACCCCATCCTGCTGTCTGCAGGCTTGAGCAGGACGCTGCTGCTGCCGCCCGCTGATAGCTTGGCAACCAGCTCTCAGTGAACCAGACCACACGGACCTGGACAGCATGCAGACTTCCGAGTGGATTAAAAACACCTTAGGAGATTTCACGTGCCATTTTAAAAAGTGGTCATAGATGCAAATTAAAGTTGCCTTAATTTTTTTCTTCTTGGTGCTGCTAGAACCTCACACATGCTTTAGCCCTGAGCTGCACCACCAGCTCTACACCTTCCTTTCTTTGGATCAGACCTCATGAATAAGGTATCTGGTCTCTGTCTGAGAGCAGGTTTGGGGAGGAAGGAGGGTAACTATGTCGCATAGAATAGTGGCTATGAAATTGCTGCACATAAAGCAGAGTTGTAGGTATAGAAAGGATTTCTATCTGATTTGAAGGGGTGACAGTGGGAGTTGTCTTAATGGTGTGGTTAATTCACAGGTCCACCTGTTTCACTTCATTTGCATGACAGTGTGAGGGACACTGTCTCCGCACCCCCCCCCCTTCTCCCAGCTAAATCTAGGGGCCACCCCTGATTGAGAAGTAGTTAAGCAAGGGCCTTTGAAGGGTGCCATGGGATTTGGAGACTCACCCCTGGCCTTCTCCTCCACTGTCACATAGACAGCTGCAGTCTCTCCCAAGCTCTGGCCCTGCTTCACGCCACACCAGTACCAGCCCTCGTCTTCCTTGGTGACGGACTGCAGGGTCACGGAGACGAGCCGGCTGTCCTGATCACAGCTCACAAAGGCCTGGCTAGGGCCTTCATCTTGGCTGGGCAGGGCCTGGCAGTTCTGGTTGTTCCACTTGCACCAATATTTCTCAGAGGAGTAGAATTTGCATGGGTAGTGGCAGTATAGTTTGACAGTGTCTCCCAACACAGCAGTTGTGTTTTTTGATACCTTGAGGCTGGGTTCTCCTGCAGTTGGAAGGGAGGTAAAAACACGTCAAAAGGTAGCCCTTGGAGATGCTGCAGGAAGTGCCTGTGGTGGTAAACTCCGTGTGTATTTCCCCTTTGGATAGCATTGTAACCAACTGTGCTATGCTGACGCATACAAAACGCAGGAATGTGCTAATGTACTAATTATTGTTGGTGTCCGCCATGATCAACATCTCTCAGAGAACATAGACCCCAGAGTGGTGACTGCAGTGTGCTTTCCTTACTCTTCCTTTTGTTTAGACCCAACGCCAGAGCCATCTCCAATACTCTATTTCAGGTGATTCCTGCCCATAGCAAGGGAGGCCGCTGTTCCCGCTATTAGGATGTCTATATGCGGAAGTGCATAGGGGGCTTGTCACAGGTGTGAAAATGTGACTGCTAGGCAGAGCAGTCTCTGTCTTGGAGACCACCCCATCTGAACATCAGCGTGGATGTGGGTGAGGTAGGAGGGGTAGTGCCGGGGTGAAACTGCTGCTGCGGGAGTGGTCTTGTGGCTTCCTCCCTCCCCTCTTGCCAGGTTTGGCTCTTACCATCAACAACCTTGATCTCCACCATGGTCCTCCAGTGACTGTCGCTGCTGGCGAGACACCAGTAGAAGCCCGCATCCTGGGTGGTCAGCTGGTTGAGTATGACCGTGTAGGAGCCATTGCCTGGCTCCTCGAAGAGAGCCAGCCTGCCATTGTACTCCTTCTGAACCAGCCCCTGGCTCTCCACCAGCGGCGGGCAGCGGCCAGTATTCTCCCCTTTCCAGCGACACCAGTACTTGAAGTTCTTGCTCTCCTTGGGGTTGTAGGGGCAGAGCACAGCCACGGAGCCTCCTGTCACCCCCTTCACAACCGTGGGAGTCTGGGGAATCATGGTCTCTGGAAGACATGCAGAGATGGCGTGAGAGGAATGTAGTGCAGGGAGAGCCTTGCCTGGCCAGAGCGGCTTCCTGCCATGGTCTCAGCCAGGGTGGAAGGTGAAGTGTAGACAAGGCAGCTAACCCCACCGAGGAAATGCAAGACTTTCCCTGCGACATACAGCCTTTCTGGAGCCTCCAGGAGAGACTCCAGTGTCCTTTCCCACCACTATGTGTACGTCTCATTCTTTTTCTCCATGTTGTTCTGAGCAAAGAATGGAGCCAATCTAGGGAGAGAAAATCAGCCTTTTTCTTTGGCTTCTTACAAAACATCTGTGTGTGTATGTGTGTGTGTGTGTGTGTGTGTACATCTTAGCTTATTCTACAAAAATACCTTCATGGATCATTTACACATTAATCAAATACATTTAGAGTGAATATAATTTAACACATAAATAGCACCGGCAGTTTTAGTGATCAAACACCCTGAGAAGCATCTCAAAGAGAAGGACAGCCATTCTTCAAGCAACTAATGCTGCAATCCAGGAGAACCCTGCAAGGCTGAGGATGGGAAGGGATGTAGAAAAGACCTGGAGCCAGTCATGGAAAGGGTGCGTTGGGAGCATAGACCCCTAAAGAGAAGTTACACGCACAGATACTTTGAACTACACGCATGGGGTTGCTGCTTCTCATGAGAAGCTAGCTATGCAGAGCACACTAGGGTGAGGAGGAGCAGATTTTCAATTATTTTACTGAGTCAGTGCTTCTCTGAAGTATACCTGGGGGGGGCCGGATCATGACACATAACAAGTAACCTTAAGAGATGTGGGAGTGGAAACTTTGAGGCCGGAAGTTTTGAGGCCAATCTCAGTGCAAGGGATGGGGCATCCACCTTGCTCAGGGCTCTGGGCTCAGGGGAAGAGACAGGGCCTACCGAGGCACAGAATCCCAGAGAGTCTGCAAGTCTTGCCATAGGAGCTCAGCTCTCCTTGTTCATATTAACCAAGGATGGCCACCAAGGCTGCATAGCTGTCCATGTACTACCTGGTGCAGGGCTGCTTGGGAAGGGCCTGCTGACCGGTGGGTGAGGACGGATGCATATTCAGGGAGCATAGCCTCCTGCCAGCCAGACCACCCCACCCCTTCTCCCCGCCTGTAGAGTCTCACCCTGGTTGACGAAGAGCTGCCAAGCCTGTAAGGGCCAGCCTTCCTGGGGCTGTCCGTCCGAGTGGGCTCCGCATAGGTATTCCCCAGCATCGCCTGTCTGCAGGCCTGTGATCTGCACACTGAAGTGGCTGTTGGCTGAATCCTCGAGACTGAGTAGTACCCTGCCTTCAAAGGCTGGGTCCCTCTCCCCCAAGGTGTTAATGATCACATCGCAGCTTTTATCCTTGTTCACCCGGCACAGAAATTTTTGCAAATTCGCCATCTCGGGGCCCAAGGCACAGTCAAAGGTCACCGAGCCCCTCAGTTGTCCATAGAGCAGCTCAGGCTCGGGCTCTCGCACCTGGAGATTAACATTCCTTTTGTCACTTCTAGGGTCTTCCCCAGCTTGGCAGACATACATCCCTGCATCGCTAGGTCTCAGCTGATTGATGACGACGCTGAACACAAGTTGGCCAGTACCCTGAACAACTAGGCGTACTCTGCCTTTGAAGCTGGGGCTGACGTACTGATTTGAGTCGATGACTAACACACAGGACTTATCTGTCTTCTTACACAAGGACTTCCTTGTAACAGCATTCTCACTCCTGAAAGGGCAGTTGATGGTCACTGTTCTGCCCATGTCCTCGGCGTAAACATCAGTGTTATTCAGTAGCCGGGGATCTGCAGGATGAGAGGACACGGGAGTTGAGAGTGACCTGTCTCCTAGTGAAATCAGACTCTGTTATTCCCACAGAGGGACCAGGTGGGGTTACCACCTGGAACACCTTAGTGCCAAGGAGGACACTATTAGAGGATATTTGTTGATGCTCAGAAGGTGGTACCCAAAAGTGAAGGCTCGGGAAAGCCTTAGAAGTGGCCTCAGAAACAAAGCTTTTCTTGGACTTCTATCCTTTCTTACTCCTTATCTTCCCCAAGTCAACAGAAACTAGAATTTCTTTTCCCCAAGGCCAGCCATAGGAACTAGGACTCCAAAGCTACCCATACCCCAAAGCTACCCATAAAATCTAAAATCACTGCTACTCTGTCTTTATCTTTCCATGTAAAACCTGGCCATAAGAGGCTTCTCTGACCCACACTATGTATCCTAAGACCCTCATTCCCAAGGCATCCTTCTCATACCTGGGACGAAGGAATGCTACCACTGAGGGGCCAAGAGGAAGCTGAACAGACAGCCCGGCTGGCTCGCTGCTAATAGCCCATGCCATTTTGTCCTATCATGTTCTTCGCGTCCGTTCCTGCTTCCTGGAACCTAAGCATGGCATCGGATGGCTTCCTCTGCGTCTTTGGAACAGCATTCTGAAGGCTCTGATCCCTTCAACATAATGCATTTGCTATGCTTTCTCTTGCTAATCTGATTCTCACTATACAGGCACTGGTCTCGGCTCTCAGGATGGGTGAGGACAGGAATCACCCCTCTCCTCCCCTCCACCTCCCAGGTCTAGCTGGTTCCTCCATGAAGCCTGCCTCCAGCTACGCTAGTCTCTCTCGCTCCTCTGTGCCCTTCTTCCTCACATCTGCACCACTCGCCACATCCTGCTTGGGGTAGGTAACCCTGATCTCCCTGGACTGGAAGGCAGAACTGCATTTTCTCCACATTTAACTTTTGTGCTGTGGTCACGATGCTAAGGCCTAAACTCACATGTGTGGAAATGAATGGGATGAATGTAAGCATGGGGTGATGGGTTTCAGTGCACTGCAATGAAAAACTAGAGCCCAAGCTTGGAATGGGCTGTCTTTTGAATCAGTGAATTAGTGTTTCTGAAAGGATCTAACCAGAGCTGTGTGCCGTCATCACAGTTTTCTAGCTACGCATACAGAAGGAACTCAGGGCTCCTTGGCGCTTAAGACTCCTGGGCAATGACTCTCTACCACCATCAGAACGAACGGCTTGTTTAGTGCACGGATAACAGTACAGAGATTCCCGAGGAGCAAGACATGTCTAGTTCCTCCAGTTTCCTCCCTTAAGATTTCTAAGTGGTCTGTGGCTATCTACAGTGCCTTCTCTGTTGAACTCTTGTCAGAAAGAACCTTTCTTTTTCTGCCTTTCTTCAATGAGAACAGCCTAGTTCAGTGTTTAGTGCCCATCTCTTCAGGGTCCTGATCATTGGTCAAGAAGTAAGACTGTAATTGATGCAGACAGTTGTGATGGACTAACAGATTCCATTTTTATTGTTGTCATTTTGTTTTGGTAGTACTGAGGATTGAACACTGAGATACATCCCAGTCCTTCTTTATTTCTTAATTTTTTTTTATTTTGAGACATGATCTCACTAAGTTGGTAAGTTTCCCAGACTGAGATCAAACTTCAGATCCTCCTGCCTCAGCCTCGAAGATTACAAGTGTGTAGCACCATACCTGGCTTAATGGATCCCATTTTTTTAAAAATTACATTTTGAAAGAACTTCTGATACAAGGCTTTAATCTCAAGGGTGTATTTGTAGTAGGAATTTAAGGATCCCCATAATTCTGGCTTTCCTATCACCTTAGGCAATGGACCTCTTGTCCAACTTCTAACAAGCAGGAAGAGGAAAGTTGTCCCGATACCCTATGCTGGGGCCTCTGTGAAGCCCTGAAATGTTACTGGCCCAAAAGACTTGTCACACCCAAACAAGACTGTCTCATGCTTGTACCCTACTATGAAAAGTCTTTCCTTGGGAGAAAGAGCCTTCAGACTATAAGCCAGGATGCCAGTCCCATGAGGAATTCTTCCTGCATAGCCCCTCCCTCCCCACTACACTTGACATGATTCCCTCTGGCTGCACCAGGAGCCCGAGGAGCCCAGATGCTCACCCTGGTTGACTTCCAAGTTTACATCAAAGTTCAGGCCTCGGCTGTTGATGCCCAGGCCACACTTGTAATGCCCAGAGTCCTCCTGGCTGACATGGGCAATGTTCACTATGAAGGCGCCAAGTTCTGGGAAGTTGGTGAGGTTGGCTCTGCCCACGTAGCCCTGGGAGATGTAGCCTTCTGAGGAGATGAGGGTCAGGCAGCCTCCTCTGGCTCCCTGGCGACACCAGTACTTCCGCGTGTGCCGGTTGACAGAGGTGGAAGGATAGTAGCACATGATGGACACTGAGCTCCCTTCCACAGCGCTCACCTCCTCGGGACCAAAGACGGGGCTTTTCGTGGAGACCACTGTGGAGAGAAAAGGCAGCCGCCTCCTGAGCCCCAGGAGGTGCAAACCTTGCTGGCGGGAGCCACGCCAGCCACCCCGTGGAGATGTGATTTCCTACCCAGCACTCCTGTGTTTGTTTGTGAGCTACTACAGCTAGACAGTTGCTTAATCAATAAAAAAAATCAAAAGATTGCTTAACCATTATTCGATTCTTACAATTCATTAACGTGAAACTTTCTGAGGACAGTGGATGACAACTATGATATCTTCTGTGTTTAAAGAATTCATCACTTTGTAGAGTGCTGATTTTGCAGTTGCAACTTGCTAGCTCCTTGTATCTCTAAAGACCGTAGCTGATTTCTTTTTTTTCAGATAAAAATACTAAAAGCCAGGAAGGAGAACTGATTTTCTTCAAATCCATTAGCCACTCATAAAGAGGCTTGGATTGGGGTCAACTTCTTTTTTATGCCCCTGAACCCTGGTCTTGAAGTTAGATATTGCCATTCCTGTCCCTTCCCCTGGTCCCGGGGCCTGGCGACCTGTTTTCAGGCATGACCTTCTCCACTGCCCCCCATGGCTCCCTTTTAAAAAGTACAAATTTTGAGAGGAATGTCCTTAGGGATGAATCTGATTTCAGTGTTTCCAGGGAACTGGGACCTGGAGGGTGTGGGGGAAGTGAGTAGAACCCCAGGAAGTTGGGCCCTGGTGACATACCTGGGAGGACAGCCAGCAGGGAGACGAGCACGGGGAGCATCATTGCTGTGGCTCCCCAGGGGCTTGGGGCCTCGGCTGAGATGCTGAAAGACAGTAACCACAGGAGATGAAGGTCCTTTGTCCTCTAGCTGAGCGGAGGGTTCTGGCAGCACCTGTTTGGCTTTCTGTCTCCAGCAACTGACATAAGTCCTACCGAGGGAACATCTCAGAGGCCTGCTGTCCTCCAATTTATCATTTCTCAATAGCTGCACGGAGGCTTTGTCTTCTCACCCAAACTGCGTGCTCCTCGAGAGCAACAAATCTATCTCTATCCAGGAGACACAGTGTTCGATACACCACAAGACATCAGGAATGGCCTCTCCGGAAGACTGGTTACAACCAGCATGTGGCCCCATCTTTCTGTTTCAGCTGTATCCCCCACCCCCAGTGTCCCTGTAGATGGAAGAGGCTGGAACATTTTTTAGTGTGTTCAGATAAGTAAACTGAGAACCATAGAGGAAATCTGATCATTATTAAGGTGATAAATATAATGACAAAGGTAACTGGCATCACCGATTATTCTCTTACCATGCCCCGGGCACCACATTACATAACTTGTATGTGTTGTGTCATTTAAGTCGGTATCAGCCCTATAAACTGGGCTCTCCCAGAAGAAACAAAAGCCTACAGGTGAAATAGTTTCTTCAGCATCACCAGTGGTTCAGTGTGTGGAGGTGGGCAGAGAGAGATGGGGTGGGGGGCGGATTTGAACCCCAGCTTTGACTGACTCCAGAATCCCTACTTTCAAGCTCACCACTGAATTGTACCTCACTAATAGGATGCTTATAGCAAGTACTGACTCTTGAGGTTTGTAGAACCCAATTTTTGACACTATTAATTTGAACTTTATAACCTCCCTTGAAATAAGATAGACATGTGTAATCACAGGCATCTCATGGATAAGAAAATTGAGATCTTGAGATGCTGAATGATGATCTCCCCATGACCGAGCTATGGGGTCAAAGTTAAAAACATAGATGCTTTGGTCTTTGTAATCCTGCCCAATGAGGGCCGGCAGACAAAGGTGGAGAAGCAAAGGCAGCTTATGTGAACTTTGTGACCACTATGAACCCAGTGCAGGGCCTGGTCGCAGCTGTCTTCCAAGCCAAATACATCCTAGGGGAGAAGAGGGGAGTAGAAAAAGGTCTCCACTTCCCAGGAACTCTGGTAGACTTTCAACTTTGGAATGGATTGGACAGAGTGTTGAAAGAAAAAACAATGGTAATAACCTTTGGGCAGTAAAGAGCACCCATAAAGATAAGGAAGCTGGGAGCAGGAGGGGGCCTGGGGAGTTATCTCCCCAACTGCTTTGGCCCCAGCTCCTGTACCCAGAGACTTCCTTAATACTAACTTGAGCCAAAGGCAATAGAGTTGTTTATCTTGGTTATTTCTTTTCCGTAGGGGAATTTCCCAGCCAGGAACCCTTTTATTTCCTGGTGCAGATAAAGATATTCTGTTTCTCCAGTTCTTTGGAAGAGTTAAGGGAGAGGCTGGAGACAGAAATGGATGTCAGGTGGCAACTTTGGCTGAGTTTTTCTGAAGTGTGGTTAGTTTCTCATCAAGCCAAAGATAAACTCCTAGTGTGACCTCAGGCAAATGCCAGACTCAGCCCTTTTGGATGTGCTCAGGGGCCTCTGACTAGAGGCGGGCTGAGGAGGGGGAGGGTCCCAGGCTGGAGCAGCAAAGCCTGACTCTTCTGCTCACCCACCCTTTGGCTGCAAAGCTGCGGGAACCTCTGCTGGCCATTTGTGCTGTCCTGAAGAGTCATAGGTGGGAAGGCCAAACGCCACGTGCTCACTTTTAAGAGCCCAAACTGGCAATGACTGTCCTTGATTCTCATTCTGGTTCTCATCTCTAGATGAGCAAATTGCTTAATATTTCCTGAGACTGGAGAGGTTCTTCCCTGAGGCTGAGCAGGGTAGTAGCCTTTCCTCTAGATTGATAGGTGAGTGACTTGCTCTGTGTGATAGACGAGTCCAGTGTGGGAGCCCTGATCCCAGCCCAGGCTCCCTCTCAAGTTGTGAAGTTTGGGTGGCTGGGCACGTCCCCATGGGAGGAGGAGGAGGTGTGTGCACCCATCGGCCTTTGCACAGTCTTAAGCATCAGGGTGAGAGCATCAAGCCAGCACAGCTGGGAGAGTAGACCTGGCAGAAGACAAGCCTGGAAAGGAAACACAGTCCTGTGCAAGGGGAGACAGTGAGCATGCGAGGCACCGTGCTGCTATCAGGAACAGGAACTCTTTCTGGCCAGTGGTAAAACTTAGAATAATTCTATGACAGCAACTAAAAAAGACTGTACTTTAAAAACCAGTAGAGCGGGCAGGGGATTTAGCTTAGTGGCATAAGCACCTGCCTGTCAAGTGTGAGGTCGTGAGTTCCATCCCTGGTTCTAAAAACAAAAAAAAATGGAAAACCAGTAGAGACCCTTTCACCTCAGGCTGACTTTCTCCCAAACTCAGGAGAGGCAAGTCTCAGGGAAGCTCCAGTTGTAGGGTGGTCAAAGCTGGATTTAAAGGCTTTTCTTAAGAAAAGAACGTGTAAAACGCTAATCGGTCCCTACCACCGTGAGGTCAGAGAATCAGCCTGGGGCAGCCCTGGGTTCTTTTGTCTGACCCAAGGTAGACTCTATTGCCTTCGTCTACCTTGGCTAGAGTGATGCTGGACCCCAAGTCTTACGGCAGAATTGGCATTTTTTTGATCCTTGAATAGGGGCAGGGGTCTGTTGTATTGGGTTAAATGCAGTAGGTCATTTTCTGGTTCTAAAATTAGGAAATAGGTTTTTAATGTCATTTTTAGTTGATTCTATGGGTACCCGATATATTCATAACATGCCTCCCCCCAGCTGTGGACTGGGGAAGGACAGGTTGTGCTGGAGAATAGTTTGTCTCCTTTTAAAGCTACTTGAGTCAACCCCATTCTGCTGCAGTGTGTGCTATGACCTGGAGCTTAAACTTTTGCCTATCTTGTCTCAGGTGTCTCCTTTCTCGGGCAAGAAGAGTCACCCCGACCAGGGTCCTGGTTGGGCATCGGAGAGTCACCTGTTCTTGTAATGTCACAGCGATTTGAGCTCCTAATCTTCTTTGTGCCAGGAGAGAGTCATTTGAGGGTCTCATGGCCCCAGGGACCACAGAAGGAGCAGATCTACTGGAAGCCAAGCTGGCAGTTTCTCGCAACCCCCGAGTGTGGGCTTGAGGAGCAGGAAGCCCTGGGGTTCAGGGCAGCGAGGACTGGCCGCCCTTTGGGAGGGGAGGTCCTATCCACCTGCACAGAACAGCCCCTTGTCCTGCTTCCAGGAGAGGCCCTGCTTGAGCCCACCTGGGACTGTCACTGCCCTCGCCCCTGAGAAGAGGGCTCTGAGGCAGAACAGACAGAGCCTGGCGAGTGCCGCGTGAAGAGGAGCTTTGAGGCCAGAGAGGACCCAGGTGGCCAGCACCCTGCTCTACTGCAGGATCTAAGCAGAGCTCTACTACGTGGGCCAGTGTGCTAGTTCAGCCCGCTCATCTGTCAAATGGGATGCGTCCCTGACCATTCTCACTTGAAGGGCTCGTGCCCTTGGGATGGGAGAGTATGAGGGAATAATGGCATGCAAGTGCTTGCAATAACACCAAGGACTCTTCCTGTAAAGAGACGACAATTAAGCCTAAGCACAGGACAGCGGGGAGGGCTCTGCCATCCCGATTTCCATGGTGAAGTAGCACGGAGCACCAGCTCCTCTGCTGGGCTGTCAGCTGTGTGACCAGGCGCTCCTTAAACTCGGAGCCTCTTTCCCCTTCTCTGTCAGCTGGTGGGAGCTGTACCACGTTCAAGAGTAATTTTAAGTATGGACGAATGCAGGTCTTTCGTGTGCGTAAAATCAGTGCAGTCTTCTTTGCTCCTGCCACGGCGTGAGAGCAGGGAAGGCTGCTTGCCAAGGGCCTTCTCAAGCCTGCGGGTGAGCTCTGCAGGTTGGGCCACAACGGCTGAGCCAGGCAGCGACAAGCGCCACGGACCCGCTCAGGCCTCCCTCCGAGCAATCTGCTCGTGCTCACCGGTTCAGCCTTCACGACCACGCAAGGAGGAAGCACAGCGCAGGTAGCCGCCTCACAGACACCAGAGAGCTAAGAAGCACAGAGAGCTAAGAAATTTGCCCAAGGTCAGGTAACCGCTGAGTGACTGCCACGGAAACGTGAATCAGAAGCCGAGCGGCCGATGGCTGCCAGGAAGCAATGGGAACAGGACGGAGCAGCATGTCCGTGGTTAGAGAAGCAAATCGTCCGTCCCCTCCTTTCCACCTTTCACAGGGACGGCAGTTTCTGGGAAGACACACCTGTACCCAGAAGTAGGTGCCAAGGGAGAAATTTCTTCCTGAAATAAATCAGCTGCTATTTATTCAGGATCTAACAGATGCACAGTAGGCTATGTTTGTTTCTCGTAATTCTGCACATGGAGGCCAAAGTTTCCTTCTTCTCCATCAACCGTGTCACCCAGCGGTAACGACTCTGAGACCGTGACCCAGGTTCACCCAGACTGAGGGCAGGACGTGGGTAAGGGTCTCTGCCACGCACGAGACGTAGGTAATGCAGGTTGAGTATTCTTTCTCCAAAATACTTGCGATTTTAAAAACATTTTTGGAGTACCTGCATGTATATAGTGGGATAGCTTGGGGATGGGCCCCAAGTCTAAAATGAAATTCACCTGCATTTCCTATATACCTTACAAGCTGAGGGTAACTGTTTACAATGTTTTTTTTTTTTGCACCCGTGTTCTGACTGGGGCCCATCATGTGAGGTCAAGTGGGGGACTTTCCACGTGTGTCAAGTTGGCATTCAAAATGTTTGGGATTTGAGGACATTTCAGATCTCAGATTAGGTATGGTCAAGATCTAATGTTTTAATTATAGTTTGTAGACTGTCCAAACATGGCGTGGCTATTCGTACTTGCTAGGTGACTTCAGCGTACTCACATAGACTTGTGGAGTCTTAATTTCCTTGACTGTGAAATAGTTTTGCTTTTTATGACACAGTGTCTCGCTGTGTAGTACAGGGTGGCTGTGAACTCACTATGTAGCCCAGAGTGGCCTTGAACTCACAGCAGTTCTTCTGCCTCAGCCTCCAGAGTGCTGCTAATACAGGCCTGCCCCACCACACCCAGCGCTTGACTATGAAATCGAATCATGACACCAGCACCGCCTGTCTCCCAGAGAGGCACCAAGAGAGAAGTCTCCTCCTGAAAAGCATCACTGTACTTATTTAGCATCTGCCCTGTGTAGTTATGTTGTTCCTGTAAGTAGGTGCGTTGATGCCAGAGCTGGTTCCTCCTCCATGGCGCCGTGTGGTAGGAAGGGATGAGGCTGCAGAAGCCCAGGGTACGAGGATTTACTAAATGGCAGCCGATGTGCTCACGCTCTTTATAAGCCAAGGCCAGGAGCTCTAGGGACGCTGAGAGACAAGCGACGGTCCCAGCGCACATTGCTCCTCTGCCTCCTGAGTGCCCAGCTTCTGCCCTTCCCCGGGACCAGAGGCAGGGAAGCGACACGGATGGAGAGTTCCAGGCCTGGTCCTGGGGGACCTTCTGCTTCCAGCCACCCAACAGCTAGCTGCACTCACACCCGACATCGGCACATCCCCTCTCTAGAGGATACAAAGTCATGAGCTGGGGGCAGGGGATGGAGCTTGATCAGCGGCTGCCCTTGTCCTAGCAGCACCAGGCAGGCTTGGGGTAACATCAGGATGGGGAGAGGGAGGGAGGATCTTGTCAGAGCCAAGGAGGTGCTCAGCACTTGTGGTGGCTGAGCCCCACCTTACCTGTCCCTCTGTGGGGACCTCATTTTCCCCACAGAGAGCCAGGGCAGGACAGCGCTCTGCTGCTTACTTGTGCTTCAGATGCTAAGAATCCGCTGAGGCAAAGCTGGGTGGAAAGGGTTTCAGAGACACTTAGAAGCCCAGAAAAAAGGATTGAGTGTGGCCTCCCAGAAAACTGGAGATGGAAAGCTTCCAAGACCAGCAAGGGCTTACTTTGTCACAGCACTTTATACGTATTCTCTGAATCCAGATCTGCGAGGTGCCGCATAAATCCTTGAGTAATTGAATTACATTGAAAAATAGCAGAATGATAGCTATTTTGTGCTAGAGGTTGCAAAGGTATTTCACACATATTTTCTCATTTGAACTCACAGCAACGTAGAGTGGCAGGTATTATTTGCATGCCCATTTTACAGATTTAGAAACTGAGTCTAAGAGATTAGCTGGCTTGCCCGATATCACACAATTAACAACCCGAGGGGAGTAAGGGAATTTGGGGAGCAAGCTCAAAGGGAATAAGTCTTATGTTGACCACAGTCATTTCTTCTCATCCACTGATATCTGGCGGAAAATGATGGGGTCTCCACACACACAGGTCGACCCTCCCCATGCTGCTGGGTTATGTGCCTCGACTCCTTGCCGCACACGGTCCCCTAGTCTACTGCTCTGTCCTCCCATTCCTTTGAGGGCACAAGCTGGAAATGTGGGGGTCGCCTAAGCGACCATCCCAGAGAGCATCCTGCCCGGGGACGCCAGGCAGCCACACTTACTTTTAGCGCCTTCCTTTGTCCCGCTGATCCAGTACCAGGGCCGCGATCCCTGCCTCTCTAGAAGCTGCCAGCAGGGCACTGGACTCTGCTGTCAAAACTGAAACTGTGCTCAGGGACTGACCCACACCTGGGCTCTTAAAGGGCCACTCTCCCATAGGGCCGGTGGCCAGCGGGCCATGTGACTCTCACGAATCCCTTGCTTTCCTTTCACTTCGGCTCAGCTCTCTGGCTCCCTGCACTTTCCCTTGACCTTGGGGAAGGCTCTGGGACTCCGGACTCCTCCACCAGCGCAGCTGCAGACTATGGGACAGAGTGTCTAATGTGAAAATCAGCCCTGTCGTTTGCCAGCTGCAAGACCTTGGGCAAATCTGTCCTTTCCTCGTATTTCTTTCTGACTGTAAAATAGGAAAAATGATACCAGTTCTACAGGTAGAGGACACAGCCAGATAGTAAATAGAATGCCTGGCCTCAGGGATGACACGTAGTTGACACTTGTTTAGTTGGGCACGAGTGTCCAGAAAGTCCTCTTAGTCCTCGGTCTCACATCTCCAGCCACTGGGGAACATGTTCTTCCCCTCTCCCTAGGATGCTCAGTCTGGATGGAGACACCTTTTCCTCACATTCTACAAATCCCCGTTACCAGCCCTGAGCTTGCAGAGCGCGGCAGGCAGAGCCTGCGGGACTGGGAGATCACGGTTCCTCTCTTCCCACCCCTGGGCTGCTGCAGTCTCCCTGAGGCTGGGCTGACTCTGAAGTCTCATTAGGGCCTGGGCTCGGCTCCACAAGGCGGAGGGCGCTGGCTTGCCGCGTGGAGGTGCGGCCCCCTTTCTTACCGTAGTTAGTCCGTGGCAGTTTCCCAGGACACGGGGTGTCGGGGTCTCATCAAGTAACTGTCACTGTCTCAGGTCACACAGGTGAATCCCCTTCCCCAAAACACAGGCACACAAAGTGCTGTGCCTCACCACCGCCCACACAGAGAGATCGTGCCCTGTCCTACCTGTATGGGGCTGACCCGGCTCTCTCTGCAGAGTCCCACAGGCCAACCCTAGGCAGGGAAGGAGAAAAGGAGAACTAGAGGAGGAGAAACACAGGGAAGTCAGAGGTCTGTGTCTTATTTTAGGTAACCTCTCACTCACCAGGGCTATTAACCCATAATCACAGATGGCGGCGGCAAGGAAAAGAAATCGTTATTTTCTATTAGGGGGCTTAATTTCAGACCCTAAGTGCAGAATTGTATAGCCATTCCTAAGAAAACTAGGTTCGATTCGTTGACATGTTGATTATTTCCTTCCAGATTAAAAATTCAGCATTATTCTGAATTTCTTGCATTTGTGTCCCCTTCCTTTCCTCTGGGGTGGCCGGTGGCAGTGCTGGGCAGTGAGAACAGGGAGTGGTCCGCTGTTTCGATCTTCTATCACGGCGCTGTGCTGGCCTTGTGTCCCGGGGGAAACGGCCTTCTCCACTGAGGCGTCACTTGTCCTGGCTGGTCAGAGGGCCTTTATTCCTGCTCATCTTGAGGGGTCCGTGGTCCGGTCTATGTCTTCCTTGTCCTATTTATTGCTCAGCCTTTGGTAGGACTTCCAGACCCCTCAGCACCTCCTTGGCTGCTTGTACCTGAACGACATCGTTCTGGGGCCTTTAGCAATTTTGTTCCTCTCCTGTTCCAAGGGAGATAGCAGTAAGGGGATAAGAGGAGACAGAGCTGGGCACACACAGTGGGGGAGCGGGACAGACCTGCTTCTGCCAGGTGTGAGCGAGCTCCTTTCAAACGTTTTCTCACACGTCCGTCCATGTGAACGTGATAGCCCAGGTATGCCCAGGGCATGCGTTCTTATTTCACAGTAATCTGCTTGCCCAAAGCAGGGTGTAACTCAGGTCTTGTTGTCTGGTCCGTAAGAGGGATGAGGGAGGCCACTGAATATGCGTATAGACATCGTGACCCCGTGGGGAGGACGAGGAACACATCCATCAAACCATGGCTGCCTGCACTGCCGGAGCTCCCTCCTGCTCCTTCAGCCCTCAGTGGTGGGTACCTCACGGGAGCGTGTCCTGGTGCGTGTCCAGTGGTCTCCAAACTGCTTTGGTGGACCGTGTCAGCTGTGTGTCTGTTCAGCCACACACGTCCCACATACACGACACACCCACAGCCCGTGGGTCTCACAGCACCAGGTCAGAGAAACGGGAAAGCAAAAAATAGAACTTGGGGGACAGTCAGGAAGTCAAAACTCTCTGACCTATTTAGGGCTTAGCCACACTTTGATGGTGTAATTGGTGTTACCAGCTTCCCCTCTCTGCAGAGTCTGCAGACTTTGGTCTCTGCATTTGGTACCCAGGGCCCCTGTGGTCAATCTTGGGGGCAAGGGGCTGGGCAAGAAGGTCTAGCAGTAGTCACATTTACATCACTTCATCTGCTTAAACAACCCCTCTTTTTAAAAGTAATACTTAAAAACAATTATATATATGTATATGTATATGTATATGTATATGTATATGTATATGTATATATATATAGGATAAGAAGCACAACCTTTCAACTTTGCCCTTTATGACTCTGGGTGTCCAGTGGAAAGTTTCAGACACTGATCTAGAGTCAGCACACTTGTGTCCTGGTCCTAGCGCTGCGTCTATTTTGCTGGATGACTTTTTCCCAATCCTTCCTCCTTTAGGGCTGCAGCCTTTCCATCTGTTAAATGAAAAGGCCAAGCCCAGATGGTTCCCAAGTCTCTCCCAAGTCTAGGATTCTACACTCCGATTGAGGGTGTCTTGGTTTTCTGTGGCAGCTGTGATGAAGAACTACAACCTTGGTGCCTTTACACAACAGACATGCATTCTCTCTCAGTGCTGGAGGCTGAAAAGTCAACATTGGGGTGTTAATAGAGCCACCCTCCCTATGGATGCTCTAGGGGAGAATTCCTTCCGTTCCCCTTCTAGTTTCCAGCTGCTGCTGGCAATGCTTGGTTCTCACTGCAGGTAACCACCTCCTTTGATCTTCCCTCCCAGGACTACTTTCCTTCTGTGTGTGTGTCGCTGTCTTTCTGCCTCTCTCTTATGAGGACCCATGTGATGGCACTTAGCGCACACCCAGATAATAGAGGATCATGTTCTCATTTCAAGGCCCTGAACGTAATCATGTCTTTAATGGCTGTTTTCTGAAATAAGGTCCCATTCACAAGCTCCTGTGATCAGGATATGGACTCAGATTGGGAGAGACTTAAAAAAAAAAAAAAAACCTAGCATTGCCCACAGTGACCATGACCGGTTGAAGGTCCAGGGAGATTAGAGACACATGAGTCTGCATCCTTATTCCCCAAGGGTTGACACGTAGTCCAACTGAGGCATCGTCACCCACATACAGCACTGCTGAGGGGTAGCTCTGGTCAGAAGACAGCGAGCCCCAGGGGAAGGGCTAGGCACTGCACCTAGACAGCCCTACGTCCACATCCAAGCCTCGCCATCTGCTAGCCATGGGCCTTTGGGCCTAATTACACTACCTCCATAAGGATGTTATAAAGGTTAAGCATAATATGTACAGTGGCTGGCAACTAAAAGGTGCTTGTGATTCAACATTGGTGACTGTTACAGCCCCACTGAACAGGAGAGATCTGAGGCAAAGAAGCGAAATGCCTTGCCCGATGTGCATAGGGCACTGATGGCATTGCTGGGCTTATTAGCAGGATCTTCTAGCAACAGACATCTCCTATGCTTCTCAAAGCCTCCACTCAGTTTGCATCTTTCAGATTATACCTACACAGAAAGCCCTGGGGTGATCTGGAGAGAATTGGAGAGAGGCAAGCTCACACAGACCCAGCCCTCAGATGTCTGTCATTCACTTGACGCTTCAAGACTTGACCCAATCTGCAGTCGAGAGAGAGCCTCACGCCATGTAGCCCTTCCCCCCTCCTTGGCCCATCTGGCATAGCTCAGCAGGGATGGTTCTTGTGCAGGTTGCTTTTGCCAAACCAGCAAGATAAGAGTGAAGAGGTGAAATGCTGTTTGCTGTCACCTCTACCCTCCCATCTGCAGGTCTTAAGCTGAGTCAATGTTTAACCCTTGTCTGGAGTCAATGTTTAATCCCAGGCCAGCCAGTCCTAAAATCCAGGATTCCCTTCAAGCCTGAGATACAGAATCATTTTTGTACTAATCATGAAAAACAGAATTGTGTCAGTGACTCTCCCAAAGCCAAAGCCTTGTCGTCTTTGTAAAGGATATTGAATGCTGGAATTATTCAAACCCCAGTTAGCCACTTACTCCCACCCCAGCAGATAATGCTTGGATTGGCAGGAACACAGTGCTGGTTCTTCTTGTTCTAGCTCTGCTTTTTGAGCTGGGGGAGAAGAGCACAGGGTGGGGATGGATGTCCTTGTCACTCAGCTGGCAGCTGCATGCTGCTAACAGCCGCCTAAGAGTGGCCATTGCCTGGAATCTCACTACGAGAACTGGGATTGGATTTGTCCAGTTGGCTGGACGTTTATGTTTGGAGACCTAACCCTTTCTCCAGGTGAGTCTCCCAGGTGTGGGAGGGAGGAGAATGAATTACGAGAACTCTGTGTTTCCTTGACTCTTGGGAGATTCTACAGGGCTTCCCAAGGTCTTTCCTAAGAAGCTCAGGGCATGGCGTCTACAACCTGGCAGTGTTGTACCAATGAGGGGGAATCAAAGATGGCAAGCTGGGTGGTGGAGAAGACTGGTCCCAGATTAGTGGCTTCTGTCTTTGGAGGAAGTGGGAGGGGGTGACTTACTGGTCAAACTTACCCCTGTGAGTGTCCAATTTTTCTTTTACCCTAATGGACACCTTCTTCTTGAATACCCATTACGTGTGTCACTGCCTGGATGCCCAGGCCCTCACCTTTATTCCAGCTCATTTAATTCCAAAGTGCAAATAGCACTTCTGCTAGACCCTTGGGGTGCAGGGGTTGTTTGTATTCTTTACCACTTTGGAAGCACCAGCAGTGAAGGCAGAGATGGGGAGGTGCCTTGAGGCCAGCTGAGTCTTGCGGTGAAGGGGGTGTTATGGGTGAAGGAAACGTAAAACTGAATTCCAAAGGGATGGAAATGCAAAGTTTCCCGTTGTCCAAAGGCTCTCTCTATTCCCCTTTAGGGATAATCCCCATTTCCCCACCTCTGAAAAGCTTTTATTTGATTCCAAGGCAGAGGCAAACATTTTCTGAGGTTACTAAACCACCCTTCTGCCTGTTTTTACCTCCACACTCTGGCTAGGGAGGAATGGAAAGAGGAAGACTTTTTAGAGTAGACATCCAAAATCAACAGGTGAGTGTTAGGTAACAGGGCCCAGCGCCTCTCCCCAGCCATTGGGGTCCTTCTGGAGACGTCTCACTGCTTCCTTGTTCCTGATCTGGGCTTGGCCTTCAGGCCACAGTGTGCTTGGCAGGCAACCCCTGGAAAAATAGTCCCTGTTATCCTGCAGTCTGTGCCCATCTGAGCCTGTGTGTAGAAGGGGAGTCTTTTCTTTCTGGCGATGTATACTGTAAGTCATTTTTAGTCACCTGTACTGTACTGCTGGGGTAGGGGAGGAGACAGCTGGCAAATGGAGAAGTTCAGGCCGGTTGCCTTGTGAAGGAGATTGCCTTCCCACGCCAGGGCCCGAAGAAGCAAATTCTTCGATCTTCTTTTCCAGAACTCTTGTCCTGTGCAGGCAAATTGTTGGGCAACTTAGGAAACACCTAACATGGTAGGTGACATGGTAGCACTGACTCTCCCTTCTCTCTAAAATACTCAGGGTTGGGAGGCAGGAACTCATAACTCAGGAAAGAAGCGGACTCCATGTGAGCCTCTGTGCTCAGAGCAGAACTGATAGTTCTGGACCCAGAAGGCAAACAGTTGAGGAATGGAACAAGGCCAGAGGTTGGACGGGGAAGAACATAAAGTCCAGACCCTAACCAGTAAGTGTGTCATTTCTGAAAGGGGATCAGGTGACAAATGGTGGCCTGTTGGCCCATGGCCTGCCACAGCTGTCCTGTAAGCTCATGTGCCTCCGGAGGCATGGGCGGGGTCATCTCTGTAGCTGGCATCTCTCTGCTGCCCTCCTGGGTACTGGCTGCCCTTTGCAAAGTGGGCAGCTTGTCCTCCCTCGAACAGTGAAGGCAGCAGGCTAGGAAAAGCCAGCACCTGTAAGCCTCGTTGTCTCACTTAATGAAGAATGGACAGCGGGGTGACACTGGGCCCTTTTTGCAAGGTCACACACAGAGCATCCATTTTCTGCCATGTTAGGCCCCTAGTGTGCATTCAGTGCTGGTCCAGGAGCCACACTGGCAGACTGTACCCTCCCCCCACATCCCTTGGGTTTCCCTGCGCTGTCTCCTGTTGTGCGTGACTGAGGCTGCTGGGAAATGACTTCTTTACTCCTCACACCCCACTGGATATCAGAAGAGAAGAAGTGACTCCTAGGTGTTAGTGGGGAGCAGAGAGAAGCTGGCTTAGGGTGAACCCCTTGCTCTGAGTAACCTGAGACAGACCCCATGCATGGGTCCTTAAGAGCTGAACCCCGATAGTCTAAACGCCAGCAGGAACCTGAGCTTTTAGCTCTCAGTCTGCCTCCTCGATTGCTTTTTTTGAAACTTCACTAGGCCAGGACAAGAATAAGCTAATTAGTGATTAGAGATAACAAATTTCTAGAAAGAACTGTGTACTTTTTCATACACAAGCAATAAGAGAAAGAAGCAAACCTGTAGGACTCTAAATGGGAGTAAACCAAGCAAGGAGGGAGGCGGAGCGGCATAGGGACCCAGGACACAGGCTGCAGAGGTGGACTGCTTTGAACTCAAGCCCCGGCTTGCTGTCTCCCTGGTGGCATACCTATTTAATTTCTCTGGACCTCGTCTTTCGCATCTTCTGTCAAATGGCAGTTAGTGTCCACGGCTACCTTTCAGGAATGGTTCACTCATTGCCCTGCAGCATGTGCTATGTAGAGATACACTATCAGACAGTAGCTGCTTCAACAGACAGCAGGGGAAAGGAATTAGGAAACTGTGCCAGGGCCGGGGATTTAGCTCAGCGGTATAAGCGCTCTCCTGGCAAGTGCAAGGTCGTGAGTTCAATCCCCAGTACCAGAAAGAAAGAAAACCATGCCATCATCTACAAAGCTGTTTGATACCATGAAAATCAGTGGCTTTCCTGCCTCCTGCTTTAGAAATCCCCGCCTAGGCTTCCTGATCCTAGCCCGGTGGCAAAGGTCTCTCTGCCCCTTGTCTCCATGGTGGGTGTGCCGTGCTGGCTGGGATATAAGCTGAAGCAAAACAAGAAATCTCGGAGGATACCAAATAGTGGAGCAGGTCTGCTCTGCTGTTTTGCCTCTGCTCTTCAAGCGGAAGCTGCTGCCCCAGCACTGCAGCAGTTGGGCCATAAAGGAGGGCTGTAAACAGCGGGGCTGCCCCTGCTTGCTTTCTTCCTGCACCTCCAGATCTTATCTCTGCCTACCTCTGAACTCCTGGCCCTTTCTTTGACCTCGTACTGGCTCCTGCCTCTGGCACATTTTAACTTTCACTAAAACATCCCTACTTCTGGGCGCTCTCCTGGTTCCAGCCACTTGGCCAATACCTGTACTTGACTCACCCTTTCTTCCCCACAGCCCCCCGCCAAGCTGGGCCAGGCAGACAGGCTCTAGGGGCTTAGTCCCAGGCAAAAAGTGTCAGAGCAGTTCATTAGAAGAAGAGGTCCCAGAGAGGGCAGCCAGCAAGCCCTTGAAGAGAAGGAGGGTCTGACGCTTGGACCAGAGAGGGCAGAGTCTTAAAGGCATGGATTGGCGAATCATGGCTCAAGGCTAAATGCAGTCGCTTCCTGTTTCTGCAAAGAGGCTCCGCTGGATTGCAGCCACAGCCGTTGGTTTATAGGCCACCTCAGGCTGCCTTTGTGCCCACAGGCAGAACCGAGGGGCTACCACCAGGACAGCAAGGCTTGTGAAGTCTGAAATGTTTGCACCCCGGTCCCTTACAGTAAAAGCTGGCTGACCCCTGGTTTGGTGCTCAAGGCTTCCCTAAGGGTTGATCTCAAGGGTTCCTGTTCAGGGAGATTGCTTTTCGAAACATGATAGCCTACCTAACAGGCTTGGAAAAAACTGCACATAACTTTCCCACCCTCAGAGATATTTGCAATGTTCTTTCACATGTTGAAGGTTCTGAGAAATCCTGAACAGCTTAATGTGTTTTTTGTTTAACTTAGCATTCCCCAAACTGGTCTGACCTATCAAACCTGCTTGTCCTATGCGCACCTCTTAACATCCCCAGAGGCTGGTGTTCCTTGCACGTCCCTGATAAACACGGTTGGGTGGAGCTAACGGCCTGAGTTCCTGGCCCATCCCTAACATTAAGCTCTGAGGCCTTGGCCAAATTGCATGCCTGCCAGATCCTTCTCACCTTGCTGTTTGCAGGGAAATCTATTCTTTCTCCTCTACGGGTTTTTCAGGCAGGTCCTTGAGATAGTTCAGTGGGCATGAGAGCAGTCTGGAGAGATGACTGTGGTATCCTGGGGGTTTAGTGAGTAGTTTTTCTTAGACATATTGCTTAGCAATGGTGAAGTGGAGAAGGCATTAGACCAAGGTCAACAATTCTCTTTTCTAGTCCTTGTTCTGCTAGCCTGCTATTGACAGCTGGATTAAATCAATGAGTTTAACAAGTAATTTACCCCACTGGCCTTAGTTTCCTCATTTCTACCTGAGGGTTTTAAACTAATCAGCCACTAAGGATAACTCAGTTCTGAAATTCTGTGATTCCATTAGGCTTGGTGCATGCAACTTCCTCATTTTATTCCAAAAAACATATACCTCTCACAAACCATGGAAACTGCATCTCTGGTATTCGTGGTTTAATAGCCTCTAGGTTTAGAACCAGAAATGATGAGATGTTACTGAATGATTGCAGATGCTGCCGACAATTCGGAGAGTGTGCTAGGCCTTTTGGAAATATTCTCCTGGAAATTCTTAACTCATCATTGGAAATTCTCTTCCCCTTCTGCTTCCATTTCTCCAACGCCTGTCCAAACACAGAGTCCAGATAGTGTGCTAACATATCTGGCAAAAGAAAAGAACAGCTGTGATTCTGGAAAAGACAGTGAGGTCAAGGGTGGAGTGAAAGTTCCCCAGCAGACAGGAGGTGACATGGTGACAAGGCAAAATCCACATAAAATTCCTCTTCTTTGCCCCTACACCACCCCACAAACCGTTTTCCAGCTTTGTTGTTAGTCCTTGATATCGAAGATTCATAAGCAACTAAACAAAAGGACTTTTATAAAGAAGGTGAAAATATACTGAAAAATACCCTCCTCCTTCATGAGTTTAGGAAAATCCCAGAAAATCTTGACTGGGTCATAAGGTTTACAGCATAATCAGGATGAGTCCAAATGGGGGGGTGGGATTTGAGCAATGGGCATTCTTGCCTTTGGTCTCAGTGTTGAAAGGACCATTTTGGGGGACTCCCAGAGCAAGGGCAGAGGTCCAGGAGCAGTCAGAGCACTTGCCTAGGCAGGTTTCTAGAGGTCATCAAACCTGAATCTTTCCAGCCAGCCAACCAATCGTGACTATTTACTGGGGTCCCCTTGAGTTAAAAATTCTGGGTGCAAATAGTTGGCATTCTAACATAGCTCACTAAACAGGTACCCCAACAAAAAGCAGAAATACATATCCTAGGTCATCCATCTTGAGAATACCTAATGATGACATTAAAACTTTCAGACCAGACCATAACGTGCCTCTTTCTTGAAGACCCACACTCTATTTTCTCTGCCTGCATAACTCTTTGGCTCTGCCCAGTCTCTCTATGTCTCTCACTGATATATCCAGCAATTCTCATCTGTGGTGTAAGTAAAGAACCTGCAACTTGCCCCATGGGATGGGTGAATTAACATCACCATCTCTTCTTTCAGGAGACCTCTTTGAACCCTGTGTATTGACGTGCAAACATAGTGAGATGGACAAAACACAATTAGAGTGCTAAAGGAGCTTAGACTTTACTTGAGCAGGCAGGATTGGAATACTGGAGTAGGTTTAAATGTGAGCAGCAGGCAGAGTGCTGACAGAGCTCAGAAAAGGGGGCACTCAGAGAGGGCTGGGAAGGATGGTGGACAAGTCATCTTCCACATTGATTGGAAGTATCTTGTACTTTCAGACATCCAGGAATGGAAATTGCACACTTTTCCCAGATGATCTCTTCTGGTGTTCAGTAAGCCCTTTCTTGAAGACTTTCTTTTTTTGAGCCATACTGTCATCCCAGGTGTGTCCCGATAGTCATATCTGCTTCTCCAGGTGGAACCCCAATGCCATTAGCTTCTCTCAATGCAAGTCAGAGAAGGATATGAGAAGCTGGAGTCATAGAGGTATCTGGTCCTCCTTCCGTCATGACTGAGCCTTTTATCTTCCCATTGCTCAGGGTCCTGGTCCCCTCGCCAGGACAGCCAGGCTGGACTGGGGAGGAGGAGCAGGAGGAGGATTACCCTGCAGTGTCTCCTTTTCCATGTAGGGCAATTGGTCTGGATGAAGATTTAGCTCCAGGAAACGTGTCATCTGAATCAGGGTGACTCTTGGTGTCCTTTCTGCTTCCTGAACTGCAGAGACACAGGGAAGGCTGTGAAGGTAGATAGACTGTGGTGAGCCCGATTCCCTGAAAACACCTCTACCTGCTGCAAGTATCTGAGAATGTCTCCCAGCAGGAGGGTGGAGACCCTAGAGCTCTCCAGGGGCCCAGCTCTGAAAACCTCAGCCTCTTCCTCTTCCTCCCAGAAAACCTCACCCTTTATTACATCCTGAAGCCCTTACTTCCAACCTAGCATGGTGCTGTGAGAGGATATCAGTGGGCCCTGCAAAAGGCACAAAGCAGAGTTTAGTCCTGGAGCTGGGCTCTGCCCTCCTGTCTCTGCCTCTGAGGTTGCTTGTGTAGCTCCATTCCTCTGTTCACACAGTCCTAACAATCTCCAAAGAGCTCCTTGAGCTCTGGCCTGCTACTAAGACATACATACCAAAGAAGCCAATGCCAAATGCAGTTAAATGACTCAGGCTAGAATTCAGCTCTGCTGTAGGCAGAAGCCGAAGCACTGACGCTAACCCACTCCATCCCTGAGGGTACCTGGCACGCCTTTCCCCAGCCTTGGAGCTACTTAACCTCACTCACAGCTCTTCTTTCTCTGGAGCCTCCTTTGTAATAGCACCAGAGCCACAAGCAGAAATGGGGCCAGCATGGTGGAGACTGGAGTCAGGATTTGAGACCAGCTTTCATCTTGCAGAGAAGCACTGGAAGGAACCAAGGTGGGATGGGAAGAGCACAGGAGATGGAGGTTGGGGCTGGAAAGACTAAGGACTTTGCCCACAGCCCTCCTTTGTCTCACAGGTGGAGAAGCTGAGACAAATTGGCTACCCTCAGTCCCAGGGCTGGTTAGCAGCAGAGCTGGGACTAGAAATGCCTTTTTCAGGTCCTCAAGCCCCCAGTCCTTTGTCCTCCTCCACCTTCCTGAGAGTAGGCTGCTGTGTCCCACAGCGAGAAAGGGAGCGAGCGAGGCGTAGGGACTCTGTCTTGGCACTGTGCTCCACTGCGGTCTTTCCTTGTGATTTTAGTGCTTTCCTCTCTGGAGCTTCCGTTCTTTATCTTCAAGGTCTGGACTATTCCAGCCTAAAGATTTGATCATTCTCTCAATTAGCTTCCCCTTGCAAACTGCATTAAAATGGACAGGTACCACCTCCCGGCCTGGACCCCAGTGTGCACGCAGGGGGTGTCTGATGCTTGTACCTGCCCTTTACTGTCCCGCAGCCACAGAGGGAGAGAACTGAGTGGAGGGGAAGGGAGGTACTGGGAACAGGGCCAAGCCAAGACTCCCGCCCAGAGGAAGGGCCTAGGACTCACCTCTTCCTGGTCGACCCTTTGCCAAAGGGCCTCTGGGGACCTGCTACTGGGCCCCAGTTTGGTGTTTCTCGGGGTCCCTGGTCTCCAGCAGTGCTTCTTAGGTCCCCCTCAGTGCCTCCTTCCACAGATGCTGTCTCTCGGCGTGGACCTGAAGCTGGGGTTACTCCTTCAGAGGAGCCCAGGGCTGTTTGCTTAGACACCATAGTTGCTTCTGGTAGGGTTTCCCAGGGTTGAGCTGATGGCCAAATGGTCCCTGTGGTCTTCCTGGATGCATCCACAGCTATCTCGGTCCTCTCCCTTTGCTCCCCTGGCTTATTGGCCTCAGTAGCTGTCATCTCCTTTCCACCCTCACTGACCCCTGTTGCCTTTGTGACTAAGCTTCCAACGCCCCATCCCCAAACTTCCTCTGCAGTAGTGGATGCGCCATGGAGTTTTAAAGCTGGACTCTGTGGGATAGGGGCTGCTGCCGTAATGGAGCCCTCTGCAGCACAGTCCGTCCCTGGAGCTGCCACCTTGGCTGTTACTGGGGGTGGTCTTCTCTTAGCTGAAGCTGTGGTGTCTCTGGCTTCTGTAGTATGAACAACTCTGTCCCATTCTGCCCTCCGTACTTCTAGAGTCTGAGTGGCTCCTGAAGTCCATCTTTCCGCTGCTGGGGACGCCGTGAGGAAGTCAGCAGCCGCTGGAGGGGCTGTGGGGACGGTGCTGGAGGGACCTATGTGAGTAGCAGAGAGAGCGTGAGCAGAGGCTGTCTAGGCTGCCACATGATTTTAGCAAAGGGCACTGGGTTTGAAATGCTTGCCAAACTGGCTTCACCCTTGCTAAGAGATGAGGTATTTGGCCAGTATGTTGGGGTAAAATAAAAAGATGAGAATCCTTGATATATTCTCTAGTCTGAAGCAAGCATTGGCATTTTTTACTCCTACTGCTTTCTGCCAGGCTCATATATTCTCCATCCTGCTGCCCCAGATTCCCAAGCTTCTCCTTTCTCCAGAGGCCACAGCCCATTGGGTTCTGCTTTTGAGAAGAAGGAAAAGAAGCACTGTGGTCTCCCAAAGGGCAGCCAGTGGTGGCGGGCAGGGGCAGTAGCATCCAGTGAACCCATTCTGCTCTCCTAGCTGGCCAGTACTGGTGGGCCATGACTTCTGCAGAGTGGCTTTCCCAGCCTGGAGGCCTGCTTGCACTCTGGCTGCCTACGCTGGCCCAGTCCTCCAGAATCTGTTCCCCAGGGCCTGGGCCTGATGTTTTCAGGGAGGCTGAGCAAGGGTCTGTCACAGAAGTGGTCACCCCAACTCTTTCCCGTCTGTCACGCTACTTTGTGGTGCTAACCCTGATATGTGTGTCCCAGTATGTTGCTCTTGGGACACTAAGACGCTGTATTATCCAATTTACTACCTACAATCTCCAAACATATTTCCACAACACTCAGGATGTGGTGGTTAGGCAGAGTGTCAACTTGGTTGGCTTTGGGATCTTCCCAAGGGTCCATGGAGCACACATAAGAGTGTGTCTAGGTGAATCACAGAGGCTGACATTGAGGTCTAAGTCTGGTCCTTTATCTTTTCCTCTCTGGCACAGTTCCCCTGCTCTGCTTTCCAGCCGCCATGAGCTAAGCATCTGCCAGGCCCTTTTACTCTGATGCTTCTTCCTTGGAGCTGGATCCCCATGGACTGAACCCTCAGAAAACATAAGGCCTCCTTTACCTGTGTCAGGTATTGTGCTCCAGCCACAGGAAGCTGACTAACAAGCAGGTGTTGGGAGGGCCAGGGGTGGGGCGGGTTGTGTGCCTCGCAGAGCCATTGCGCTGGCCCAGCCTTTCAACTCATGCCTCGAAGGTTTACAGCTTTCTTAGCACGCTGAACTTTCTCTTGCCCCCGCTTCCTAGCGTGGGCCTCTCCCAGCACAGCCTATTAGCCTGCAGCTCTCACCTGCAGAGACAGTCAGATTCATGCTGAAGAACAGCATGTTGTTGTTGTCCCCGATGCCACAGCGATAGTTTCCCTCATCATCCAAAGATAGTCGGGACAGCTTCACTACAAACAGGTTGCTCTGCGGGAAGTCTGCTAGAGCCACGCGGCCATGGTAGCCATGGCGGATATAGTGGCTGGTGGACACGATGGTGTGGCAGGTCCACATCGGAGGCCCTGCACGGCACCAGTACTTCCTCTGGTGCCTGTTGACGGACAAGGGTGCGTAATGGCACCGGATGGTGACAGCTCCTCCAAGCTTCCCAGACACCAGCCTTGGGCCCTTCAATGTGTTTGCAGCTGCAGATGGAGAAAACAGCTCAAGGTGAGAGACTTGTGGGTATCCTTACTGTTTGCGGAGTTACAAAGCAAACCCTGCTAGCTTAAAGGGTCGGGTCAGAAGATGCCACTGTGAAAGTGGAACAGAATTAACATAGAAATGGCAGAACTTAGCCATGGAGGGAACAGGAATCACTGCAAGATAAGGAATGGAGCAGGATCAAGGTGGAGCAGGATCTGTAAGATGCAAATGCAGTAATAATCTTGCCCACTCTTTTTTCCCCCAGCAGTGAGGACTGGACTCAGGGCCACTCATCACAAGCACTCTACCACTCCACACTCTCCCCCATTTCTTTTAAGTATCATTTTTGAGTTTCCCTAAGTTGACCATTGTGGCCTCGAACGCATGATCTTCCGGCCTCAACTTCTCAGTCAGCTGGGATTTCCAGCACGTGCCACCGCCCTTGGTTTTGGAAACTGTTTTGCTAATACTTATCATGTGCTAGGTTTCCTCAACAAATCCATCCAGACTGTGGGTTGATGCCACTGTGCTTGAGTGCAGACGCTGTCTCAACACCCAGAAGAGGGCAGAAGCAACATCTGGTTCGCATGAGATGTAAAAGAAGGAAGATGCTAAGCAATGTGAACATATCAGTGTGCTTTTCCTCTTAAATAGGGAGGTTCCACTGAACCATAAGAATCCCGCTCTGCTTGATGGGTACATACACCCCATAGCCAGTAGCTGCAAAGTTTCTCACACTGATCACTTTTCTGGAGGAAATGAACCGGCCAAACATAGATGAATACAGATCTGTGCAAGAGCAGAGATGCACATGTACCCATGTCTCCTTGGCAATAGCCCTAAAGACCATTCATACTCAAACTACACAATACGATCAGCCCGCGGAACAACTTTAATCTGATGGAGTGCAAACAGCAAAGCGGTTCATTCGGTCTCGCACTGTGTCCTCATAACTTTCTCTGCTCCTTGAAGAAATCTCAAGTATAATCTCATATCTAGTAGCTTTTATTGTCTGTCTTGGATAATAAAAATCCAGTCTAGTCTAAAATTATATGTCTGGCTCAGTCAGAAGAAAGATTGCACCCTAGTCTCTTACCCGGTGGGCGCCTTTTCTTTTGCAGGCCTATTGAAGAGAAAGTGTTCAGGTCTTATGCTTTACTTTCTACTTCTGCCATTCAAAGCTGCAGTTTGGGGCCCCTCCAGGGCAAGAGATTGGAGGAGAAGACAGAGGTGACTAGGCAGGTTTGATCTTCCCTTGGTGCTTTCTGGGCCTGGCAAATGTCCAAAATGACTCTTCTTTTGCTCCCCAGATACCTTTTTGGTAGCTTCCGGCTGCCACTCCTTCCCTAGGAGATGAGCTCTCTTTCTGCTGACCTGTTATAGCTACCATTACCCAGGCTATGGCTTCTAGCCAGCTGTCCCTCTTTTAGTGGTCACGGTCCCCTCTGGGTGCCCTGATCACAGGTAGCACAACTTTATCTTGCTATTGAAGAAGCCTGGGACATATGACAAACCTGGGTGGCTGTCTAGAAGTTCCTTGTCTTATTTTGCCTAAAGTGAGGTCAGGAGAAAGGGAGCACAACGTGCTTGCAGTTTTCTCCAGAACAGCCTCACAGGCAGCGCTCTGCCCCCAAGGATCCCACTTAATGGCCCGGATGGCTGCGTGGGGGCCAGTGCTAAAACAAGCTTTGCGGTCTCTGACTACAGTCCGACAAATTGGTTCGACACCTTGCTTTAGGATGTGGGTTCCTCAGGATTGGCTCTAGGTCTTTGGGCTCTCTGAGTTCAAGATATTTCTGTTTAATATCCTATTGCTGGATCACTAAATAATTTGTGTGTCTCAGTGCAAGACCTGCAAGTGACAAGTGCAAATGAAAACATGAGAGCCCTTGTTCAAAATGTCTTAAGAATTTTATGTGACAAGAGCAGGAATAAGTCAAGCAGCGTTAGAGCGTAGGGTCTCACGTGGCTTGTCTTTTATGTGTGTCCTAAGGTCTAGTGACAAAAAAATGAAGGTTGTGTATGCCATGGTTGTACTAGGTTTAACTAAATAACACACACCAATCCCATGCAGCAATGATCAAGTTGAATGGTAATTTATCACTAAAGGATAAAAAGGTTTACTATTACAAACGGGCCACCTGAGGACAGCTATGGTGATGCTGTAATAAAATGTATAGCTCAGAGTTTAGGAGTTCTCATGTTTTATGCATGGCACATTTGAGGTGAGTACACTTCCACTAATCATCTGCAGTCTGACTTCACAGTGGAAAGATGACTAAGGATTCTTCTTGCAGTGCATGCAATTTTTTAATATCTAAATTAAGAGCCAATACTTTTTAAATGTATTTGATAAATTACTAATCAGTAGTCTTTGTATTATGTAATAATTAAATTTTGGGATATTGCTTTTGGAATTTTACACTAGTCACTTGTGAGAACTAAAAGACAGGCTCGCATTTTAGGAACAATATGATAGTCTGGGGGGGACCCCATGTCAGTGCACCGCCATGCCACCACCTCACTGGAAGCCGATGCTCTTGACTCTCATCATCAGCTACTACTCTGCAGCTGTCAGTGCCTATGACTCCGTCAGGGAGGGAAGAATGAGCCCTGGAGCTGGAGGGAGGTTGTGGGAGGGCTTGGTTGGAGGACGGAGATCTGTGGCAGGCCAGGGGAAGGGAGGGCTTGTACCTGTGGAGGAACTCAGCTCCCAGCAGCAGGGGGCTGAGGAATACTCACTCTCAAGGCCTTCTGTGGTAGAGGCATGGGTCCCAGAGGGGTGAGGGCCAGCCCACGACCTTCTAAGATGGGGTCCTCTGTGTGGAAGGGTCAAAGAAGAACCTGGGCAAGTGGAGGTGCTGAGCCATCAGGGGCCACCAATGTCCCCAAAGCACCCGCAGAGGAAGAGGCACAGAGCCAGCTCAAACCCACACCTGGCCATTGTATCCATTAAGAGCTGCCTGAGATTCCTGTCTCCTCCCTCCCACTGTCCGCCCTCTGGGGTCTGGGTGGCAGCGACAGGGGGAGGAGCAGAGGAGAGAGGCAGCCTGGACACAGGCTTCCCAGGCTGAAGGGCTGCAGGGGCTGTGAGCGCATCTCCGAATGAAGATCAACTTCTGACCAAAACACTTCATGACAAGCTTCAAACGATTGAATTTAGAACACACGAGGCATAACACAGCTCATTTGGAGCCATGTCAGCAGGCAAATCGGGGGCTTGCCTGATTAGGGGCAGAGGAAGCCGACTTTTGTTGCAAAATTTTAAAGGGGCAAATGAGAGGATGAACTATAAAGGTAGTGTGATTATATCGAATAAGAGTGCGTGCTCACAGAGCAGCTACCTTTGATTCATCGAGACTTGGATTTGTCGATATCGGGCATGATTAATTCCGTGCTGCTATCATCATGGCACTTCACCCACTCATTAGCTCGCTCAATATTTATTTGTTAGGCAGCTGCCTGGGACTAGATCCTAGGCAGTGGATACTCTAGACACAAGCCCTGCCTTCCTCAGTGGCTGCCCACTGCCATTAGGATAAAATCCAGACGGCACTACATGGAGACAGGGTCATTCGCCACCCAGGCAGCCTCACACTCTCATCTACGGTAATGACCTTTCCAGCGGGGCTCCTCTCTTTCATTTTTTGTCTCCTGGGCCTGACATGTAGTCAGCTCTTCACGTATCATGTTAAATAAATTAGGAAATAAAGATCAGTTTTATTTACCCACATAGTTTCTTTATGGAAGGAACACTTAAGACCTTACAAGTAAGTGTTTGTAAAATGAGTGGAAATGAACCTTTCTACTTCTGACCGTCACATATCCCCTGCCTCTCTGTCCGGGGCCCATCCTGCCACTCCCTGTGCCCACCAGGAGAGAAAGACAAGGCAGTGCAGACCCCACCTCCAGGCTCTTGAGGGATCTCCGTGGCTTGGAAGAATTGGTCTGGTTCTCAGGCCCTGAATTTGGGCTTCTGGGACTCACCTCGTAGCAGACACAGGAGGAGGAGGAGGAGCAGGAGGGGCATCCTCCACTCTGCCCGCCTGCTGGTGACCTGCAAGGGACACTGTCAGTGGAGCCAGCTGCATGAGGAGGCAGAGAGGAGCCGGGGTGGGCAGTGGCGAGACCCAGCGCCAAGCACCTTCTCACTTCAGGGTCTTGGTCTGCTCAGAGCAGGAACCGGGTTGGAGGAACCTGAGATCCTCTCTGGGAAAGAGTGGCTCTGTCCTCACACAGCCTGTGCATCTGGCTTGGGTCACTGCTGCCATGCTGTGGTGCAAGTTCCCTTCCTCTGGAGGTTTCTGCACTCAGAAGAGACGAAACTCCCTCAGCAGGATTCCCCCTCCAGCCTGCTCTCACCAGCACGGAGTCTGGAAAGACCACAGATTGGCTGGCGTTACAGAGTCTTGGAAAGAGCAGTCTTAGGGATCCAGTTCCCCTCCCGGGCAGTGCGGACCTGTGTGGGGTTTTTGTCTTATAACGTAGGTTCCAGAGTGGCAGAAGCGGTGGTCCCTGTGTCTGTGGTGGAGGGTCATCCCCTTTCTCCCCTCCCCACCCTTTCCTCCTTGCAGAGGGAGACCGGCTGCTTGGGGGGCTTTCTGCCCTACTGGAGTGTGTGGCCCATCAGAAAGAAGGAATTAAGACAAAACCCGTGGTCAAGTAGCTGCCATGCCGTGTCAGTCTCCTAGCTCGTCTCCACCGCTTCTGGAGTGTCCACACTGACCTCCCTGTTCTCGTCTCTCACACGGGCCTGCGGGCCTCCTCGAGGACAGGACCCTGGGTTCACCCTGAACCTGCTGGAAGTGGGATCCAGCACACTGTGGGTGTGTGACTCACACGAGCCCAGCCCTTTTCCAATGCACAACATGAGGGTCACTGCTCAGTGGCCTTTTGCTGTGTGCTGATTAAAGAGATCACACATCCTTCTTTTTCTGTAAGGCATTCATGAGTGCTTTTTGATTGATTAAAAATTGTTCTTTGAGTCTGCCGACTTGTTGCCTGCAGATTTTGGAAGGTGGAGCCGGTCACTGTTTTTTCTTTCCTGCTGTGATACGCGTTTCACTGACGCTCAGAGCAGGTGCTTGCCCTGTTCACAGTGACTGTCCTATGGAACAGCAAGTTGTCACTGATAGCTCAGTGTATATATACACAAGCAGTTTTAATCAGTCATAAAAAATAGAATCCTGTCATTTGCTGGAAAATGGATGGAACCGAAGATTGTCACATTCATTGGAATTAGTCAAACTCAGAAAGACAGGTATCACCTGTTTTTCCTAATATGTGGAATCCAGAAAAAAGGGATGACATGAAAGTAAAAGGGGACCAGGGAAAGGGTATAAGTAAGAATCATGGGAGATGGAGAGGATCAAAATAGGTCATATGCAGGTATGAGAATGCCACACTGAAGCCCAGTAAGCTCTAAAATGAACATGAATATAAAATAAGAACAGATGCTTACGGGCAATAGCTTGGCCATGGACATGAAACCCAGGTTGGGATATAAAGTGTGTGCAATAAATTCAAAAGGAGGAGAAAAAGAAATGGGAAGAAACAGGCAGAGAAGGTAGGAGGTAGAGGGAAAGGGGAGAAGGGGGGGAGGAGGGAGGAAGCAGGAGAAGAGAGAAGGAGCGAGCTGTGAAGTGGGTGTTGACCCTGCAGCTGCTACCTGACACCTGGGTCAGTTCTGTCCCGCTGTCTCTCCTGGGCCGTGTCTGGCTAAGGCTCTGGGAGCGGTCAGATTCTGAAAAGTACTCAGGTTTCTCCTACCTCATAACCCTCCCTTTGGCAGGTTCCCTCTCTTGGGCACTGCCACGGTAGTTCCAGCCCTTTTCTGGAAACTGTCCACCCCAGAGGCTCTGTCGGGTAGGCCTGTCCCTCATCCCTACTTGGCCAATATTTTGCAAGTCCAGGGTACCTCTGGGGCTGGCCCTTGCTAAATTTCCTAAAGTGGTAAGTCTTAACGCAGCACAGATTGGGGCCAAAGTCTCTGTGTAAGCCACCTTGCTCCTCGGAAGCCTGATGGTGCAAACATATCTCTGCTTCAGGAGCAAAAGGCACCTCCAAAGGGCAATGAGGAAGCACGGAGCATGAGATAAAAGGCTTCCAGAGAGTTATCGGCCTTGATTAGGGGCTGGAAGGATATCATTCAGATAAATGGCTCCAGGCAGCCTCCCTACCACTGACCTTTAGAAATTCATTCTTCAGCAGAGAGGCAGTGTCAATACTGAGCCCTGGGCCTGCAGCCTCCATTACAGCACAGTTTTGGTGGCCAGGCCCCATTGGGGAATTCTCTTGCCACTCTGGTCCTGCTGGGAAGCACCCCATCTCCAGCACGGGCTGGTGTGTGACTTTGCTGTTCCTTGCTGCCCCTCTGATCCCCCTTCCGTTCTATCTCTGAAGCAAACGGAAGGGAGTGGGATGAGGACGGGGTAGAGGGAAAAGCATAGAACTAGATATTCTGTTCTGCTTGAGGCTGATGCAATGACCAGGACCAACTTTCTATTCTTTTCCACTGTGAGAAGGGCTTTGCCTAAATGGTCTGCAAATGTCTTCTCTTTCTGAGTGCTGGCCCTCCTCACCTGGGCTTTCAAAGGGAACAGTCACTCTGTCGGGGCCAAGCAGAAGAGGAGGAGCAAGACACTGTGACCTGAATGCCTGGATCCTTACCTGGCCTCTGGGAAAGGAGCCCACCTTCCCTGAGGGTAAGCCGGGACACACGTGACAGTTGCGGCTGCAACCTCCTCCCATCCGGCATTCAGAGCCTCCAGGAGACCCCAGCCTCCAGGAGAAGGCTCATCTCACCTTGCATCCCCTGGGCTTCCACAGGGCTTCTCCATCCATTCTGTCCAGAGATAAGATCCCTTGAGCTCTTAGCCTTGGAGGTGCTGGTGCTAGGTTATCCTCCAGTCACTTTCTATGAGCCTGGAGCCCTGGAAGCAGTGTGTTGTGCTGGAGGCGGCAGGAGCTGGCACCAGATCGAGGGTGAGGGCAGCACTGCCACTCACCCCTCTGCTGCCCGTACCAGGTCCCTCTCACTGGAGCTTATTACTTAGAGGAGGAAGCCGTCCTGGTTCCCGCTTGTCTTTACTGTCTCTTATTCCTGCAGAACTTCCCCAATGGGACCCGGCCCAAAGTGGTCACAGTGATTCTCAAGGAAAACACCTTGATCCACGTGCCCCCTCCAGGGCAGGATCCCTGACTTTTTAGGAGACTCGGCTTAGCCAGCCTCTCAGGGCAGGGATCCCCAGAGCGAGTGACACAACCAGTTGGGCAGGAGAGAAGAGAAACTTCAAGGTTCAGGAGCAGAATTCCCCTGCCATTTGCCTGGCAGTGGTTGCCCCCTGGCTGACCTGGCCCCTCCAGCTCCTAGGAAGCAGCAATTTGGGCCATCTGGGTCACTGACTTCAGCTTGACTGGCTGGTTTGGTGGTTACTAGCTCACGCCTTGGACAAAGAATAATTCAATAAATGTGATGATCTTCATGGAAAGAACACAGATAAGCATGGCTTATCCAAGGAATGACACACTTACAAATACCCCAATAATTCCCAATGGGGACAGTTTATGGGGTACTCTTTTCCTTGTAAAGGAAATCCTGCCCCTGCTGGTCTTGAACTGACTACTAAGGAATGGGGTTGCTGGAGACCGAAGTCGAGGACCCTCGCCAGGACGCCCATATGTAATGGCATCCTCAGGTCAATTAAAAAGGACTCCTCTTCCTTAAGAGTGGGTTCCCGAGGACATTGTCACCTATGTGAACACTGTTCTCCAGGCATCCCTCCCTCTGCTGTGAAGACAGGTGGGGGCAGGACTGAGCTGCTGAAGCAGCAGGAAGAGACAGCTCCGTGGGATGGCTGTAGGGTGGCTGTGATGGGGCTGTCTTATGCACGTGTATGCCTGGCTCTGTGTGCTGGTGTCCAGGGAATTGGCACCTCCAGTGCCAGATCCAGACCTCCATTCCCACCCACAGCTTCCCATGTAAGTTAGAGGACACCTACAGCATGAAAGCCAACCCCCAGATGAGGTGCCCCTGAGCAGTGCGCACCCTGAAGAATTGCATATGGTGGCCCTGCCTTCAAAGACTCCTCCCAAAGTGTGACTCTCACGCAGGTTGCAGGTAGGTGGCTGACACCCGGCTAGATTCTACCCTCACCTCCTCAGGAAGCAGCATCATGTCATGTTGGAGCATATGGACTCTGAAGTCAGACTCTTCCTACCCCCAAATTTATATGGAAAAGAGATATGGATCTGGTTATTTATTTGCTTTAAACCTTGTTTTCCTAAAAGTTAAGTAACAAACTATAACACTACTTCCTAAAGTAGACTGAATGAGACAGTCCCATGTAACTCAAAGAGCCTTGTATCTAGTAAATTCTCAGAATAACATTATTAACTTAGTTTATAGCAAAAGGAAGCAGCTGTTTGTAATGATCAAACGCTCAGAAGCAAGTCCTTTGAAGTTTTCATCTACCAAGAAGTCTGTACCTTCCTTCCTTCTTTCCTTTTTCCTTCTTCCTCCTTTCTTCCTTTTCTCTGTCCCTCTTCCTTGTTTTTTCTTCCTTTCTCTCTTTCCTCTTTCCTCTTTTCTCTTTCTCTTTCTTTCTTTCCTGCTTTCTTCCTTCTGTCTCTCCTATCATTTTGACATTTCAAAGATTTAAAATATATCAATTTGTATAAGAGCACTTCTGGATTAAATTTATACTTTAAATGTTTGTCAAGTTTCATTTTATAAATGATGCAATCACTTTGTATCCTTAGTGTATCTTTCTCTACTTTATCTGCCTTTCAACACTTTAAAGACTTTATCCTTACAGAAGATAAAAGTGTAGCTGTAATACTCTGGGTCAGTTTACAGAGCACCCACTCACAACCGTGATGTTCCCTCTTTGACATTATGAAGGTGAACACTTCACACTAGCTACTGCTTTAGGGGTGTCCCTGAATTTTCTTGCCCAACACTAAGCCAGCGGGGGAAATTTTACACTGGTTATGACACCACTGATTTTCTGAGTTCTGCACAGAATCAGACCAAATAATACATCAATCACATGCCAAATCTGAGAAGAGCTTTATTTACTCTCAGCTTGCTCCTCCAATCCCCAGTGTTCCAATCCTAGGTTTAACAAAAGATAAATGCAATCTAACCACACCCACAGGAGTAAAAGAATCATCAGCAGGTGGAAATCTAGTGCAAATGAAGAAAATTATGTGTGCTATAAACAACCCCTACTGATCACATTTGCTAATGTACGAGGCTGAGCAACGTACAGTGGTATTTTATACATCCATGCAGCTCGCCCAATCCCTTCCATTTCTTTGCTAGTCAAGGCTTGCGTGCCTTCTATATTATTGCAGTGTTTTCTGTTCCTGATACCCACTCTGCAAGCTTTTTAAATAATCCTTGTTATTTGTTGGAAAGACACACCTTCCCTTTTAGCTCTGTTGTTGAAAAACACCCACATTACAAGACCTTGATCACTTACCTAAAAATTCACAAAGGAAGTTGAGTAATAAAACTTGTCACTCCTCCAAATGCCAAAAGAAATAATCATTATATAATGGCATTTGGCATGTTTTTACAACTTGAACCAACTCCTAGCTGATAGCAAGATTTGTGATCCAGCAATGTTCAACTTCTGGAGAACAGAAGGCAGTTAGGAGAGCGCTGAGACTGCTTATTATTTGTGTACAGACTGTTGGTCAAAGTGCAGAGTAAAGAATCCCAAGAAAGCATTTCATGTACAGGAATACAATAGCCTGAAACCTTAGTTATAGCTCATACAACGAAGTTGGTATGGATCACTGTTGGAAAACACAGTCAGCAGGCATTAACATAATCTTTTTGGAGTGACTTGAATCTGGGGGTTGAAGTGAACGTGTTTCGTACTGGTTAGGATTAGTAGGCTAAGACACTGTTTGGAAGAGACCTTACCCCGGGATGATGAATCACAGTCCTTACAGGATGGAAGGCACCTAACACACTAGATAACTTGCAATTGGAGAGTGAGCTGATCTGGTCCCCTTGGGGAATGGAGGTTTATGCTGTTCAGCTCTGTTGCTGGCAGACATTTAAGGGCACTAGTAGTTAACAGAGGGCTGGGGTGTGGCTCAGTGATACAGCACTTGCCTGGTAAATATGAGGCCCTGGGGGTGACCCCCAGCATCACCTCTCTCCCCCTAAAAAGCAGCTAATTTACCTTTGGTTAGTGGAAGACTATGCTATTTGGGGGGGACTCAAACACAGCGTCCAACTCTCTGACTGAGATCCCTTCCTTCTGGTGTCCTTTGTGCCAGCTCCAGGGTGTTCAATGGCTAAAGTCTGACAGTGTTGGATGGCCATTCTGTCTACTTGGTAGTTTAGTGTCTCCTCTGTGGTGGCCACTGAAATACATTGCAGTCCCATTGCAATTTGACCCTACATACGAAACCAACTTACCTATGGACCAAGCGTGGGCTTTTACCTCTGCTACCATCTCCTCTGTTATAAGATGTACTCCAACAAGCCCCTTATGATATGTGGAAGAAGGGTTTGGTAGTTGTTGCAGAGGTCTTAGTTATCTTCATCAGCTTGTTTATCAGCCTGCCATGTTTTCAGGTCCTTTTGTTTGGTCCCAGATATAGATCCTTACAACTTACAATAAATTGTTGCTAGGATTTCTTGACCTTAGTCTTAGTAGGTGTCATAGCTCTCAACTCATGAAGCACAGTTTTATACGGGTCCCACTTGGTGTTCTGTGTGTAGGTATCATGTCTACCGAGGCCCCGTATCACACCAAGAGGGTTTTTTTTTGAAAGGCAAACAAAGAAGAGGCTATGGTTGTATTGATCAGCTTTCCTATTTCTACAGCAAAATATCTGGCATCCTCAGCTTAAGTCATGAAAGGGTTCATTTGACTCACAGTTTCAGTCCATGATCAGCTGGTTCTAAGGAAAAACGTCAAGGGGAAAGAGTGTGTGAAGCAAGCTACTGACTTCACGGTAACCTGGAAGCAGAACACAGGGAAAGTGTGCTAAAAGAGATCCCCAGTGACCACCTCCTCCAACTGGGCTCCACCTCCAAGCAGCACAGTCAGCTGTGAATACCAGTAGATTAATTCAATGACAGTACCACATCCCATGATCCAATCATCTCTCCAGGAGTCAAGTTTGCAATTAAGATTAACTGGCACAATGGTCTTATAAAAGAACCACAGGGGACACATGGCCACGTTGTGGAAAGCCCCACTGGAGTTTACCAAAATTTCACGTAGTATTGATGCCTGCCACCTATACCATTAGTTGTAAATGGCAGAGTTGCTTAGAGCTCAGCTTGAATCTGCTATCAAGTCTTTTCCTGCTCTGCACCCCACTCAAAAGTAGAAACCTTCCCTGCAACTTGGTTTTGGATCACCTATTAGTCAACCTTCCATAACTGTGAAAAAATACCTGAGAGAAACAGCTTGGAAGAGGGTTGAGTTTATTTTGTCTCACAGTATCAGAGGATTCAGTTCATGTTTAGTTGCCTCCATTTCTGTGAGCCTGTGGTGAGGCAGGACTGTCATGGGGGGAGGTATGATAGTGGAAGTCTATGTGCCTCACAGCAGCCAGGTACTAGGGACAAGATATAGTCCTAAAAGGTATTCCTCCAAGGTTCCACTCCCTCCAGCTAGGTCCTATCTCCTGTGGTTTCCATTGCCTCCCAATAGTCCACTGAGCAATGGATTCATCTATTGATGAGGTTGGAGCCTGTGATCCAATCATTTCCCTACTGGGCATTGCTACTTGGAGAACAAGACTTCAACATAAGAGCCTTTGGGAGACGCTCCAGACCCAACCCTATGTATTCCTACGTGTGGAGCATGCTATCTCCTGAGCCAAAGAGTCCTATCAAATGTGCTAGGGCCAGGGATTTAGCCTGGTGGCATAAGCACCTGCCTGGCAAGCGCAAGGTCATGAGTTCGATTCCCAACCCCCCACCCATTCTTAAATTCAGATGTGCTGTTTTCTTCATTGTGGTAGAAAGTGAACGATGCAATTTCTTGGAAGGCCTCTGGTCATTGGATCCCTGAAACTATTCTTAATGCATCAGGCTCTTGAATCTTTGGGAGGGTCACTTCCCATCCCCTGAACCACAAGTGTCAAATTAAGACCTCCAGTATGCTAGCCACTTCTTGCTCATGTGGCATGATTAGCATGTCATTAAATGGATCAATGTGATCTTCCTCAGGAAGTCTAGGTGATCCAGACTCCTTTGGACAGAAGGCAGAGAGCTATATATCCTTGTACACATGTGCTATTATTTATCATTTGGAAGCAAGTGGTCTCTAATCCTTTCTCTGATGAGAACGGCCTACAAAGCATTCACCAAATCAAGGCTGCCTGCCATGTTCTTGAGACCAGGTAAATTTGTTCATCCCAAGTAAATGGCCACAGTGGCTGGAATTGGGGCTACTATTTGGTTCATTTTTTGGTTATTTACTGTCTTTGTTTGGGGGTCACTTGTTTTATGCAGTGGCAAACTAATGAATTAAATGGAGGTATGGGAACTATCATCTTAGTATCCTTTGGGTATTTATGGATGGAACTAACATCTAGAATTGCCCTTGTCCTGTGATATTGTTTTGTATTTAATGGAAACAGGGAGTTCCAAAGCCTTCATTTGGCCCCACCACGATAGCTTTACCCCACAGGTGCAGCACCCAAATGACAGTGACAGCAATCCCAATCCTACACTCAGCGCCCGGAGAACTCGCCGCAGAATGTGTGCTGGACCTTGGCCAGGAAGATATTTATTACCTGGCTCCCCACTAGTTAATCATAATGATTTGGTTCTCAGGATACCATGTCAGATTAGACCCTGTGTCCAGTGGTCCTTAGAATATTTGGAAGTCCCTTTTTCCAAGGGTACCTGAATAAGTGCTTATGGGTCCCTCTGGGAAGGATTCATGGGATTACTACTGGATCTGTTGCTGTGGAGTTGCAGGATTCTTCCTCCTGGGGACTCGGTTGAGTCTGAGTATAAAAACTGGCTCTGGTTCAGGAAGTATCTGAGGGATCATGACATTCTGGGGGCCTTCTGCCCTCAGATGCCTCATCATCTTTCCTTTAAAGTTCTAATGGCACCAGTTCAGGAATGCCCTTGTTGGTTGAGTATTTATTTTGGCTCTAGTAACTCTGTGTTCCTTTAATGATTTCTATAATCCTTTGTGTCTGGCCCTCTTAACCACCACATCACCCTTGTTGCTCACTGTTATGGTTTGTGATGGATGCCCCCCCAGATCCTCAGGTAGTCAGAGAGGGTGGGCCTGTCAAAGGTAGCCGAATCCAGTGTTTGTAATTGGTTCATTGTCTAGTTCGGGGACTGGAAATGTGAGTTCTGTGCCCTCCTTGAGGCGGATACCCTGCACAATATAAAGGAAGGACAGAGGCTTACTCCTTCCTTTTGCCCTTTTTTTCCTCTTGTCACCTTTGGTACATGTCACCACTATGAACTGCTGCCCCTGTGCCATGACACCCTGCCTTGAAGCTAGTTAATTATGGACTGAAACCTCCACAAACTGTGAGCTGGATGAACCTTTCCCTCTTTAATTTTGGGTGTCAAGTATTTTGTCCCAGCAATGAGAGAAAAGTAACCAAGACACTCACCATAGTAGTTGCATCCACCTGGCTTTTTTGAATCTGAGCCTATCATCACTAAGTCAGATTCTCTACCCACACAACCACAAGCCCTGATTTATAGGGGACACCCCCAGCTGATCTTCACAGCAATGCTACTTTTCTTTCTCACTAGTTCATTGGTCTTGGCTTTTGTGACTGGTGGGTACTGTGGGCCATTTTTTTAGTAGTACATGTCTGTAGCCCCTGAAATTTACAATCATCTTGGGGAATGAATACATGTACATAATACAAGTTCTTTCTCTTTTAATCCCTTCTTCCTGCTTCCTTCTTCCTCTAATTTCCCTTTCCTCATTTTCATTATATATTATATATTATATATTATATATTATATATTATATATTATATATTATATATTATATATTATATATTATATATTATATATTATATATTATATATTATATATTATATATTATATATTATATATTATATATTATATATTATATATTATATATTATATATTATATATTATATATTTTATATTTTATATTTTATATTTTATATTTTATATTTTATATTTTATATTTTATATTTTATATTTTATATTTTATATTTTATATTTTATATTTTATATTAATTATATAATATATATATAATTTTAAAGAGGATAAAACAGAATGAAACCAATCAAAACCAACCAGTGTAAAAGATACAGTGTAAAAGATACAGGACTTCAAAACAATACAAAATCAACAATAGTTACCATAGTGCCTTTCAATGTCTTCAAAATAGCTGCAGATAATTTCAGACATAGTGAAAATCAAACAGAAAAGAATAAAATAGGAACAATAAAAACAAAACAATGAATGCAATAAAGGACTTCAAAACAAGCCAATAGTGAATCCAAAATTGCTACCATAATATGTCTTGCTATCTTTGAAATAGCTGCTCCTGCCATAGGATTTGACATAGTCAAACAAAACAAAGAGAATGAAAACCAACCCAACAAAACAATGGAAATGATATAGGATTGCCAAAACAAGACCATAGGAAATCAACAATGGCCGCAACCTTCAGAAAGAGATGCCACAATGCTACCACCTATGATCAGACCACTGGCCCTAGACCTGCAATGTTAGTGGAACTTCAAAGCACCACAGGCATCTAATTGCATTTCACCTCCATAGCTGTCATCACAGTCTGTGTTTCTCTGGATAAACCCATCACTTATGGTGGGTAGATGGGAAGAGGGGAGAATTGGTATTTCTTGTTTGCTAGCCTGTGCTCTGGAAGGGGCTAGGGTCTGTCTGTCCCAGTCTGGCAGTGGCCTGCACATGTTGCTGGTTCCCAGATTGGGTCTGCTTGCTGGTGCAGCTTACGTGTCTCTACCCCTGGTCCATGAATGGCGCTGACTCACAGGGAGAGCCTGGGGTCTGTCTGTTTCAGTCTGGTGGTGGCACTGATTCCCAGACTGGGTTTGCTTGCTGGTGTGACTTTGTTCTCTCTAACACCATGCTCCAAATCTCAACATTATATTTTTCCTTAGAGAAATGCAAATTAAAACAATGTTAAGATTCTATTTTGTTCCAAAAAGAATGGCCATTATAAAAAAATTAAAAAATAACAAATGCTAGTGAAGCTGTGGTGAAAAAGGCACTTTTCTATCTGTTGGTGGTAGTGTAAATTAGTAGAACCATTATGGAAATCAGTATGGAGATTTCTCCAAGAGCTAAAATTAGAAATTCCATATGACAGATCTATGCTCCTTCTAGGTATCTTCCCCAAAGAGGTTAAAACATCATACTGTGGGCCTTCTTGAGGAAAATAATCACCTGGTAGATCTTCCAAGTTTGTGCTGTATCCACAGAATCCTGTTTTCTCATTTCTTCCTCCATTGCCAGCTGGGTTGTCCTGGTGTGTTAAGTTCCTCACTTTTTCCACACTTCTAGGAAGCATTTAAATAGCAAAGTCGAATCACCTCCCAGGGACCTTGCCAGTGTATTCAATTCTGTCTTTCAGGAGCGTGTCCCCGTGCCCCATCTTTCATATTCTGGACCTCTTGATCCACTACCATGAGAATCTGGTTCTAGACAAATTCCTCTGACTGTGCTAGTAACTGTTGACTAGGATTTGAAGCTCATTTGGGGTCTGTGGCCCCTTTCTTCCTTTATCAGACACAGCACATACTGCTTGGATCATGCAGTGACTTAACCCTGGTTATCAGCCCACAAACTGGGAACAGGATGGTAGAAAGAGGCCTGTTTGGTCTTTAAACAGTGTAGGAGGGGGAAACCTAGGGAGAGAGAGAGCATTTGACTCTTCAAAGGTGGCCAAACTCTGCATGACCAGAAGTTTTAAAGGACTCTGAGAGTTCAAGAGTTTAAGGGCTATCCATCCATCCAGGGAACCACACAAAGATCCAGGGTCCTGTTGTCCCCCACCCCAGTGTCTCCATTCTCTTTACTCTTCAGTGTATATATATTCATAAATGAAAGAGCAGTGCAAATTTCTTTCACAGAGAGGTTCTATGAATTGCTTGGTTTGCTTGAAGGCCCACAAGGACCGATAACTAGGGGGCTCTCAAGGACCATTTCTTCTCCAAATACTGAAAGGAGCACATGTGTTTAGTTTACAGTTTTGCTATAGTGAGGGGCTACAGTGTCATGGAGAGAGCACCCTGATGGAAGCTCTGAATAAATGCTATGTGTTCACACGATTGCCTTCAAGCTCTGTACTGACAGAGTAACTTAACTGAGAAGATAGGGTACCTCCAGAGATCACTGCTCTTTTTTTAAATTAAGTCTATTGGTACAATTTAGATACAAATAATGGTGAGGTTCACCATAGGGAGTTTTTACCCACACATGATATAACTTGGGTCTTCTTTTTTTTTCCCATTCCCTCTCCTGCCTTAATTACAACCCCTTTCCCCATCCTTATTTACAAATCTTTGTTTCCATGTTATCCTTCTTTTCTCATTTTTTCCCTTTCCCTTCCTTCATTTTCCCTTTTCCCCTCCCAGATCCCCCCTTTCCTTTGAACAATTTTTTTTTTTTTTTTTTTGGTACCAGGGATCGAACTCATGACCTCGCGCTGGCCAGGCAGGCGCTTAAGCCACTGAGCTAAATCCCCAGCCCTCCTTTAAACAATTTCTTCCTATTTCACAATATCTTGTACATATTTTGGTTCTTCTTTACACTTTCGGTCTGTCACACCAGAGAGACAGTGCAGTCTTTACACATGTGGTTTATTTCACTTTACACATGGTTTGTTTCACTTGAGAATATGGTCCCAAGGTCCATCCAACTAGGTATAAATGCCACAAGTTGGTCTTTATTTATGACTGAGTAGTATCCTTTGTACATAAAAAACCCCACATCTTTTTTTGTCCATTCATTTGTTGATGGGCATTTGGATTGTTTCCCAGATTTAGCTATTACAAAGTGTGCTGCTACAACCATGAGTGTGCATCTATCGCTGTGGTATGATACTTTTAATTCTCTTGGGAAGATACCAAGGAGAATAGTTGGGTCAAATGGGAACTCTAGTTTTTGAGGGATTTTCACACTGATTCCCACAGTGGTTTCACCAGGCTTCACTCTCACCAACAGGGGAAAAGGGTTGATTTTTTTCTCCATAATCCATAATAGTGATTCTTTCTTGGGTGAGATGGAATCTCAGCATTGTTTTAATTTGCATTTCTCAAATGGCCAGTGGTGTTGAACATTTTTTCATATATTTATTTACCATTTTCACTTCTTCATCTGAGAATACGTATTTATTTTAGATGGCCACTTTTGGACTGGGTCTTTAAATTTGGGGTTCTGATTTGTTCTTTATATATTCTACATATTAATATTTTGTGTGAGGAACAACTAGCTAAGATTTTTCCTGCTCTGTGGGTTGTCTTTTCACTGTGGTGGTGATTTCTTTCACTATACCAGAGATTTTAATGAGATTCCAGTTGTTGATTCTTTGTAGTACTTCCTGGGCAATCAAGGTTTTGTTCATGAAGTCTTTGTCTACATCTATGCCATCAAAGTTCTATCTATCTCCCTTTCTCCAGCTTTAGTGTTTCTGTTTTAATATTTAGAAATTTGATCCATTTTGATTTTAGTTTAGTTCATGGTGAGAGACATGGGTCTAGTTTGTCTTCAGCATGTGGAAAGCCAGTTTTTCCAGCACTATTTATTAAAGAGACTCTCTTTGTTTCAGTGAATATGCTTGTCCCTTTGTCAAAGATAAAGTGGCTGAGTATGTTTGGAGTTGTTTCTGCATCTTCTAATCTGTTTTGCTGATCCTCAAGTCTGTCTTTTTGCCAGTATCATGCTGTTTTTATCACAGTAGCTCTGCAGTATAATTTCAAATCAGGAATTGTGATATCTTCCTACCTTGCCCTTGTTGCCCAGAATTGTTTTTGCTATTCTAGGTCACTTCTGATTCCAAATAAATTTTAGGAATATTTTCTTTAGTTTCATAAGGTATGCTAATAGTTTTTGGTTGTAATTGTATTACATCTGTATAATAATTTTGGGAGTTTGACCATTTTTACTATATTGGTTTTTCTTACACCACAGGAAGGAATAACTTCCCATTTTCTGATAGCCTCATTTTTCAGAGTACTGTAGTTTTCAATTTACTCCTTCATTAGGTGGATTACTAAGTCTTTCTTTCTTTCTTTCTCTTTCTTTCTTTCTTTCTTTCTTTCTTTCTTTCTTTCTTTCTTCTTTCTTTCTTTTTTCTCCTCCTCCTTTTTCTTCTTGATGCTATTATGAAAAATGTGTTTTCCCTAATTTCCCTCTCTGTGAGTTTGTTATTTGTATACAGGAATGCTGATTTGTGAGTGTTGACTTTGTATGCAGCTATGCAACTGAATTTGGTTATTAAACCTAGAAGTCTTTTGGTGGAGTTTTTGGGATCTTCTATGTAGAGTATCATGTCATTTTCAAATAATGATGATTTAACTCCTTCCTTTCCTATTTTTATTTCTTTTGTTTTTTTCTCTTGTCTAATTGCTCTGGCTAATGTTTCCAGAAGTATATTGAATAGAAGTGGTGATACTGGACATCCTTCTCTTGTTCCTGATTTAGAGGAAAACTCAGCTTTTGACCATTTAGTATGATGTCGGCTATTGATTTATCATAGATGGCTGTTACAGTTGATACACTGTGTCAACTTGAGAAGTCTAGAAGCTTAACTGAGTGATTGGGCAGCTCTGCATCCTGGGGTGTAGAGAACAAGCAGTTACCTTTCTAAGATATCGTTCATTGTGTCAATTTGAGAAGATCAGAACTTAAGTGATTCAGCAGGGGGCCAGGGTCCCTAGTTTGTAACATCCTCATCCTGTGCAAGGGGAGGGCACATAGATGGCGGAGCGCTACCTCACCCCAGGGGGGCAGCCTGCGTATATTTAAAAGGTAAATGAGGAGGGACTGATTGCTAGTTCTTTGGAGGAGCTCCAGCTCGGACCTTCAGCTTGGACGTCTTCTCCTGGCTTTTGGCACAGACCGTTCGGCGTTTGTCTGGGACTCTTCAGCCTTCATGGTAGATTCTTCAGTGTTCCTCATAGACTCATCAGTCTCCTGATACGGACTTGCACAGGACACCGCAGTGAGCTCCAGCCCTTGGGCTGGACCCTTCAACCTCTAGCATGCAGACATCGTCTGCACGCTCTGTTATTCGACTTTGTGGCTGACTATTATAGGCCAATCTTATAATTTCTTATCCAGTTGTATATCTTGTGTTATATCTGTTTCTCTAGTAAACCCTGACTGATACAATGGCTTTCATCAGACTGAGATAAAGATTATCTATTCTGATTTTCTGTGGAGTTTTTATTATGAATGGCTGTTGGAGCCTGTCAAATGCTTTTTCTGCGTCTGTTGAGATGACCCTGTGATTTTTGTCTTTGACTCCGTCTATACTGAATATTACATTTATTGTTTTGTATATGTTAAACTAGTCCTGCTTAGGTTATCTGCTCTAACCAACTTGATAGTGGAATGAATATAAAAACTCAATAAATACTTCTACATCCCAAAAAAGAAGACCTCCAAAGAATGAGAGTTTATTAGACCAGAAAGGTTAGGAAAGAATTCTTATTGAATTGTAAAGTAAGGGACCTTAGTTGGAAGTGACCTAATTCAAAACTTTATTTAACGCAAAATATCTTCAAAGACTTCTTTTAAAAGTGGGCATTCAGCCTCAGTTTCATCATTTCCAATGACAAGGAACTGAAGTCAATTCCATTTCCAAACATTTATAACTTCATAGAAATTTATATTGAGAAATATCTAATTCATTTAATTACAACCTATTGGTATTACTTATATCTTTGAAAAGAAGAAATACAAGATTAAATCTGTTCCCTCTTCCCCCTGTAGCTTTTGTAATAGTTCCCTAGATCTTTGGTTTGTTTGCTTGAAAATTCCTCATTCCTTTGAGCTAAAGTCATGAGCACTATTAATACAAATAACCATCTTTTTTAGAATGTCTGATTTCTGCCAGTCCCCACCATGCTTGCAATGACCTCATGTAAACATCGTGATGACATCAAATGTTAGTATTCCTGCCCCCTGCCATGGATAAGAATTCTGCAGCCTCAGAAAGATTTAACCCCTGGTCACTACCTGAGTTGGCCCCTTTAGCTGAATTTTTCCACCAGCATGTCTTGAAAGCATTTGGGAACTGCCCACGTGGGTGTATGGTTTTTGAGCAGGGTGGTAGCAGCAGACATAATACATTAGAAAAAAATGGGAAAAATGAAAACTTGTTAGGAAACTGACAGTTACTCAGAGATGCTGAGTTTGGATGGTAGGGACAAGTAACACAAGGTCAGATTGAGGTTGAGGAAGGAGATGCAGTGGGGAAGAGATGGGAAGTAATGGGAGATTGGTTGAAGGGATCCTTAAGTATTTGTGAAGAAGCTCTGTGTACCAGAGAGTTACGCTGGGGACTGAGAATGGATAGTGAACAAAGCAGGTGTGTCCCTTCTCACATAGTCTGGAGGGGAGGATGTCAGCATAGACAGGTAGCACAGAAACAGGCAGGTACAAATGTCACATCACTATTAGGAAGGAGAAGAACAAGGCTGTAAGAAAGTGGTCTGGGGTAGGTTTGAAATAGGAGATTGAGCTTCGGCACCTGAAGGTCAGTTGGCTGTTCCAACGGTGAGAAGCCTATTTCCTTGGTCAAAACGACCAGCTCCCTGTGTGGCCAGTGCTGACTGGCCTGGGAGTTAGAATCTGCGCTGGTGTCTTCAGTGGTGCTGGTCTTGAGGCACCCCCTAGTGTCAAGGAAAGGAAGACAATGGCATGAAAGAGTTGGGGAAGGAATAATTTGAACTGAGACTTGTCTGGGAGGCCAGCTGTGCAGTCCCTTTCTGGTGTGTGTGTGGTGGGGAAGCCCCAGAGACCTGTGCTTAGCCCCTGCTCTGTGTGTGTCAGAGGGCTTGAACCTACAGCCCAAGCAGTGAGGAGCACTTCCGCTGCCACATGTATCTTCACAGTTAGTCTCCATGGAAACCAGATGAGAGTAGAATCCTGCCTCACAGGCATGGAAAATGAGGCCACCTCATATGCCCAAGGTCACCTACTTTGCTCAAGGTCAGATAGCTTGGAAATGGCGGAGAACAGAACCAAGAGTCTTGTTACTATTCGATGCCTGGGCAGATCTCTGGATCCCAGCGCAGGCTTGGCAGGCTGGGCATATGCTTAGCGGAGCTTTTCTTTGTTGCGTTTTGGCTGGAAGCTGATAAGGAAAGCCAAACCCAGGTGATAAGTCAGGCTTCTTATCGCCAAGTGGGTGCAGTAGGAAAACCCTAAAATTGCTGTGGCTTAGCACAGGGGCTCTATGTTTCATGCAGAACAAATCTCATTAGGCTGGGAGGACTTGCTCACACCCGTCTCTTAGGACCAAGTTCCCTCCATCTGTGGTGCTGTCATCGCAGTACATGGGCCACTTTCCTGCCACCAGGTCCTCAGGGCCAACATCTCAATTGTGGGCAGCTGCTGCCACCTTGTGCCGGAAAGACTCCATGGCTAGAGTGACTGCAGCCCCTCAGCAGGACACTGCTGAGTGTTGGCACTGGAGTCTAAGTCAGGATGGTCCCAGGCTTCATGTGGCCACACCAGGGAGAGCCAGGGACTTGAGCATGCACAAGGATTTTCCCAGGGAAATAGGGCAGCTTCCAATTGTCCCACACTCCTGTGTTTAACTCCTAGGATGGAGCTTTCTGTAGGACTCATGCTGGATACACTTCATACAAGATTATCAGTAAGCAGAAGGGTTTTAAGTTTCTCTCACACAGAGAATAAAGAAACCCTAGCTATAACTATTCAAAGAAAAAAATTTGACATCACCTATGGACATCACAGTTTCCAGTATAGTGAAAGGTTGACTCTGACTTCAAAGGATCCAAAATCCAACAAATGCCTAATTGTGTGCGTGTGCGTGCACGTGGGTGTGTGTGTGTGTGTGTGTAGTAATGGTGGTGGCAATAGTCTCAAAATTTCCATATTACTCAGATATAGAAAAATAGTAAAACTTTTATTCTATATATTTTCCTTAGTCTGAAAGATCGTTCCTGTTGATAGCAGGGATCCGGTGCCATTAGCAAGATATTTCAACCTGCCAATTAGCAAGAATCAAGCCTCTATCACTTTTTCAGCTTTCATAGGGAAAGCAGTGAGTTCAAAGCTCAGGCTCCGACCAGCCCGCAGGAGTTGCTCCCGCTTCTTCTTGTGTCGGTGTCTGGGAGCAGCAGGGTGGCTGAAGCATCCTTTGGTCCTTCCCAGCCTCTGTCGAGGTGGCCGTCAGTCATCTGTTTGGTGATGAGGCCCAACCAGCTTGATTCTCCCATCAGTGGCACCTCCCCTCTGTCTTTGCTGCTGCTTCTGATAAGATCTTCACTTGCTGAGCTTCCTCGTTTGGATCTGAGGTCTCTGCTCATCTCTTAGCCACTGCATACCTCCATGAAATGTGCTATTGCTTGGGTGTAGCTTGTCCTCCGAAGGCTCATGCATTGAGTGATTGGTCCCCATGGTCTTCAGTGAGGTGGTGTTAACAGTGGAACCTTTGAGAAAGAGGCTTAGTGCAAGGTGACTGGGTCATCAGGAAGGCTGTCCTCAGAAGGGATTAAGTAGTCTTTGTGGGCTCCCGGCCAGTTCCCATGAGAGTGAGTTTTTATAAACGACCAAGGCTGCCCCCCAACCCCCCACCCCGCTCTGTCTTCCTGTTTTGCCGAGTGGTCGCTCCTCTTCACACGCGTGCCTGCCGCGATTCCATTTTCCACGCAGTGATGCAGCCAAACGGGCCTGCCAGAGCTGGTGCATGCTGGTCAGACTGCTAGCCTCCAAAACTGTAAGCTAAATAAGCCTCTTTATTTTTTAAAGGTTTGTGGCTATTTTATTTACAAGTCTACATTTGACACAATGAAATAAACACTGACATATTGAAGCCTACTTGGTAGTAGTGTAATGATATGTATCATTTGGATGATTACATTATTTTAAACAACAAACTACACTGAAAAGTTAATGCCGATCAAATTCTTGGTCATCATATTATTAAGAAACACAATACACAAACTTAAAATATGATTGCTTAAAATATGAAGATGGAAATTAAGTCATTTGGACAGAGTCAGAGTTGAACATCGTCTGAAGGGGAGGGACTCTGCCCCAGTGACATCTCTCAGGTGACCAGAAGAGAAGCAGCAGGGTGCTGCGTCCTCAGGCAGAACACCCCAGTGTCCTCAAGCCATGCTGTCACATCACGGAGCACAAAGACTTGCCTTGTGAAGCCTCCCTGTCGCTTGTCTGCCTCCAGAATTATCCTTCCAAAAATGTTGATGACAGTATGATTTTCTTCAGCAGAGGATGCCCAAAAAGCTGTGTTCCGAGAGTCTGCCAAAGCTTTCCCTTCTTCATAACTGCTCACTCACTCTTTCCATGTGCAGGTCTTTTTTATTCCCAGCCAACATAGTAGATATCTGCACATCACACAGTGTGCCGTGGATAACTTCGATCACTTCAAAACTTTTGACTGATGTAACAGAGTACACAAGAATATCTATAGAATATTATTGTAAATCAAATAATGAATAGTGTGATCCAAGTATTGTAATCCCTTTTCTAATCTTCCTCACAATTTAGAAAGTTGTATTTGTGACCCCATTGAGATGGTATTGGAATCCTGGCCAGTTAATTCCAACCTACCACCTCCAATGCAACTCATGGTGAGAGTAAAGACACCAAAACATATTGAGCAATAAGGGCAGCCAAGGAGTCCTGAGCCCTATCCAAGAGAGGATGTGTGGACAAAGGCCTGATCCAAGGCCTCCTCCAGAACTTATTATCTTGTGAAGAAGAGGGTGGCTCAAGGATGAGTGACAGTGAGGATGGTGAGTCACTTGAGCTGGCTGGCCAGGTGGGGAGGAAAGCATCTTTGCAATATGCAAGGACATAAGTAGAAAGACCAGTCTGCATAACTTGATTGGTTAGCTGATTGGCTAGTGTGTGAAAGAATTTAGGAGGCTGCTGCTTCAGTGTCTGATAGGTAAACTTTTGAGGATTCATGGCTGAACCTGGGGATTCATAGCCCCTCACTTAGAGACCAGTTATACCCAGTTAACATTCCAGGAGCTGAGCGGCTCTGCCATCCCTCTGTGCTCGAATCTTTTAAAGAGAGCACTATGTGAGGAAACAGGAGACTGTCAGACTGACTTTAAAGATTACAGTACTTCCGCTGGCCTTATTTGCAATGCTTAGAGCCGACTGAAGAGGAAGGAAACACCATAGCCGGCTCTTATAGACCAGTATATGGAAATAAGACTTGATTTAACTCTTGTTGCAGCAATTGTTCTGCATTCAAGGGGGCACTCATATAGTCTTCTACAGAGTATGTCTGAGGAAAAATGGAATATTCATCTTGCTTAGCTGTGTCTCCAAGCTGAAGATGATACTCTTGTCTATTTACCGTGATGAACTTTGTCAAAGTGTTTTCAATGGTTGGATAACAGGAGTCAACAAACTGGCCTTCAACAAACTGAATGTTCAGTGAGGATTCCCCCACAGACTAGTAGACCAGGATGGCGATCTTCTGGGATTCAGACTGTGGCATGTCAGCGACCTGCTGCGATAAGCAGCAGCCACACCAAGACAGAGCCACATGCAGAGCAGGGCGGTGGTGGCGGCAGGCGGGTGAAACCTTCTTTTCTTTGGGTGTTTTGTTACCGCACTGGAACCAGAAGCATAGTGCGCCAGCAGACACTAGATGGCGCTTCTCCAACATGTGGTGGCTTGTAGATCTTTGGCGGCTGCTCTTAGCCCATGGCTCAGTCCTTGCTGTGTCCTCTTTCTTTTATCATGTCACATGTGGCATCCCCCTCAGGAAAGCTTTCTCTGCCAGGTCGGAGCTCTGCCCAGGTGGCAACGAAGCCCTTGAAGTTCTCACGCTCTACAGCTCCATCTGGTTGGTTGTTTATTCACGCTGCCCTCTCTTGCTCTGAGGCACCTGTTTCCAGAGCAGAGCAGTCCGGGTGAGCCTGCGCCTCACTCCTCTCTCCCTCTGCCCGTGCGCTCACTAGGAGCACTGACGGGACCCTGTCCTGTGATGTTCTGTCCCTCTACCTGCTCTAGGGTCGGTGCTCTGCTTAAATTACTTTCTCAGCGTAGCTTAGAGCACCGAATTGTAATTCCCTTGTCCTTAACGGTGGTCAGCTGCCAAGAGGCCTTGGGCACCTTTAGTTCAAGCTAAGGGAGCCACAGGCTGATGAGAGTGGGAGTCACCTGGTTAATGTCTCAGGAGTGGTGTCCTCGTACTGAGAGAATTTTATGTTTACACATCTCACCAAACACTAAGTCAAGGAAGAATAGCTTCAGCTAGCAGTTTAACAAGTAAATCGCTCCAACTACCTTCTAAATTTAATTCCAGATGGGGTAACTAATTAGATAGTTGAAAAATTCAAATCAATTTCTAGCAGAAAATAGAGACAAGTAGGTGACATGTCTTTAAATGGAGAACTTTCTAAGCTTTAGGGTGACAAAAGCTGGGCGTGGAGGTGCATGTCTGTAGCTCAAGCCCTCAGGAAGCTGAGGCAAGAGGGTCGTGGTCAGTCTGGACTACATAGCAAGTTCAAGGCCAGTTAGGACTACACAGCAAGACTGCCAAAAGAGTGTGTGTGTGTGTGTGTGAGAGAGAGAGAGAGAGAGACAGACAGACAGACAGAGACAGAAAGACAGAGATAGAGACAGAAAAAGAGGGGAGAGAGGGAGAGAAAAAGAGATAGAGGCAGGCAGAGACAAATTCAGAGACCGAATTTAAATTTATAAGAAATCTTCCCCAACAATATAAATAAATGAAAGCAAAAGCCTTGGAAAGTATTTCCCAAGCAGGGGTATTATGTATGCTATAAAACAGAAACTTTATTCACTAAGATCCAGTTGATATCTTGAGAAAGTGATTAGCCACTATAACTGGGAATCTTACTATTTAGACGTTAACCCCAGGCACAATTCAAAAGAAGCCACAGATTATAAGTGTGTGGCATAGTCTTGCCCATATTGCTTTGTGATGATCAGTTTGCATATCCGTCTCTCCCATCAGACCATGGGACACGGTGTTTTTTTTTTTTTACTTCTAAAATCCTGATGCCATACCAGAGACCATCATAATTGTAGGTAGTGCATAAATGTTGTGGGAAAATTATTTCGCTGTGTTAAAAATAATATACTTACTATATTAAAAAATTAAAAACAAAGCTGTAATTTTCAACAAAAGGAGAATGATTAAAATACAATGGTCACTTGATGAGGATAAATCACTTAAAGTAGTAATTAGTGATGAGCTATGAAGCCATTGGACCACATCATGAATTGTGTCAAATGTGTGACTTTTTAAAATCTTCTACCAGCAAGACTTTTTACTACTTTTCAGGCCCCTTTTGTGCTCAGTGTCACGGGTCTGATGGGCCCTGTGATGCTGATTCTGGGTGATATTAGGAGATTCTCTGTTCTGTCGCTGTTCCCTTGCCTTGTTTCTCATTTTCCCCTGAGGTCTTGTCCTCTCTCTGGCCCCCACCAGGACTTCCATCAGCTTCTATCTTCTCTGTCCCTTGATCCAGAAAGAACCAAAGTTGTCTTCTGTTCTTGAATACAGAAGTTGGGTCAGGCCAGCCTCTCTTTGCTACATTCCATTTGTATCATAAAGCTACTCAGGCTTCGGGGAATTCCACATTGTCTTAGGTCTGCACATCCAAGTGAGGTCCGATCGCATGATGGTGAGTGGACAGAACGCTGTGACACTGGCCACCTGCTAGGCTTCTTTCAGAAAAGTGGCCCAGAATAACCCTCAGGGCCCTGGGGCTCTGGGTGGGATGGTAGCTCCATGCCACACAAAGCCGTTTTTCTGGTTTCCTGGGCGCCTGTCATAGTTCAGCAAGCTTTATCGAGTTTTTGGCATGAGAAGAAATTGGCTCTGATGGTTCATTTACTTTCATTTGTTTTTGCATTTGGCCTGGACCTCAACTTTTGAAATTTATAGCCCACCCTTTCAGAACTTTATTATTTGATTCTGCTGTAACAGCCATCTCTAGAGACAGTCTAGGGAGAACTAAGTTAGAAACCAAAACAAGATGTAAATTCATTCATTAATCCATCAAAATGTTAGTCTACTGCAGGTCCCTAGAATTTATTACTGAGCGTTATCTGTGGGTAGTAATAAGAGCACGCAATGTGGAGAATATGGGGCTAGTTGATGTTAGGGAAGAGAGTGTGGATATTTTTTTCCTTTGTGTTAGTTACATGTAGATTCTAGCTACATAGTTTGTGAGACAAACTTAATCTATTTTACCTCCAGTAATAGAGCCTCCCCACCTCTGACTGAACCCTTGATTCTGTTACTGAGAATGGACCCCATCTACTCTCCAGGGTTAGTCAAGAGGCAAGGTGGTGGGAAGGAACTTTGTTCCCCCCAGTTGGCTGATCGCAAGACGGCCAGACCTACTGTCCCAAGGGACCATCTTCTCGGGAGGCCGAGGGTTGGTACAGGACAGGGCATTTGGACCACTGGCACCTCCTCCAAAGTTGTGACCAAGTGACTTGCATCAAATCCTAACCACCGTTCTGCAGATTTCAAGAACAGAGACCGCTATTTCCCCTGCTGTTCTTGTCACTGGTGAGGTTGCCCACACGCACTTCTGACCTCTGAGGTGATGCACAGGATAGAGGGTGGCTGGCCCAGGCCCCCTCACTGATTGCCAAACTCACCGTAGTGAAAGGAATCTGCTTTACCTGACTGTGGAAGACCAGGGTCGGGCAAGGTGAGCTAGGAAGTCTGCACAAAATCCAGCCTTGGTACTCGGCTTCAGTGTGGCTGTTTCCGGCCAAGGAAGCCAATTTCATTACCCACCACCTGCTCCTGTCAGCTTTTCCTATGCCTTTGGTCATCCCAGCAGCTTTCAAGCTTTAGCTGCATCAGCGTCTCCTGGAGGGCTTGTTAAGGTCCAGCTTGCTGAGCCCCGCTCCAGCATTTCCAACGCAGAAGGTCTGGGGCGGAGCCGGAGAACGTGTGTTTCCAACAGTTCCTAGAAGACGCCAGAGCTGCTGGCCCAGGGACCTTAGCTGTGCCTCCCATTGCTCCTTCTCCCCGCTGCTCACTTCCTTTTTCAAGCACGTAATGAAATCTAATATGCATAATTGGTGTGAGGCACACCTTGAGTAGGCTTCTGGCTAGAATGAATCGATTCATTCATGCAATTCACTCCACCTATTTCTCAACAAACTCTCAGAAATCTTCACTCTGCACCCTCCCTACCATGTATATAACCCAATTGGTACTATATCAGTTGAATGTATTTGTGTATATGATTGTAATTATATCGTAATTCTTTTCCTAACCAGCCTTTTCAAGGCTCAGACAGAATGTCCTCTTTTTTTTTTTTTTCCTATTTTTTAAAGAAATTTTTCATTATTGCATATTTGCGGGGCACAATGTTTACATTCCTTGTGTGGAGTTGGTGTACGTACGTACCACATCTTGATTCCTTGTCTCACCTGCTTTCCCTGGCCTTCCTCTGCTCTCTCTGTCTTGATCCTCTTCCCCTTTGACAAAGAGCACCCTCCTTCCTGTTATCTGTGGTTGATGTTGGTGTTTATTTATGATTTGAGTTTCTCATGTCAGAGAAACAATGTGATACTTAAGCCTGTGTGGCGGGTTTAATTTCACTCAACGTGATGGTCTCAAATGTCGCTTTCTCAGTAGGTGTAAAACTACAATTTGCTGCTTGGATTCCCCAGGGGACAGGCAGACTGTCTATTAATAGAGCACTGGCAGCAGGACCCGTCCTGTCCAGCTGCTCGCCTGCGCGTTCAGGTCTGGGTGTGGAGTTTCCTCTCCTTCCGCCCCTGCTTGGCAACTTCTCTGCCTCTCCTTTATGGGGTGAGGGTTCCCCAGTATCGCTCTCATCAAAACCAATTCCCCAGACAGCTACACAGAAATGACAACATACTACCATGAAAAATAGGTTTATTATAAAACAAAACAGAAAAGTTCATGAGATGTGCTGACAGATGTCAACCCTGGGTGTCACCACTCTCCAGAGTGCCAGCACTATCCTCTGATCCCATGTATTTTTCAGGCTTGCCTTTGTCCTGTATCTGTGGGAGCCCATTGTGAATAATTTATTAACCAAAAGAGGCTTAATAGGTAAATTTATCCGACCTTTGCATATCTAAAAATATCTTTGTAAGTAAAATAATTAACAAGTTTGATCTAATGGACACATACTTAATATTAAAGTTAATTAAAGCAAAGGCACTCTTTTAAAAAAGTGGACAAAAATATTTCAAGAACTGACCACTGTTAGAGAACTCACTTGTTTAAATCAGCTTTTGCCAAAATTAATGAATCAACAGCAAACTGAACTTATATAATCATAAGAGAATGTTAAAATTCAATAACAAAAATACGTCTATTATTTGTAAACTTCATATTTGGAAAGGTTAAGTGACCTCTAACGAAGTCTAAGACAAAAACAGTATGAATTAGAACAGTAAATGTGCTAAATTCCAAAACTAGCATGGAAATTTGAGGGAAATTTATAAATTTAACTTACTTGTATTTAAAAGAGAAGAATAGCTGAACATTAATTAATTAAGTTGGATTAAATATCTAAATAAAGAGGAACAGAATCACAGCAAAAACCCAAAGGAGATAAGAATCAAAACATACGACAAGAACACCATTTAGAAAATAAAAAAAGAAATACAAAATATAGGCTAAAACTTCAACAAGATCACCCACGCGAGAAAAACAAAGATGCTACAAACAACCTCAGGAATGAAAAAGGGCTGGCTCCAAGATCAAAAAAAGTAAAGGAATGTTATAAGTAACTTTGTGCCTGTAAAGCTGTATTCATAGGTAAAATTAACAAACTCCCAGGAAAAAACTGGCAGTAATCACTGTTCCTTGAAGTAGAAAGCTGGAAATGATTTTACAATCACTAGAGAAACTGAATCAATGAAAACATTGGGCCCAAACAATTGTACAAGTGCATTCTGCCAGGGGTTCAAGAGACAGGGGCAGGTAATTCTAATTCATTCAAAATCTAATAGAAGAGAGTAGGAGGGACAATATTCCCAAGTTCACTGTATATAAACCTGGATCCCTGGGCTAAGCATAGACATATTAAAAAGAAAAAAGAAAAATTACTCATCTGTCTCACTCATGAATATGGAAAAGGAAACTACATAAACTATTCCAAATTAATCCAACCATGTTTAAAATATATGGCCCTATTCCAAGAATTTATACTAGAAAACATGTTCATATGATTCACTGCATTAAGCGATTTAAAGAGATAGTTATCTTAATAGTGCTAGAAAAAGCATTTGCAGACATTCAATATTTATTTATTGTCAGTAAAAACTAACCTCTTAGAAACTATCCCTGGAAATTAATTCCCTCACCCAATCAAGGAAATCTATGAACAACAGGGAAAAGCGACAGTGTTAACACCATTGTGTCTTAAAAGTCAGGAATGAAATAAACATCTCAGTGGATGAGGCAACCCCACGAGCCAGAGGAGGAGGAAGAGGAAGGAGGGCAAGGAGAAGGAGAAGGAGTATAAGAATTAAAATAAAACTCTATTTGGCAATAATATTAATCTTACATGGGAAACTCCAAATAATATACAACTTATTTTATTATAATTAGTAAGAAAATTTAGCAGTGTCCAGGTACAACATCAATATGCAGATAGTAGTTCTAATTTTATGCCAAGAATAAACAGAAGAATATCAATTTAAAGTTTCTAATTATAAGGGCTGGGGATTTAGCTCAGTGGCTTAAGTGCCTGCCTGGCAAGCTCGAGGTTGTGAGTTCGATCCCCGATTCTCCCCCCAAAAAAGAAAAGTTTCTAATTATAAAGAAAATATCTGTGAATGACTCTGACAGGATGTATGTAATCCTTAATGTGGACAATACGACTTTTGAAATATATTACAGAAGACAGAAATAAATAGAGAAACAATGCACTGGGGGGAAAGGAAGATCAATTTTCTGATTATACCCACTTTCTCCATTTTAGTTTATAGAATTAAAGAAATTTCAATTGACATTTCTGTGGGATGTGACAAGCTTACACTAAAGCCTGTTTGGAAGAGCAAAGGACAAGGATATCTAAAACCCTCCCAGAGAAGAGGCAGATGTGGGGGGCCATGGCAGCACACAGGCTCCCTGTGATACCAGCATTTATGATAAAGCTACAGTGATTAAGGCTGTGTCATACTAGAGGACAGGAGGCAAATTGATCTCTGGAGCACCATAAGTGCCTAGAAACAGCCCCCCACACGGGACAAAGGTCAGAGGTCGAGTGGGATGACACTGATGATGATTCAGATGGGGAAAAACAAGTCCCTAATTCTCACTGTATGCCAAAATACATTCCAGACTGCTTCCTTCCGGGAGGAGCCAGTGAACTGAGAAGCCAGCACCAGATCTGCTAGCATCTGGATCTTGGACTCTTCAGACTCCAGAACTGTGAGAAATAGTTTCCTGTTATTTATAAGCTTGAAAAAGAATTTGAGTATAAAAGACAAACATTTTAAACACTGAGAAGAAAAGGTAGGATAACTTCATGACACCGAGAAGTGTTTTTTAAGTACAGCATAATTTACAAACTAAAGAAAAGAGGTGTATACTTGAATACATCGTTACATTATCTACATTTGACTGTACACCAGTCAAATGCTTGTCAGAGTACACCGTGTCATGACAGCATGTCATGGTGTCATAGTACACCATGAATAGAAATGGAAGAAAAGCCACAAACTGTGGAAATATGTGTGTGACACTTATATATGACAAAGGATATGAATATGAACCTTGGGAAAATACAAGTGAATAAGAAAAGTAAACAGAATTAGGCTATCTCATGGGCATGTGCCAACTCCTCGTGATGAATGGAGCTGTTATGTACTGCAAACACATCCTAATAAAAACAAAAAGTAAAAAACAAAAATTATTTCAAATCTGCAAAACAAATAGACACCTCACTTCTCACTGGACAGAAACCAAAATGGTGCAGAAGCATGTGAAAAGGTGTGCGGTGCGTTGAGAAATCAGAATAAGGTCAATGTGGAAGCCACCGGGAACCAGGCATGGTGGCACATGCCTGACACCCCAGCGCTCTGCGAGGCCGAAGCAGAAGGGTCAGAAGTTTAAGTCCAGTCTGAGAAATTTAGCAAATTAGGGAGACCCTGTCTGAAAACGAAAATAAAAAGTAGGGTAGGGGAGTAGCACAATATGAAGACCCTGGACTCAGTCCCCTGTACTGAAAAAAAGAACTACATGGTGAGAGAATATAACACATTCATCATATTAGCCAAGATTTTAAGAAATATGATCATGCTTATCGCCATAGATAATTAGTAACCTGTAAACACTGAGGACCAAAGTGCTTGTTAGAAAGAGACTTTAGAAAACAATTGAGCATTTGTAAATAAAGTTGGAAGGTAGGTACCCTAAGAGGGGTGACTGAGCATTGCCTTAGGGCAAATGCACATTACCTGGTCCCCAAGGACTCAGCACAGTGCGTGGCACAGGGCCAATTCAAGGTGTGCTCTTTGGAACTTTCTGGATTTAAAAAATGCTTTGCAAATCACGGTTGGTTGAATCTGCAGATAGGGAATCTGCACGTATGGAGGGCCAACTGCGCTCTGAAGAAACTTGATCATCTACAGCAGTTGCCCTGTGGATGAAGGTCACAGAAGCATCGTGTGTAACAGCAGAAATCTGGAACCAACTCAAATATGCATCGACTGTAGAATGTTTAAACAGTGCAGCACAGACATCAAGTGGCCTGGTGACCATCATACGCGTCATCATGAAAACACCGCTGAAAACACATCTGAAAACACTGCTGGGGCCTCCTGTGCTGTAGGTTGAAGGTAAAATGTGTACCCGTTGTGGAAAATTATCCTTCAGGTCCACAAAAAAGTTGAAAGTAGAGTTACTAAATGGCAATTCCACTCCTAATTTTTCTCTAAGAGTGTCAAAACGTGTATCTCTGCAAGAAATTGTACACAAATGTCCAATGTAGTTTTATTCAGAATAGCTCAAAAGTGGAAATATCTCCAATGTCAGGCAGCTGAAGAACAGATAAACAGGAATGGAGTGTGTCCGTACAGTGCAGTGTTATTCAGCCACAATATTGAATGAAGCACTGATGCAGTATGAACCGATTTGAATGAACCTTGAAAACATGCTACAGCAAAGAAGCCAGACACAAAAGAGCTACGTATTGTGTGATTCTCTTCATACGTGATGTACGGAAGAGGCGAGTCTCTATACCCTTCTAGCTCTACAGAAGTAGATCAGTGGTTGCCAGGGCCTCGCAGGCTGGGCCTGGAGTGGCAAGTGATTGAATGAGGAGCGCATCAGTGCATCTGTTTGGACAATGAAAATGTTCTGGAATTAAATGCTGGTGGAGGTTACACAACTTTGTGACTATACTAGAAGGCACTGGGTTGTATACTTCTTTTTGAGAAGTGTTACGTGAAGTATATCTTAATAAAACTATCATTTAAAACAAGCAGAAGGTTCACAAAAAAGTCACAGAATATGAAATACAATTTATATAAACATCGAATAGGAAAAATCTAAACAATGCATTGCTCAGGGAGAATGACACATATAAATGAGTATAGAGAAAGGGAAGGGGAAAATGAACACAAAGTTTGGCATAGTGGTTATTTCAGCAGGATTGAGGGACGGCCACAGAAATGCCCAGAGATGGTAAAGGAACTGGTGACACTGTATTCTCTTTCTTCAGCTTGGAAGTGGCATATGGGCATTCACAGTATTATATTAACAGTACATATTACTCTTTAAAGTGAGTTTAAACTCTACATATATGCAGGGCGTCTATCTAGACATACGTATTCACTTCTGTATATAATAATACATTTTCTAATTTCTAAAGAAAAATTTCTGTTTATTTTGGGCTTCTGTTCCCTGCTTCATCGTTTATCTCCCCTCCCCCTCCACTATCTCTTCTGAGTGACTATTATCATCTCCTAGCTGCTGGTGATCTTTCTACATCTCTTCCTTGCTTTGCAGTTGATACACCTCAATCCTTTATTACAATTTAGAGCACTCTTTAAGGAAAAGGAGGAAAATGCATATAGTGAATCTGTCATTTTAATTAGAAATTATAGTACCTTTAAAGTAAAAATAATGAGAAAAGGAATTAACACTCATGGAACACTAATAAGGGTGAAGTATCATTCTAAGAGCTTTGCTTATTTTATCTGTTAATCTTCACAACAGCCCACTGAAGCAAGAGATCTTATCTTTTCCTATTTTCCACATGAGGAAACTGAGAGACAGATGGTAAACAACTTGCTCGAGATCCCAGAGATAAGCAAGGGGCAGGGGCACTAACAGTCCATCTGAACTGAGGGGCCGAGTCTCCAAGCAGCCTGTGATGTGAGGGTGTAAAGGCCACCCCAACCTGAAGGCTCTCTGAAGCCATGATGCTAGGTCGCAGAATATAAACCCGTACCAAACTGAAGAGTAAAGATCTACTCAGAATGAAAACTTAAAGAGCAGCCTTGCCATCCTGAAGTGGGAAGGAGAGACACAGAAAGACCAGCTACAAAATTAAGAGGAAGTGTTGCTTCTTGTAAAGTTCGTGGGGTGTCCTCTGCGATCACCTCTGCTTTCTGTGATGCTTTTGGACCCCTCTGCTTGACATTCCTTCCTATCCCTGACAGTAGCCGATTGCTCAACTGGCCTTGCTCATGATAGCTTCCAGTCCTAGTTAATCTCCACCCACTCTAATCCTGCCTGAGAAATGCCTACCAGTTCAGCCTTGAGCCCATTTCCTGAGACTCCTCCAAATCCCGCAGTAGAAACCCAAATCCCGCAAGAGAGGTTTCCCCTCCTTCTTCTGTTCGGCACACTGCTGTCCCTCTGGTGTCCTCTCCTGCCCCACTGAGTCAGTGAGTCTGGCTTGTTCATACATACTACAGGCTTGTGCCTAGTGGTCCTGGCTGGGTTTAATGTAGGTCTGTGTGTTCTTGTAGATTTGTTTCTTTGGCTTAAACTCATGATCTTTCTTATAGATATGAAACACCTTAGTGAAAACCCTGGTGAAAGGAGACCATGGGGAAGGAGGAAAGTCTGAGACTTAGCACATGTAATTACTCAGTATTCTTTCCTTTTACTGTCCTTAGTGCATTCCTTTAACCTGGTCTCTGCATGTCAGGTCCATCTAGGAATCTTCCTAACTTAGGCTTCGATTTTATCTTGCTTGGGGAGTTGCACTGCCATTTCTCAGCTGATAATTATCTGCATTCACTCCACCCATTTCCCTTGGAAATGCCTCGTATTGCAGTTACAGGGAGCTTTGGGACCAGTGTGTCTCAGCGAGAGACGTGGTATAGCCCTGCGGACAGGGAGACATCTCTAACCCAGTGCAATCTAGCTGTGAGAGGAGCTGAGCCTGGGTTCCAGTCTCCATGACATAGGAGTTGGCGGCAGGAGGCAAACGAGGCTTGGACATCACCCTGTTTGCTGTAGCACTGTCCATGTGCTCTAGTTCAAGGGTGTTCCATCTTTGGTAACTAGCATGAGTCACGCCAGACACAAATTGCTATTATTGTCACAGATACTATTACTAATACTCTTCTTGGTCTTTCTCTGCTGTGAGGCACAAAACAGGAGAGATAGTTTCTCCATTTCATGGCTGGGGAAAGCCTGTAGAGGTTCAAGGGCTTGTCCACATTGGTGACAGAGTAGAGAACTAAAACTAAAGGCCCTTGACCCCAACAAAGGGACACTCCAGTGTTTCCTATCAGAAGAGAATACTGAGCAGTGAGTGAGTAGGGGTGACTCTGTCTGATCCTGGGGTGTTCAAACTGGTTCTAGGGGTGGAGCTAGAGGAAATGGGCACTGGCTCCCATTTCCACAGTGTAACCCTGAACCTGCCTCCTAGCACCACTCCAGAAGCCTCCGGGCCCAAACGGGAGGAGGAGCAATGCCCTGGACCCTAGTTGTGTAAGTGCAGGCTGGACTGTTGTCAGTGGTCCAGGCAGGAGAGGTGCAGGAGGGCTGTGCCACTGCCCCAGCCCTCCTGGGTGAGTGTGGACACAGGAATGCAGAGAAGCCACTCTGAGCCAGGCAGGGTAGGTCTCTATTTTGAAGCCAGCACAGGACAAGCTCAAACCAGTCTGTGGCTTAGCCTGTGCTTCAGAACAGGGTGGAGGCCGCATTTCCCCATCCCAAGCCTCGTTGTCCCACTAGAAGGAAGAGGGTGGATAAGACAGTGGGTCAGGTCAGGTGTGCACCAGGAGGAGAGGTGCTCAGGAATGGAGGCTGCTTGCTGCTACTTATTTAATATCTATCCCATGTTTTGCTGGACTGAGTGCCCCATACGCGTCCTGTAGTTCTGCTCACCATATTAACTTTGGTATTGTGTGTGTGAGCCAATTAGATTCAATTTAACTAGTATTTACTGAGGACCTGATACTGAGACTCAGCAAAGTCTTCAAGGCACCTCTGTGGTTTGCCGTGGCGCATCTTTATTTGAACTCTTACCTGATTCATTTAGCTTACATGAACTTCATGCCGGAGCTTGGCATTCCAGGACTAAGGTATCACATGGGGATACAAGGGTTAGATTAGTTCATATGTGTTGGAAAGTGCAGGACTGGCGCATAGTAGGTGCCTATTGGTGGGAAGGCCGGTGCGGGGACAGGGGACAAGAGATCTTTCTGGATCTGGACAGGACTGGACAGACGCATTCATAGAACAAGGTCTGGCACCCATGTTTGTCATTTGCCTTTCCTCCCTGTTTATCACTTCCAATTAATATATCCTTCATTTATCCTTCTTTAAATTACTGTGTTGAGAAATTCTTAGTCCAGCCCTCGAAATACTTCCTTTTTCTCTGCTCCTTTGCTGCACAGCCATAAAGAAAGTCAGATAAACCCATTGTGTTGTTTTGACAAAACGTGAATTACATCCAGCCAGATACTGAGATTGATTAAAATGCTTCTTTCACATTTTCCTCAGCCCGTGGAATTCACCATCTGTAGCACATTTGTGTTCTAAATTGTGGGTGTGGCTCAGCAAATTCAGTTGTTTAGAAAATGGAAAAAAAAAATGTGCCGGGAGTTTAGCTCAGTGGCGTAAGTGCCTGCTTGGCAAACTCGAGGTGGTGAGTTTGACCCCCAGTACCAAGAAAGAAAGAAAGAAAGAAAGAAAGAAAGAAAGAAAGAAAGAAAGAAAGAAAGAAAGAAAGAAAGAAAGAAAGATGCTTACTAGTTTTCTCTGCTGGTTAACTGTAAAATGTGGCATATTTTGCACGCTGTGGAGGAGGAAGCAAGCACTTCCCATGGGCTGACACGATGGCTCATGAGCTTCTTTTTCACAGAAAATACTTCAGGGGAGCTAGGTATTCTCATTTATTTGTGCCAAAGCCTGTAAAGAAAAATAAAAACTCCAGTGCGTGTGCCATTCTTAAAAACCAAAATGGCCACAAAATATCTGCCTGTGCCGGTTCCATCCCAGTTGCCCAAGTCAGCACGATGGCACTTACCTCTGGAGATGTGCGTCCTTCCACACTGGCTGGGGACTTCAGCACTTTTGGATAACTGTCCTTTGCCTCTGCATAGCTGCTCAACCCTGAACACACTGGAAGTGGCGTAGGTCCCTCTGGGGGCATAAAAGGTCCTAGACAGAGAGCCAGGCCCATGACTCAGGGAAACAGAGAAGGAGGTAGAAAGATTGAACTCTGAGGGTTGATGGAGAGCTCTGAGAGGCAGTGCCCACAGAAAGGCCCAGGGGAAGGTAAAGAAGGACATTTCTTCTTTCAGAGAGAAGAATTTTTTTTTTTTACTTTATTAGATGTCAAATTTACCCTAAGTGAACATTCTAACCTCCCTTGATTCTTTCCCATCATTTAAGCCCAATTGTATATGGCTAATTTTTTGGGGATACGCTCTGCTCCCTGGAGGTGGGGACTGGAAGGAAATGGGACAAAAAGATGGGCTCTTTCTAGGGCAGCCAGGTGTTTGGACAAGTGGCTTATGAAAGTAAAGTTATTTCTTATTCCTCAGTGGTAGGAATTCACTCACTGTGCAAAAAGGCACATAATTCAATATGCACTCACTAAACTATTAGAAGCCAGATGCTATGCTAGCAGCCAGGGGTCGGTGGAGAGCAAAGTGTTATGTCTACCCAGTTGTCTATCTCAAGGTTATAGAGCACTAGCTAGGATTCCTGCCAGCCAAGTTGAGGCAGAAGATTAGGGTATGGCAAACTGGCTGGGGAAGTGAGCATGACCTGTCCATCACAGAGTTTCAGGACACAGGAGCAGAGCATTGCTCAAAGTCCTGCCCTTGGAACCAATCAGAGAGTCCTAGCTTCACTTCTTCTCAAGAGAATCTGAGCATGTTTTTGACAGGATGGCCTAGACCTGTCATCAGCCAGAGAAGAGGGAGATTAAAAAGATGGCAGCCATTGAGCTCTTGGCCACTGTTTTGTGTCTTTCACAGCTGTCCATTCTCACTTGTAGAGTGTACTTCTTTTCCGACTTTTAATTGGCTCTGGAGAGCATGTGTTTTTTTCTTAGCTTTAATAAATGTAAAACCTCACTGTTTTTTGTGCTTGTCTTGACTCATTCTTGTTCAGGACAGAAAAAACCTAGAAATCACCTCTACAAGGAGACCCAGCAACCCAAAACCTGTTAACATATTTTGGTGAAGTGAGCCAGGATCAGGTAGGAACTGTTTTGTTTCTTTCTGTAAAATCTGTGGCTGAGAAGGTTTTTCCTTTCCTCTCTCTTTCCTCTAGGAAAGCTCCAATCCCCTTCTCATCTCTTTGCTCCTAGGACTGGTTTTCATCCTTCAGAGAGTTGGAGTGTTTTTGGTTGTTGGGAGAGGCAGAGAACAAGAAGGTGGCAAAAACTAATGGAAACTGGGACACTGTAAGCTTTCTCAAAGGAGCATTTTCCTAGTGTACTCCACCATGTGGGACACGGGAGGGGAAGCTCATGGCCCTGTGTTTTTCCCAGCCAGTAAGAGGTCCATGGGTCTGCCTTAAGATTATCTACCTTTTGCTTTCTTCTGTTTTCCATTTTCCAATCACTCATTGTGGGTACAAGTCAGTTAATAGCTTTCAGAGAGCCTGTTACTAACCTGGTTGCAGAACAGATTGTTCAGATTCCATGTGTATGGCCTAGAATTTAGTAGGCCTTTTGTCTTTATGTTTCTGGTCTTTGAAGTTCTTTGCTCAATTGTCTCACTATTTTGGAGAAAATAACTATTAGTAACTTGGTCTCCTGCTTAAGCAGCTGCCTACTCTAGGTTACCCCTTTTTATGCTCGAATTTTCATCTGTGCTCTTCCCTCAGATAGCCTTCATCTCGAGTATCCTTAGTCACTCGCTCAGGCCCTTATTTTATTGATGTCCACCTTTCTACCATATTTGGTGGCCATTTTGGTTCATCATGTGAGATGGTCACATGGGTCTGCCATATAGGGTGGCCATTTTCGTTCATCCTTTGGTTCATTCTGTGGATCAGCCACATGGATTCCACCATGTTTATAGGTCATTTTAGTTGCTCATGTGGGTTGGTCACATGGTTCTTCTATGTTTGCCTTTTTTTAAAAACTAGTCTTACAGTCACCAGTGAATCTTTTATAGGTAAGAGCTAAACCTCTGCTTTTAGGAAACATGGGTCTCTTCCCTTCTTCTCTTCTGAATTGGGTTAGATCCCTTCCTTGTTTATTTTCTCCAGCAAAACTTTAGCTAAGTTAGAAACATGTCTGACAGCCTGAGCAGAACAAAGGAACAGTCAGCTTAAGTGGCTATAAGTGCAGGAGTAAAGCCATCTTTGTACTTAGAGCTTTTTAAGGTTTTTTTAAAGAAGAGATATCTATCTCTATTGCCTTAAGCAAAATACCAAAGTTTTTATTATTGGGGTCAATTCAAGGGATATTATTTCTCTTGTGGCTAAGGGTGTCCCCACATGGGACAGCACACAGATTTAAGGGAGTCCCCCCCAGGATGCTACCCTGACCTCTTAAGAGTTTACTGTTTCTAAGAGACCCCTGGAGAGGGCTCCATCCTTATCTCCTGAGCTCAAGTGGCTAAGGGGCCCCCAAGGGACTCTACCCTGATCTCATGGAAGATTCTAAGGGAGCACCTGGGAGGCTTCACCTTTCTAGGAAGTCAGTGGACCGTGGTTTTAAGAGTGTATTGATTCTCAAGTGGCCAAGGGAGTCCCTGGGGCGGAAGGGGGAAGAATCCACCCTGATCTTGTGTGATTTTCCAAGGGGAAGTTAATGGGTCACATCATGAAGAGTCCTAAGAGGACCTAAGAGCCCCCAGAGGGCTTCACTGTACTAGTAAGGTGCCAGTGTCTCTCCCAGGGCTTTGACCAGTGCCATCTGCTTGGTAAGCACGTGATTCTTGCAGGGATTGCTTGGTGAAGTCAGCCGGCCTGCTGCTTCTGCATGAAACAGCATCCGAAGGACCTCAGACCTAGTTCTCCTCTCCCTAGGCTTCAAGATGAGCCAGGGAAACACCATGAACAGCACCCCAGGATCCCACTGACCTCACCACGAGGCCATATACCTGACTGGTGGGAACAGCTTGACTCTACCAGTTTTACAAAGGAATGATTTTTATATCATTACAATATGGTTTGGGTCCAGTATGCATGAGGGGATGGCAATGGATAGGGATAGAATGGCAGTTTAATTTATGATACTATTTTTCAGTTAAATCATTTTTGCACAAAGCATAGTGAGTAAAATCCTTATGCTCTGGCTTTTATGGCTCTTTATCTGTGAAAAAGCCCCAAAACTATGGTACTTAGAGTGGCCCCTGAGGATGAAAGGGATATCTTTGAAGATCCTGTCCTTGGATCCCCACCTGTCTCTCAGGGGAATATGGGCCCCTCCTATCTGTTTAATGAAGGCCACCACACGGGGAGGTCCTTTGATTCCTTATCATCCTCTGGCTAGTAAATCAGTGAGTCATCATTCCAGTGAGTTGGGGACTCCACCAGAACTTAGCACCTTAGGGGAACTCAGTATTCCTGAGCTCCCTCGTCATGCTCCTCAGGCAACTTTAAAGTCGACAGGGTGTACTTAAAATGGCGCCTCTTACTTCTACTCACAACTCATCCCACCCCTGAGAGAGGTCCTAGGAGCCAAAGAGACTGTGAGTCCAGGTTCCCTTTTAGCTGCAGACATTCAACAATGCAAAGAATGGTTAGGCTGACTTTCAGAGGGTCTCATATGTTTGCAGATGGGTTTTAACTTTGCCACTTGCCTGTGACCTGTCATGGAGAATGTCCAGTTCATTCTAGCCACTTGCTGTAACCCAGGTGAAAAACAAAGAATCCTAGAAGATGTTAAAACCTATGCAGATGAACAGTATACTTCAAAAGGGAAGGAAACCACACCACAGAGGTTTTATTTCTCCAACAGATTGAGACTGGGACTATAATACTAGTGATGGGCTGAAGATGATGTTTGACACCGTAGCTGCTCCTATCACGGGAATGAAAGGCTACATTAGCAACCTGGTAATTACACTAAGGTGAGGGGAGTCCTATCCAGCTGTCTCCCAAAGCTGGGAACTTTTCATAAAATACACAAAAATGGATATATCTTCCAAGGAGGAACACGCACTGATGGGACATCATTTCACTCATCAATCAGCTCCAGATATTTGGCACAAGTTACAAAAACTTCAGACTGACCTCAGGGCACCTAGAACCCAGCTGCTGGAGATGGCCTTTTCTGTGTTCAACAGCTGGGATCCAGATGAGGACAAAAGGAAGCCAGCCAGCATTATAGGTGTCACAACTGGCCATGTTTTAAAAACACCCAAGCCTTGTAAGAGAAAATCCAAGACAATCCAAGGAAAATTTCCATTTCAAATGGAAGACACTGGGCGTATTCCTGTACCAAGCCATTGCCAAGGCCCTACTCTAAGTGTGAGGCAGCTAGTTGCCTGAGTCACGGCACTGGAGGACTGACGGTCCCCACTCCCAGAGGGGGCACAGACAGCCAGAACCCTCATCCCCAGGCTGATGAAGACTGAAAGGACCCAGTGCAACCCATAACACCCCTATCCACGGACATCACCATCTCCTGTGAGGAACCCGGGCTGACTGAATGTCACGGGGCGGAGAAGAGGCCCAGCTCTGTGTTCTTAAGCGACGTCATTTTTAATGGCCTGAGCAACACAGAAGGACTGAAGGACTGAAGTCCTTCTGAAGGACAGAAGGACTGAAGCCTGAGCCTGTCCTTATTCTCAACAGCTGTCCCATATGTGACTTCAGCCTAACTCTTCCTCTCTGTTCCTCTTGCTAAAATCCAAATTGCCTGAGTAACAGCTGCTAATCCAACTCTTCCTGAGTGAAGCTCCCGAGTTGTCTCCTCTGTCAAGTAGAAGAGAATCAAGGCTCGGCTGTTGCTGCTTCAGTGGATTTTCCCCCACATTGCACTCTGCTGACCTTGTGGGTGTGGCACTGCAGTAGGACTGGATCCCTTGTGATAAGATGGTTCAGTCCTTGTGGTGTTTTGTCTATTTTAAGTAGATTGGGGGAAGGGTTGAGCATGAGCAGAGAGGAAGGGAAGACCACCCTAAACTTTTGGAGAGAGAGATTCTACAGCCCTCAGGGCGGGTGGTTCTTTTTTGCTCTGATTTTTTGTTTGTTTGTTTTTCTGATGGGAATCCAGGAGTGCCCTACCACAGAGCTACCTCCCCTTTTTTTACTGTGACCCAGGGTCTCCCTGAGTTGCCCCAGCTGACCTCAAATTTGTGATCCTTTTGCCTCAGCCTCCCTAGTAGCTGAGATTACGGGTGTGTGTGTGGGGAGGGGGGACCACAGCCCAGTGATTCTTAACTACCTCAGGGCTGTGAGGTACACTGAGAGAGTCCATACTTAGTGTGGGGCCCCTGGAGGCCATGTGCTCACCTCGCCTCAGCCCCACCTCTTTCAAAACCAAGCACAGAATTGCTAGGTGTGGAGAGGGCTTTATCAGAGGGCATGCGCAGAAGCTTGATAAGAGATCAGGATCCAAATGGCACCCTCAGTCTATAGCCACCTTCTCACAGGATGAGGTCCCTTCCTCACCACTGTGTCCTGCCCTTGTCTCCCCTGAAGGGAATCTGAGATGAGTGTGCTGAGGCCGGGGCTGTTGTGAAGGACCTCTTGACCTCTGAGTTATGCCTCAGTCTATTGTCCCCTCCCTTCCAGGGTCCTGGCCGAGGTGACAGCTGCCCAGAGTCTAGCTTTGCTTGGTGGCTTCTGAGTGCATTATCAGAGGAAGAAGGGAGGGGACAGCTCTGGATAGGAGAAACCCTGGGACAGGCCAATGTGATGCATTTGCTCAGAGCTTCCTGTCTCAGGATGAAGGATTTTTATACCTTCTCATCCCCCACGTCAGAACCCTTCCGTGGGCAGAATCTGTGACTCCCCCATGACCTGGGAGTTCCCTCTTTCTACTCACAGCCTGAGTACAACACACCCTGTTCTTTAAATGTTTGCTAAACACTTGATTGTGGGTGTTTAGCAAAGGATAGTGTTTGAAAGTGGAGGAGATTCTAGGTCAGCCCGGAAGGGAGAGGAAGAAGAGGTGGAGAAAGAGGCAACTCCCAACTCAGGAAATCAGTTCTCTCTCCTCCCTCTCTCTCTCTCTCTCCCTCTCTCTCTCTCTCCTTTCTGTGTTGCAGAGAACCCCTTTTATATATTCACGAAACACCTATTTATTGAGCACTTGCTATATGCCAAGAATTCTGCAAGATGGAAAAAGTACTTGCTCTCACACACTTTACCTTTTGGCTGAAGGAAAGAAAAAGTAAATAAAATAAGCAAAGCAATCTAGAGAGATTAGATAGCGGCCAGTGCTATGCAAACAAGCAAAATGAAACAAAGGTAAAACTTCAGTTCCTCTGCTATACTGGGCACCCAGTGTTTGCAGGCTGTCCTTGGTGCATGGGTCCTCTCCTGGACGGAAGGGATATGGCACATTGTGACCATTTGCAGAAAGTCTATTGGACAACCTTGTCCTTAAGACTGTGGGGTTTTTCATTCTTTTGTTTGGTTGGTTTATTTTAATTTTTTGACATGAGAGATACTAGACACAGCAGGGATCATGGAGAAACAGGAGGTGCAGGTTTCTCCATGAACTTCTTTGACTCCTGAGATGTCAGTGTCTCCAGAGACTCACCGAGGACCCCAGTTCTTCTGTTCATCCCCCTTTGACAGCCTTGTCCTTGCTCGTGGTCAGCTGTTACCTAAACTCGGTGACTCCAGTTCTATGTCTCTCCCTCTGGCGCTGTAGCCTCAGTCTATCTACCCTGGGAGTCTCACAGCAACCTGAAGCTCAGTTATGTCCCAAATTGAATTTTGTCCACCTATCCATCCCAGCAATGTGGATGCCATTTTGAACTCCTCTTTCTCCTTCACTCTTCAATTCTATCGGCCTCCAGCTGCTAGTTAGGTTTGCCAACATGTCTAGAATTGTTACACCCACCCATCTTCACTGGAGTGCTGGGGACACTGTGGATCAGCTGACAGAATCCTCAGACATTGCCCCCTCTCCCAGACAGCTTTGCCAAGGGAAAGGCTCCCTTAAAGCTGGAGGTAGTTTGTGACAGTTCTTTCTGGGAAGGAAACTTAAGAGACAGTGTTAGAAAGTTTCTGGGAAAGATTTTGCTTTCTGATAAAAAGGTGAGGGTCATATACAATTTGCTATTCTTCATTCTTGAATATTGACAGCAAAACTGGGGTCACCATCTTGTAGTCACCAAGGGAAAATATGAGAGAATTCCAGAGCCTCTGGCCCAGACCAAAGGTCAGTGGCTGCCTGCCCTCAGATTTCTCCTTGTGGAAGAAAAAATAAAACTCCTTTGCATTTAAACTACAGGGTATTCTGTTCCTTGCTGCAAAATGCTTCCTTAGCTGGTAACATTTCTGACCTGGTTTCCCTTCTTCTCAGTCTTGGTCAAAACCTTTGTAAAATGCAGTTGGATCCTAATATTTTCCTACTTTAACGCCACCATTTGCTCTTCACTGCCTGCAGAATAATGTAGCATGCAAGTCCTCCACACTTTCCCACTGCCTCCTTCCCTGGCCTCCTTCTTTGGCACAATTCTCCAAAATACTGTGCTCTTCTGCACTCTCTGGCTCCACCTGTTTCCTCTGTCTGCAGCCCCTGTTCTCCCAGGCTTTCCCCATCTTCTCCACTCTGTGGTTCTGTATTCTTGCTGTCTTTATTGTAGCTGTGTATCAGTTAGTGTCGCTTGCAGTGGGCTATCAGCTCTGCCATGATCTGGACCTGTCTTATTTATCTGTGCTTTTCTACTACTTGGTGGACACCTGTAAATCGGTGAACAGTGTATGAATAAATGAATGAATGAATGAATGAACAGTGCACGACACTAGAGGCTTGAACTCTTGCCTCTAGTTCATTCTTACAGTTCCATGAACTCATTTTTGTCATATATAATACAGGTAATTCTGTCTAGACCTCAGAGCTGTTTGAAGTGCCTGCTAAATTATTTGTTTCAGCACTGGCCTTGGTGACAGCCAATCCAAGTTCATGTCCATGAATCTACTATGTGCTATAAACACATAACAATAAAATGAACTTGATTAACTTAGGGGAATTCGGTCAGCCTGAATGTGTGTGTGTGTGTGTGCGTGTTATGAGATACTGGATGTGACAATCCTTAGCTCAGAAAAGAGGGTCAATAGAGGTGAGCTGAAAGTGAGCAGAGTTGTTCAGGCTTTGTGGAGCATGTCTGAGATGCCCAGTTCCTGGAGAAGAGCTAGCTTCTCAGTGCCACTGGGCAGCAAAACCAGAGCCTCCTGCCTTTCACCGTGGAGATGCCAACTGTCATGCCTGCAACTTCATCCAGAGCTGCTGTGGGTCCCTGTCTCTGGGCCAGGGAAGAAGTACAGTTATTAACACATGCACACTGAAAAAATCTACAAACATGAATCTCATGAAGGTCTCCAAGCAACTCTGTGATACCAACTCCCCATGATGAATGTAGTCATTATGTGCTATAAACACATACTGATAAAATGGAATTAAAAATCTCTGAGAGCCAGGAAAGGCATCAGAGATGTCAGGAGAATCACTCCAAGCACACAACTGTCACATGGAGGAAGAACCAAGTGTGACAACCCGCTGTGCTGTAACCTTTGGTGCTTTCCTCCTCACAGAGCTGGGAAAGAGGACTTGAAGGTTGAGTTCCAACGGAGTGAAGAGGTTCGCTCATGGTGAATGCATCCTACCAGGAGCAAGGGGAGAGGCCCTAGGAGTAGAAGCAATTTCCCTGGGGACTCACTCATCAAATGAATCCTGAGCAGGAAGCTGAGCAGGAAGCTAAAGAGTCAGGGGTTTCCTGAAAATAAGACCAACCTAGAAAATAAGTTCTGGTTGTTACCACGGTGATGGTCAGTGTCACACAGATTACACCTTGCAATTCTCTTGCTCTCTTGCTATTGTGTAATGCCAGGTGAGGCAAGGTGACCGGGGCTGGCATTTTTGCTCTTCAGTTTTCAAAGGTGATTATTTTCCAGTTAGGTCTTATTTTGGGGGAAATGCAGTGGAAGTGTTGTCCTTCGAAAACGAGCCACATGCAGCTGTTAGCTCTGTCTCTCAGATGAGGCCCAGGAAAGGAACTGTGCCTGGAGGTGGGGTCGGTTGCCTACATGCCCATAATGAAGGCCTCCACCAAGAAGGTTCTCTCCTGCTCGTGTGTCTGCCAACTCCTTCTTTGCCAACCTGCTGGCTCCCAAATTTTTACCATGCAGTCAGCCACCAGCTGAGCTAAACACTGTGGATGACGTCTCCAAACACCATTACAAGTGCATAGCAGATGCTGATATAACAGGTGACTTGAGGACAGCCTGCACAGCAGTGGTCTCCTAAGAAGTCTTTCCTAGTGTGACATCTGCAAAGGTGGGACAACTTCGGGCTCATTGAGAAGATGACAGAGAAAGCAGTTTTAGGGAGTTTGGTATCAGCCAGAGATCCAGGCTTGACACCACTTGTTGGCAAGGTGACTTGGGGAAAGCCTCTTAATCTTTTTATGCTTGCATTTCCTCTTCTAAAAATGGATTAATACTAGGGTTGTTTGAAGATTGAACAGGACATAAGGTATGTTAGTCAGTTTTCCATTATTCTAACAAACACCTGAGCGAATCAGCTTATAAAGACAAAAGTATGTTCTGGCAGTGGTTTGGAGGTGCCTGTTATGGTTGATACATTGTATCAACTTGAGAAGTTTAGAAATTTAACTGAGAGACTCAGCAGGGAGCCAGGGTCCTTACTTTGTAAATATCCTCATCCTGTGCAATGGAGGGCAAGGAGATTTTGTGAGCTACACCCGCCCTGAAAGGGGGAGGGGGTGGGGACTGTGTACAACATAAGGGAGGAAGAGAGGCTTGTTTTCTCGCTTTTGCTCTGGCTGCTGCCTTGAAGCGTTGCCCCAGTGCCATGCCACCCTGCCTTGGAACCAGCTGATTGTGGACTGAAACCTCCAAAAACTGCAAGCTAAATAAAGCTTTTCTTCCCTAATTTTGAGCGTTGATATTTTGTCTCAGCAAGGAGAGAAAAGTAACCAAGACATTGCAGGTCTATGATGGGACAGACCACTACTTTTAGGGCCTGATGGGGGCATCAGGAGGTGATGATGGGGAATGTGTGGTAGAGCAAACTTACCCACATAATGGCCATGGGAGCAAAACAGAGAAAGGAGGGGACTGAGGTCGCATGGTCCCCTTCCAGGGCAGCCTTCAGTGACCTAAATATCTCCCTGAGGCCTCATACTTCAAGTCTCCATAACGCCCCATAGCGCTATCCTGAGGCACAAACCTTAACACATGGGCCTTCAGAGGACATTTAAGATTCAAACTAGACCATATAGGGAAAGTGCATAGTCCTGTGTCTTGCGTACATGAACTGCAGGAAATGCTGCCTCTCGTTACCGTTCTTAAGATGGGCCCCTACATCTGATCCCAGACTCTGTCCTCCTAAACTGCTGTTCTGTCTGCAGCCACTAAAGAAAGATCCCTCAGAGTTGTGATGAACAGGTTTTTCCATCTCTGGTTAGGAGTTTCCCTTGGCTCCATCCCAGGGCCTGGGTAGAGACAAAGTTTGCTTAATAAGTGTAGTAAGCAAGCAGACTACTAGGACTGCCTTGTTACTAGTAGGCCCCAGTATAAATGGGGCATATTCAAAAAAACTGGAAAGGTATACCTGAGCCTTGGTGAATCAGAGGTGTCCTGCCTTTTGTCTGAGCTAGAGGAATGGTGGCCCTTGGTGGAACCCTAGTTGATCATTCGTTCAGTGAGTGTTCATCAAATGCTTCCTGCCTGATGCTCACTGTGCAACGCGCATGGTGTATGCTGAGCCATGGTCACCAATCCTGTGAAGCTGAGCTTCTGGGGGAGCAGACACTAATGAAATAGTTATGAGGAAAGCTTCTTGAGGAAGAGATGAATCCCACAGACTGGAAGAGTCCTTACAGCTCAAAAGGTAGGGGCAGGAGGCTGCAGGGATGGCCCAGGACTGTCTGTGCTACAGTATGAAGAATCTGGAATTCATGGTTTTAATATTTTGGTCTGCATCCTAAGGCAGCATAGACACAAGGTCAGGCCTGCTTCAGCTCCTATTTTGAAAGAAAGAGTTTGTTTAACGTCTGATTTTTAAAATATTTTCAACTTTAAAAATGTTGTGCAAATAATACAGGGTTCCCATAATCTTTAGCCAGCGTTTCCACTTCTGAACAATCATACACGGCACACTGCTGTGAACATCCAATTGGAATGGTGTTTTCTGGTGCAAGATCTAAGCCAGGATACCACTTTGCATTTGCTTGTCCTGTCTCTTTCAATGAGTGATAATTCCTCAAGGCTTTTTTGTCTACAGTGCTTTTGAAGAGGGCTGGACAATTCTTTTGTAGAATATCCCTCAATCTGTGGTTGTCTGATGTTTCCTCGTGTTTAAGGTCAGGCCGTGCGTTTTCAGCAAGAACACCATAGAAGTAATTTCATGTCCTTCTTGCACATTGTAATAAAAAGTTATGAGGCCGTTACGTGACATAATTGATGGTATTAATTTGGGTAATGATCACTTGGCTAAAGTTGTGTTGGACCGATTTTTTATTGCAAAGGTATTATTTTCTTCTTTGTAATGAATAAGGCTTTTTAGAAAAATATTTTGAGACTATGTCAATATCTCACCGTATTTTCTACCATTAATGTCAGTATTCTTGAATAGCCTTGCCTGCAAAAATTACTATGGTGTTTGTCAAATTGTGATTCTTCTGCTTTTGTCATTTATTTCATCTTTACTGAAATTGTACCAAGGATCAACTAACTCTTCTTCCCGATTTAGTTTTTGTTTGATTATTTGTATCCACATGGAGTTTTGGGTATTTATTTTTGTTCAAGGAGTATAATCCAGAGCTGCTATTTATTTTGTGAGCACTTTCTTTGAGAGGCTGAGAGTCCTTTGTGTTTGTTTTTATGTCTCTTCCACATGCTGCTGTCATATTTTGACTATTTCCTTTCCTTTTGGTACTATGAGATATTTCAGATCCATTTTGTCCTTTTTTCTACTCTGGTCGTGAGTTCTCCAATGACTTCTAGTGTCATTTTGTAGAAAATGGTATTTAGAAGCCAAGGTTCTAAACATGCTTGTTGCTATAGGGGTGACGTTGCTCCCGGGCCCTGTTGTGGGATGCAGCTTGGAAAGATAGGCACAGGCATGTCCTTATCTTTGTCTGTGTCCATCTGTCCATCTGTCTTTTTATCTACCTTTCTCACTATGAATTCATATGGAGTTCCAATTCCAATACAGTCTCACGGGGTTCATTCAGTCTCCATTTTGAGTTTATAATGACCTTCCCCCAGAGTAAGAAATCTAGCTTTTCTATTCAGAAGATAGTTACTATTTGCTCACTTCTCAAATACACCAAAAATAGTTTTATAATTGTTAACCCATAAAAACACATTTAAAACAAACAGAACCTATGCTTTTTATTTTGACAGGCACTTAGCCAAAATATATACTTCTAGAATTATTTAAAAAGCTCTTTTCTTCTCTATCCCTTTGGTTTGATGACAGCATTCATTCTTTTTTTTTTATTTAAAGAAAAAAAGAAAAAAACAGAAAAAGGGTAGAAATAATACAGAATTACAAAAAAAATTAACACTAAGAAATCACTAGTAGATAAATTACATATTATCCTCTTAGAAATAGTTGCTAAAAATCAAAGCATAAAAAGTGGACACTCAAAGATTGGCAGTGCAAGCCATTCTGTTCAATGATCCAATGAAACTTAGTAATATGGTCATCTATCTTGCACACTTAAACATACATACAGTTATATCCTTTAGAGCACTTTCCTTCCCTTTCATTTTTACAATATCTACTATACATTTCAGATCTTATTACTCTTTCAGTGTTTTATTATTTTTTACACTAGAGAGACAATGTGATATTTACAAATGTGCAGCATTCATTCTGCACAGGGTAATTTATTACTGTGTGTATTCCATTTTGAATTCCTCATCTCCTTAAACACATACTCTGGGCATTTGTTTGGATTTTTAGGGGGAGAGAGAGGATGGGGGGAGAGAGGAGGGAGAGGAGAGGACAGGTGTGAGAGATGCTTAGAGGTAACCTGTGCCTGTCTTGGTGGAATGACTACTTCAGTGAGCCATGGCGAGGACAGGGCCATGGGTCATGAGGGACTAGTGACTGATGAAAGCCAAGGCACTCATGGGGATGCATCCTACTGTTAAGGGGCCCACGGGCCCCATGGCTCTTTTTCTGGGCTGCTGAGCCTGAGTCTCTTTCAGACACGGAGTAGACAGCTATAGCATAGAGCATAGAGCAGTGCTCTGGCAGGAAACTTCCCAAGCAGAGAGCTCTACTAGGTCATCCGGACACCTACCTCTGGAAAGGAGACTACAGCAGTCTGGAAGGACATTCCAGCCCTGTGAGGAAGGAGGAGGAGGAGCTACCACAGAGCCGTGGCAGTGACTTGGACCTCTCCAGGAACTGAACATGGCAGCCACTGGGGGGAAGAGGAATGGGGATAATCCTCCTCAGCTAGCAGTATTGGAAGGGCAGGAAAGTCCCTGATTCCTGAGAAAGAGGAGCAATGGGGAAGGTGAGGCTAGAATTTCGCCTGTTTTCAAGTCACCTGAGAGCATCAGTAATGTCATAACTATGGCCAAATTATACCTCCTTTAACCACTACAATCTGAGGGAACTTTCCAGAGGCATGGGCACCCCACCCTGAAGGGCTGGAGCAAAAGAGTCCCAAAGGGAGGAGGTGACAGACATCTCCCTGTATCCAAGCAGCTGACAGTGCAAGAAATTAATCCAAAGGAGGCCTTCGTGGAGTGTGCCTCGGCCCTTGAGAATAGGGTGGTATGGGTCAGCTGGAGGAAGCGAATACCCTAGGGGGCCTTCAGAGGCAGCCCCCATCCCTTCGGTCACACAGCTGGGGAAAGACAGCTGATTCCAACAAGTCTCCTCTGTTCCTGTGTGAGGAGCTTTTTGAAAAGTCTCTCAGGTTAATGCTTAGGTCATGAAGGGCCCCAAGTGTGGGTGGAGAGGAGGATTTCCTTGGTGTGCTACAAGTTGGGAGGGAAAAAGGGCGGGGGATTGGGAGATGGTGGCGGGATGTGTGGTTATGATGAATGCTTTGATGCTACTCATCTCATCTTCTGAAAAAACAAAAACAAGAAAACCTCAGAAAATAAAATACTTCACATAATTTGATTTCTCATGGGATCCAACGAGAGGCCTGGGCTTTGACTCTGGAGCAATCATGAGGAGAAAGAGTAAGGAGAGTGGGTGGGTGTGCAGAGCTCCTGGCAGTGCATAGGGACACAGACAGTACAGAACTTTGGGGAGCTTGGCTGCAGGAGGTTCTAAAAATCAGAGGAGCACTTGGTTTTAGCCTGAGGAATCCAGTGTAAGATACAGTTGATCCAGTGCTCATGGGAGGCCGCTGGCATCTGAAGTACAGATGCAGGTGATAGAAGTTTAATAGACACCATTTACTGAGCTGTGTGCTAAGTGCTTTTATATATATTATCTCATTTGACTCTATTCTCATAAACATTGCAAGAGGTATTAGTTTTGACTTACTTTGGAGGGCTCCATGTTCTAATTTAAGTTTGTTTCTCCCTCTTTTTTAGAAGAATCTATGTTAGCATATAGTTTTTTGAACCACACAATACAGGAAGTTAAAGGAATGGCTGGAAAAGGAATTGAGGTGCAGGAACCCTGGAAGCCTGACTCCCAAACCTATGCTCCTGGCCACCCCCTGTTCTCAGTCTCTCCTCATTTTCCTCCCTTCTTGTCGCCCCTCTGTCCACCCATCATCCATCTTCCTGAGTATATGCATGCAGAACATGTAAACATACATTCCCTTTAGGTGGAGGTTGCATTGGAAAACCTGAGTCTCCTAGCATGTGGATTCCCTGAAGTGTAGATTATTGTGAGATTTTTTTGCAGGGTGTTGAGTTCCCTAATTAACTTTTTTGGACTCAATGCAACATTTATTTCTGGCTGTCATGCTAGGACATTGTTGAATCCAAGTCATGTCTGCTATGACTGCAATGAAGCGAACTGCTAAGGCTCCCCTGGCCCATCATGCTTTACATTATACCGAACTCTGAATACATGGCAGGTGGTGAATAAGGACAATACTTTAAGTAGGTGACAATAAGCAAGAGAGAATGGCAACCTGAAGTTGGAATGTCACCTATTTTTAACTCATTTGCATCCTAGTGCTAGGGATAACTATGACAGTGATGATGACTCCTGCAGTTCATGGTACCCCTGCAACAGAGGATTTAGAGGGCTTATGCAATACTCTCGCCTCCTCATAACTAACTCCTGGTTCATTCCAAAAAGAGGTCTACTCTATTTTTTTAAAATGCTCCAGGAATTTTAAAAACTTCTCAGCTTTTCTTTCTAATTTCAGCCAGAGTTCTCATCTGTTACATAACATTTCCCCCTTCTTTCTTAAAAATAACTGTAAAACAATAAATAGGAAGTTAGAAGAAGCATAAAGAAGTAAAGCATATGGCCACAAGCAACATGAAAGCAGAACCCAAGGGGCATCTGGGTTTGAGGATTCAGAATTGAAAACAGCAGGTTCAGCCTCACCAAGGCACAAACCTGATTCATGCCGACTATTTTCTTTTCAAATTCCAGGATACCTGGTGTGGGCGAAGTTGAGTCACTTGGAGGGTGTGCCTGTCGAAGACTGGTTGTTACTTTGGACCTTTAAAGCAGGAACCTCTCTTCTATTTCCTCTCAGCAGAGTTAGTGAACTTTGGTTTCCAGTCCTCCCCACATCTGATCCCTCTGAGAAAGGACCAAGATCCCTGTACCAAGCACTGAGCTTTACATATTGAATATCACTTATGTATCCCCCAAATTGTGAACGGGTATGGTATTTTCCCCATTTTAAAAGAACTCTGAGGATCAAGAGGTTAGAGGTTTTCTTCAGGGTATCTGAGCAATGGAATTTGAATATGAGCCTAAACTGATACGCTCCGTGGACACTCCCACAAGGAAGAGAATACAGAATCATTGCATCTGCATTCCTCTTCGGGTTCTGACGCAGACAGCACAATTCCTTCTGCTCACCCCCTTGCTCCCCAGTTCTGCTAGTCTGTGAGCACAGCTTCACGTGCTGATGGTGGGACCTTTCTCTGCCCACACAGCCAGGAAAGGACCCAAAGAGGGGAAGGAGGGGCACATCTCACACGCCACGCGTCCTGTAGATTCTGCGCCCTTCACCTCCAGCTCCAAGCCAGAGCATCAGCTGGCTCCTGCTCTCTTGTCTTTCGCTGAGCCTTCCTTCCATGAAGCAAACCACATCTACCCACTGCAGGACCACATTTCCTGTTGCAGGCAGAGGTGAGAGTTGAGTCAACCTGTCCCCTGACTTCAGTGCGAGATGACACATCGGTCTGCCCTGCTACCCTGGAGTCAGAGTCAGTCAGAGCTGCCAGGGCGGCACATGAGTGGTGACTCAGAGGAGTATCTGCTAGCACACCTGAGGACAAAGACACCACTGTGCCAGGCTGGGGAGAGGCCAGCGCTGGAATTTGGCAGATGCTGTGTCCAGCAGCAAGAAGATCATGGCAGGGTACAGCAGAGACCTAAGGTCAAGCGGAAGAACTGTCACTTTGGCTTTTAAAATTAAACACATGATCTTTACACCCTTCCACCTAAAATCCTTTAAGAAGAGCAGCCTTCACCCCAATATCACTTCCTCCAAACCAGCTCAAGTTGAGTGAAGGGAGATCCTGTATGGATATGGTCGGACAGATCTGAAGCCCTCAAGTGGGTTTAGCCTCACATGGTAGGGAGTGGATATCCTCACTGGGGTCTCCTTGACCTCTTTAAAATGAAAATGTCTCAGTTTGGATTTATTACCTATTCTTGAATCCCCAAGATCTGCCTTAATGCAGTATATACTCTTCCAAGCGTAATGACATAGAAATGCATGGTAGGTATCTTTAAATAAAAACGGAAGAGAGTCTTTCAAATTAAGAGTTGGGGACATGAGCGCATCACTGGAATAAAGACGCAGATGGGCAGAGGCAGGCTGTGTGGAGGTCTGGTTTGCCTGGGAGAGAAATCTCCAGCCTCAGTAGCAGGTAGTACTCCTGACCAACCAGCACTGGTCAGCCGTGTGTTTATGCCAGCCCCAGATTCCTACCACGTCTCAGTTGACAGTGAGTCTCCTGTTTCCTTTTCATCAGGGCAATTAACAAATAAGGAACCAGGTTGTATCTTGAAATACACAGCATGCTGAACTGGTCCTCCAGAAGTGGCCTTCTCTCTTTTTGGGAGCCTGTAATAATATACAGCTTTGCCAGTGTAGGAGACTCCACTGGCCATGACAGACCGGGTCCTCCCCCAGAGCCAGAAATGTGGCAGCAGGCTTTTGGGTGTGAGTATGTGTGGAGTGTACATAGAAACTGTCACACCCACATAGCACATGCCATGGCAGGGAGGAGCTATTTGTCACCCTTACCCTAACTCTCCTCATTTTCAGCAATCTTGAACTTCAGGGGTGATGGGTCCATAAGGATATGGCCTAGAAATGCTTCAAAGACATAAAGGCCACTTCCAACAACAGTTGTTTTATCTGCCCCTATGTCTGGATATTCTGGACTCCAACCCAAAGCCATGAATAAGATACATTTCTCAAGGGGAAGTGGGGGTCATGTATACCATGCCTAATCACCAGGCTTGCTTTCACAAGCCCACACTGCCTACTCCCATGACCCTCTTTTGGTGTTTGCTCGAGTTGTATAGCTTGGTCAGGCAACCTGGGCAGAGAGGTGTTCTGGTTAAGAATGAGTTATTATACAGTCACTTTCTGAAGATAAAATTTTAAAAAATCACAATCTGAATACTATCCTGAGCATTTAATCTTTGATGTTTCAGAAGACACTTGAGGATGTCAAAGAGCCTTAGGGCTGAGTAACAGACAGCGACCATGGACTTTTAGGGTCTGCGTGGATGTGCGTGAGTTCAGGGGAAGGAAGGCAGGGTCACATGGCAGTTGGGAGCCTGGGTTCCCATCTCTGCAGGTACTAAATGGCAGAGTAACCTTGATGAGTTGCTTACCCTCCCCAGTAAGGCTGGATGTGAGCTTTCCCAAGATTCCTCTGAGCACTGATATTGTAAGCACTGTGTTGATCTTCCAGTACGGGAACTGAGGACTTTTGAAACTAGCTGCAATCACACGTGCAAGGCCCGAAACAGTTCTGTGGTCTTCATTCAGCTCCTGGAACACGGCTTCCACCTCAGCGGTGACCAGCTCTCAAGTCAGGCAGAGATAAGGAGCGAGAGAGCAGGAGGAACAGGAAGAGCAGGAATGTCAGCCGTGGACTGCAGCACGGTTTGTCACTGCATTTGTCAGGCCTATGGACAAGGCCTCCCTACGCAGAAGCGGAGTGTGAGTGTGGTTATTTATCCTGCCTTCTCAGATCCATAGGGGTTGCTCTGCTATCAGTGAGCCGAGAGGTTTAGTCACAGGGATGTGCGATACTGAGAAGGCAGTGGGCGAAGAGATAACAAACCACCTCCTCGTGGTTCTAGGCCCTGTTCAGGCAGCCTGAACTGTGAGCGTGTGCAGCAAGATGTGAGCCAGTCTGCATCTGCTGCAGGGATTCTTGAGACCCTTATGCACAGAATGTAACTTTCCACGTAGCTGGCACTGTGTAATCCGACTTTTCTTCTTAGGCTTCACCAGCTCCCTCCACTCAGTTCTGGGGAGGGTTGAACTCTACCCACGGTACGAAAAGCTCCATCAAAAGCAAAGCTCTGAGTGAAGATTCCTTGTGTCACATAGTGTCAGTGGTCTACACAGCTTGTCACACACAGACACACCCTGCTCTGTGAAGCTGTACTGACTCAGGCTCTCAGCGGCCAGTGACCCTGAATATGGACATATGCTTGGATGCAAGTCTCTCCCTCCCTTCGCCTCAGAGAGTGAGGGCATCTGAGGAGAGCCCGCCCCCGCCCAGCCCTGAGCTCTGAGGTGGCAACAGCTCCTGAGTGGAACCCTAAAGTCCCTCCCATGGCTTTGTCTGGGGCAGGGCTACTCCTTCAGCAGTCCCAGCTTCTTCAGAGCTTCCCTTCTGTGTTCATCAGGGACGCCTTTTGGGGAAATCTTGACACTGACACAGAGAGGTCGAGGTAGCTTGTCACGGCTCTGTCCTTGGTAGGAAAGACGCTTGGAGCGCTGGCCCTGCTCCAGGTCAGCCAGCCTGCCTACCTGGATGCCTGCAAAGTCCCTGCCAGTGCCTAGGGAGGCAGGGCGTGGCCGAGAGTTGCGCAGCACACTGGGAGATGTCTTTTCCAAGACGGAGTCCTCGCCTAGAGACGTGCTAGTTTTGGGACTGGGGTCTTTCTCAGCTGAGAGGTAGCTGCTCAGCCCAACACCTGACCGCTCCAGAGTGTTGAACTTGAAGTTCATCTGTTTCAGGCCCCGGACGCTGCTCTCTTGGAGAGTAAGTCCTGAGTCTGGCTTTGGCTTAGTCGGGGGACTGTTGGCCTTTGAGGTCTTAGGGATGGGAATTGGCATGGATTTGTGAGCTGTGGCCTGCCCTGGAGGGGCTTCCTGGGCAGTGGTGCAAACCTTGCCTGGAGAGGATCCCTGAGCTGGAGCTGCAGCTGGAGCCTTCGCTGGGGACGGTCCCCACACTGGAGCTGGTGTCAGAGCTGGAGCCTTCCCTGTAGCCGGAAGAGCCGCTGGCTGAGCTGGGGCTGGGACAGTAGCAGGGCCCTGATCTTGGGTCTTCTTGTGTCTGATGGAACTGGCAGGGTGGCTTAGGGGGAGGCTGGGCTCCTCCTGGTCTTGGGGTAGCCCCAGTTTCTTCAGTGCTTCTCTCCGTGCTTTCCTCTGCTCCTGCAGGGAAGAGGCGGCGGGGCCGTCATCTCCAGCCTTAGCGTGGCGGGACAGCCAGCTCTGGGGCTCACTGTGGAAACTGCTGCGGCTGCTCTTCAGCACAATGTTAGGAGGCAGCTTCCGGGGCTTTGGGGCAGTGAGGGGGGCCAGACGGCTGTTTGCATCATCCCCCAAGAGGAGGGGAGTGTCTTCGGCTCTTGCATCTTGAGACAACTGGGCAGGAGGTAGCTGTGGTTGTCCAGGGCCCCCTGGGGTGCCTTTCTTGCTGTCTGTAAGAGACATGACCTCCACTTTCTTTGGGGGCGCACGGCTCTGCTCTCCTGGCCCCTTGAACAGACTGTCTTCCCTGCCCTGCTGCAGCCAGCCGTCCTGGAAAGCCTTCGGTGGAGGGAGGAGCTCTGTGTCCAGGCACAGGTCGGCCTTCTGGGGGCTGGCAGGTGCTCCGTGTGGCTCACTGCTCTGGCTGGCTTCTGCTTTCGTGGGCTCTGCTAGGGGCCCCTCGGACCCTGGTGCAGGGAAGTGGCTGTTAGCCTGCGTGGTACTTTGCCTGAGGCTCTGGTTTCTGCCAATGTGGATATTCCTTGGGAGGCTATAGGAGCCAGACCTGCGGCCCAGGGCTTGGGCCTCAGGAGGAGAGGATGAGGGAGTCTCGTTCACTCTCTTGGGCTCTGGTCTTTGCTGAGTGACTGTCTCCCCTGGGTTTCCTGTGTGGATAAGCAAAAAGAACGCATGGAGGTGAGAGCCCTGCTGCAGAGGAAGAACAAATACTGTCAGGCCTCGGGCTCCAGCCAGCAACAGGTAGGCTTTGTTTTGTTCTGTTTGCTTCCAAAGGAGCAACATGCTTATCTGAATATCATTTAGACCAGCAGTGGAAAATCTATGGCCTGCACATGATTGCGTGTTTTTTCAAAGACAAAAAAGGTTAATGTATGACTTACTTTTTTTTACACTAAAACCTCAGTATTCAAATTTAATTGCAGTTGGTATTTTGCAATGAATAAGTGGATTTTTGGTTGCAGTTTGAACACTCGGTCTCTGAAAGATTCACCATCACTGATCTATACTAATAGATCAATAATAGCAGATTCCTTTAGACTCAGGATTATTTTTCCTGCTGTTTGGGACTGATTGCTCTAAATCCTTCATTCAGGTTCTCCCAACCTTGCACAGATCTACCAGAGCTGAGGGAATTCAGGACAGTCCCCTCTATCTTGGGACTCCCAGGAACTGAGCCTTTTTACTTTTACTTTCATGTTCTCTGAGACCTGGACAATTGTGTAGCAGCACAATGCCCTGCACCAGACGTGGCATCATTCCTTCCAGTGAGCCCGGCAGGTGCCACAGGTTCACAGGAGCAGTGAATCAGTCCCAGGAGCAGGTTAGCACCATGTCCTCTTTTCCTACTCTGTCTCCAAGGAGGGTCTAATGCTTTGCCAATAAAGATTTGTTAAATGAATGAATTAATGATTGTAATCCTGATACCACTGGGACTGTCCTTAAAAGTAAGGTTTTCCCACACCCTGGGATGTATGTCCAGGTACTATGTCCCCTTCTGGGCCTGAATACCTCTGGCTCTCTAGCTTTTCTAACAAATGCCTCAGTGTCACCTGCTGCAGCTGGGAAGCCCTTCCTTCTTTCTCCTGCAACCTTGTCTTCTGGGTCATGAATATTAATTCCCAGACTATCTGCATTTCTCCAGACCTCTCTGCCCCTGCCCCAATCTGCTGGCTCAGATCTCTTTAGAATTTCTTCATGGGAGGGTGGAGCTGTTCAAACTCCTTTTCCTCCAGGCCTCTTCCACTTCCTAGGAAGACAGAGGTGTTGGCCTCTTGGTGGTCCCTCCTTCCCTGCAGGGACAAGGCCAGGAGGTGGTGAGGAGTATGGATCCCACTTGCGCCTGTGACCTTTGGAACAGAGGGCAGGCAAGGTGGAAAGTGTCCAAAAGGAGACACTGATTTTTGGGGTGTTGCTCCCAGTCTGTCTTACCGTGGGGAGCCAGTGGCATGCAGGGGGGTGCTCTTAAACTGCGGGGAGTTGTCGCTGGCTCGGACTCGTCAGTAGACAGAACACTGTTGGCCTCAGCATCCAGGGAGCCAATGGTCTCCTCTAGGAAGAGCAGACACTCCTTCTCCTCAGCTGACAGGAAGTCGTAGCTGTTGTCGCTCTGCAGGGAGAAGGAGTTGTGAGAGATAGCTCTCTTTGGAGAAACTGGCAGGACCTGAGAACTGCCCTGTTGTGAGGATAGAATGTGAAGAGCTGGAAACCTTCCCTTGGTGCTACACTTGCAAACCTGTTTCTTCCCGAAACTAGGCACCAGGGCGAGGAGAGATGGTCAGACAGGGACTTGCAGCCTCCAACTCTGGTGGTGGAAAAGGTAGGCAGCAGGGGTCTTTCTCCTGCTAAGTCCTGGGTAGAAAGCTTAAGGGCACGCAGATCAAAAGACCCAAGTTCTAATTCCAATTTTGCTGACCCTTGTCAAGTATTTCTCTATGTGGGTCTTCTGCTTAACTGAGTTATGTGGACAACAAAATGATTTGACCTGGAACTTGAATGGTACGACTTTTAACTTTTCAAAGTACTCTGCATACTTGATCTGGTATGTCAAGGACAGTAGAAGACAAACAGGAGATGCAGCCAATGAGAACAGCAGCATGACTAGTCACAGATACACTTACTAAAAAGTTTACACTTTGAAACACATTCCATGCAAGGTTTTTCTCCCTTGTGTATTTACTTATTTGATGGCATTTGGCTCTGGCTAACATTCAAATAAGTGTGTCTTTCTTAAGCAAATATTAACTTCAGGGGTGAGGGTGGAGAAACTGGTTAGTTTGGTTGGTGGGGAAAGCAACTTAATACTAAATATGAGGTAGACATTAGAGCAGATCATTTTCATTATGAGAAAGCACAAAGGGATATTTGAAAGAAGATACTATGACCACCTCTGATAGTTTTGCCTATGACCTATTAACCTAGGAAGATTGAGGCTGAAGCAAAGACCAAAAGGCAAATGAGAACACAAGAAACCTAGCCTGCGCCTTTTCCTGATATTTGGAACACTTTAGAGTTGCATATTCCCCAAATCCATTCAGATGGCAAGGGAAATATTTGAGATGGCCCTAATAATATCCCAGGGGAAGGGAGGGTGGTTGTTAACTAACACTTTTCCAGTTGCCCTTGCCCTTAAAAAGTTACCTGGCCAATAAGTGACTGGGGCCCATATGTCAAGGTTAGCTTCAAAGATAGCCCTTGGAGTTCCTTGGACAACAATCTTCATGGCCCTCGTCCTGTTGGAATAGCCAGGCCCAAGATAAGCCTACTCTAGTTTCTCCTTTGTGGATCATTCACTCTGAAAGCCTTTCATCTCTGTCACACTCTGTGTCCAACAGGAAGAGACTGCATGCTGGCCTCAGCCTAACCAGAAACAGGTTGCTGTCTCTGTGTCCCCATCCTGTCAGGCTGTGAGGAGATTCTGCACAGACCGTCTGCATTTTGACTTTGTGTGTGCTGCTTTTTCACCTCCATTTTTATATACCCAAATCCATTAAGCATATTAAACACCTTTGACATTCAGTAGAGACCCTCATTAACCTTACATTCTCATATCTTTATAGAATATAGCACAGTGAAGGTTAAATTTTCTGGGGTTATTATGTATATTACAAGGATAAACAATACAGAAATGTTTACTTTTGGATGTGGGGCAGATAGTCTTTCATGTTAGTCTTAACAATAACCAAGATTTAAATTTGTGTCCAGAAAAATTAGTTTATTCCATACTATTCACAAATAAACAACTTGACTTTGAGTTTCTCAGACTCTGCTCCTAGGTGGGCTGTTGCTTTTCTGTATAGCAGGGTGTTCAGTGCTTTATATACTGCGCGTATTCTCCCTATAAGAACCCGATGAACTAGCTGTATGATCCCCATTTTAAATCCCAGGAGACTGATACCTAGACCAATTAAATAATTTGCCCAAGGTCAGATGGCTTTAATAGAATACCCAGATCTATTTGGCTCCAGAACTCAGGCTGCCAATTACTTTCCTTGCTTTGATCTTTGGAAAAGTCTGAAGTAATGCCACCCACTGTAGAGTGCTTCAAAAGTCCACGTGCTAAAACAACATTATCTTCTCCACCATGAGCTCAGGTCGCAGGCCTACTCTTTCCGCTCAACTCAGTCCCTGCACCTGAAGCACGTTGGAAGGAAAAGGCTTATGGGTCCTATTGTTTTCCTCCCTGAGGCTGACCCACCCCACTCTCCATAGAACTGAGGGTGACTCAGAGGGACAGAGCACCCACTAATGCTGTGATTCACTGGCAGGACGAGGAAGATGAAAGAGAAGGTGCAGCTGGGAGCAGAGCAGGGCACAACAAGTGTGCAGAGTGGCCAGCGTGCAGGAGGAGAGTACATACAGATCCAGAGCGGTTGGAGGTGGTGCTCGTCATGCTGTCACAGCTGCCGATGTGGGTCCCGGGTTCCGAGCCAGGCCCTTCTGGCCACAGCTCCCTCTCAGGCATCGCCCGAAGCAAGGTGCAGGGGTGGCGAAAGGGGCTCCCAGAGGGGAAGCGAAGGGAAGCAGAGAGTATCCCAAGCTGGGCCTGAAAAGAGAAGAATCGAAGCCATGTGTAAGGCAGGATTGTGCAAGGCTCTGCCCAAGTCCTGGAGCAGCACGGTGGCAAAGACACCAAGCAAGCAGAGAGCTGGAAGGGGACCTTGATCAGCCATGACCTGAACACCACCTCCAGCCTGCAAGAAGGACACAGGCTGGTGCAAACAAATGTAGAAGGCAGAGTTTTAGGTTCACAGAGGCAGTCTAGCTGGAAAGAAACTTCCACTGCTTTTCTTAGCTCCTCTTTTCTTTGGACCAGAAAGCTTATACTTTTATTACTATAAACAATAGCTATTACTGGGGCTGATAGCATGGGATCTGGGGGTATTTGGGTCTAGATTCAAAATGGCTAATCCATTTATATTCTTTGACTTGAACCAAGCCTGCTTTTCCTCATTAAGTAGAGTTAATGTAAGGATTAAATGAAAGAACAGCTAGCACAGTTTAGTTGGTAGGAAATACTCAAATACTTAAGGAATATCTAAAATTGTTCTTATAATAAGAAAAAGATAAGATCTATCTAGGACCAAATGCATTCCCTAAAGCAAGAGAAACAAGAATTTAGAAATGAAGGGTTCTAGTTAAATGAGAATCCATAGGCTTGAGAGAAAGGACAGGACCCTTAATGGCACCTCTTCCTTGAGAGACCCACTGTGAGACTGTTATATAATGAAATAGTTCACGTGAAACACTTTGCACTGCTCACGACCCAGTAATCACCAGCTGCCACCACAGTCAGCGAATTCAACCCCGTCACAACCTCCACCACAGTGGTCATCATCAGCGACCTAGGAGGCATGGTACACACGGTACCCACAGAGGCTGACATGAACCCAGTTCCCACCTTCCTGGGTCTCACCCCCCTGTTGTCGCTCTTGTCCCCAGCAAAGCTCCCTAACCTGTGTCAGATGAACAAGAGAAATGTCCTATGTAGCTTCTTTCCAACTTCCCCTTAGGAGGGAAACACAATTCAAATTCACTGTGACAATAGTGGTATCAGAAGCAGCCATGGGTGCTTTCCCATCAAAAGCCCCACGGACTTTCATGTGTGCCCTTGTGGGAAAGACTGCACCACAGGTGAGCTGGCCAAGGTGACTCTTGTAAGTAAAATGGAATTCTGAAGAAACTATGATCCTAATACAATTTCAAGGTGAAACAGAAAACTGGGGGAGAGTTAGAATAAAATTTATCTGATCCTAAATCTATTTTGCCCATAATGCCATGCTATATTTTAACCCTCTGCTGTCTCCCCATACAAGGTACAATGTCTGTCTGACATCTGGAGACTTGGGTTTTGGATACCATGGCAGATATCCCTTTGGTCTCTGCCAACAAATGCTTCCATGCCAACATCAGGTTGGGGCTAGGTTGGGTAAGTCAGCTTTCCAACCCTATAAGCTGGCAAGTATATGGCTTCATGGAGCTCCTCTTGTAGTTGGCAGGGGCCCCCTAAATGGAGCAGAGAGAGAGAAGGGAAGGGCACTGGGGAGAGAAAAGGAAAGATCCCAAATGACCCAGACATGTATGGTTTTTATAAGTGTCCAAGAGATAAGAAGGGACCAGAGGCACAGAGATACCAAAGAAGCCCAATGAGAAATGAACACTGGTGAGATAGCTCACAGGACTTCTTCATGAGGTCAGTTCCTCAGTATGGAGAGCATTGAAGAAATGGGAGCACGAGGAGGAATCAAGTGGGTGAAGTCTGGTCATCTCAGCTATGCACTCCCTTAATGCCTGTCCAGATTTGGAGAACACCAGCCCATTCCTTACGTTCTGTTGGTCTGAGGCCATCACAGCCAAGGGGATCTATTTCTCTTAAGATAAGGCACACAGAACGCCCTCAGAAAATGCTGTGCTGGCTGAAGAACCTCGTCTGCCCTAGTGTCCATTGAGCTGAGCTGTTGAAAGGCTTCTTCTTGGCTTCTGCCCTGCTAATGTAAGCCTTTTCTTAAATACTTTACTTCCTGAGAATATATGGCTGAGTGGAATCTGGGCAATGTTTTTAAATAAATTAATATTTACAGGCACCTAACAATACTGGGGATATGAATCTGTGTAAGACAAAGGCACCATTTTCCAAAAGTTGGCGTGGATCTGAGGGTCTAGTTTTTGGATCCATTTTTCTTATATGTGCAATTAGGGTGACAACTATTTCAGGTGACTTTCTGTAATTAATATAATGTTTTCTCTGAATAGCTGAACAGATGCTACCTCTTACTTCCAGAGAAAGTTAGCTCTGGTGTTCTTCCACATATGCCTTGCGCTGTGCAGTGGTTGTAACCCTCTCTTCCTCCCAGACCCCGAAGCAGCACCACAGACAAAGACAACAGAAATAGCCACTTCACAAGGACACGGCATTGCTGTTGCTTACAACGTGCTCTCATGTATCTAATCAGATTTGCAGGTTCACGTGGCATCAGGCAGAGTGACATTTTCTTCATTGTACAGATGAGCAAGCTGGGGCACTTCCCACCGCCCCTTCCTAGGGGAAGTCAAGAATGACCCGTACCTGCATATAAAGGGCAGCCTATGCATCTGAGCCACTCTAAGGGACACTTCAGTCACTGCCAAGATGCCAGACAGTATGCACCTAATGAAGGGTCATTGGCTACTCCTAACTAAATAAGAAAATCCTCAAGGTCACCCTTTGGTCTCCACTTTCTACCTGAAACTCTGCATTGCCCTTAACTCAGTGCACTGTACGTCCTGACAGTTTATTGCCCTAAAACCAGATACACGCTTCCAGGGTAAAGAGGTGGCACCGAATGCCATGCAGATCAGGTTCCGGGCACCACACAAGTCACTGCAGAGATGAAACTGGCTCCAAAACCACAGCTGAGTGAGCCCTGGGCACTGCCACCTTATCTCTGCACATAGTTTTATGATCCAAAAAATTGGAACAGTAAAAAATTTTTTCCTCTACTCTCAGCTTCACCCAACCTAAATGCTACATTTCCTCCTGCCAATTTTACAACCTTGAAACTTGGAGGCTCTATCAGGCAGCCATCGAAACCACAGGTATTCCTATTCTGCCTGATAAGAAATAAGAGAAACCAGCAAAATAGTCAAGGCAAGAGTTTGGTATCTTTTCACCTTTGACCTCTTTTTGAGACTTATGAAGAGGAGGGGATGGCTTACGAAATAAGCACAGTGTGTAGTCAGGGTTCCCCCCTGGAAGACACAGGGAACGTTAACCACTCTGCTGAAAGTAGCCAGGTGTCGGGAGAAGAGTAAATAAGCTGCATGTGGCGTTCTGGCATCTGCAGTGGGGGAGGCGGGAAAGGGCTCTGGTCCCATCCCACATTGTTCTTACCGGCCAGGGCCTCCCTTATCACCTTCTCCCATGAGCATGGGCCCATCCTCTGCAAGAGCTCAGCCCCTATTCTTGGCAGTCAGAGACACTGCCTGTTTCTCTCAGACCTGGGGTCTCTGCTTTTAGCTGATTACTCAGAAATGTGCCTTAGGCTGGAGACCAGATTATGGCAAGTGCCAGCGAGACTGAAATGTGTACTGTGTGCACTTCCTTCCTCGTGGGCACACGGACACGTTTCTGAGTGTGTTTAGGCCACACCTCAATGTCTCTTGTACCGGTGGACTGCGGGCAGAGATACCTCCTTGCAGAGAGGCCTTGCCAAGGTACTGCAGGCGATGGTCACTGCTGGCCAGTCTGTAGTCGCTGGCATGTCTCCAGCAGTGAACGTGGTGGACTGGTTGTTTAGTATGGGGCACCTAAATCTTCACTTCTAGGACTAGAAACCCCAACGTCCTTTCAGGGCTGGGGAAGCCAGGCCCTGAGAGCCTGGCCCTGAAGAATGCCCACTTCTCTCTTCTCTGCACCAAGAGGAGAAGAAGGGTGTCCACCCCAAGATGGATCACAGAGAGCTGATATTCTATGCTGACTCAACTTCTACCTCCAGCTTCCTTGGCAGGTATGACTGTCACTGGGACACTCTGAGACCCACAGAGTGAAGCCGGTCCCTGGTCCGGGCTCCGCTGTGTTCCGAGCCACACCACCTTGGCTTCAGCCCGCGTGGTGCTCTCACTAGCACAGACACGCTGCTGTGAAATAGTAACCTGGGCAAGGCCCTGCACAGCCAGGAGGCTTGTTCTTTCCCAGCGTCTGGATCTATTAACAGGCGGTCAGAAAATTAATGGTTGAACCCAAATAAACTCAATTTTGCAGCTAGACTATCTGTGGTTTTTTCCAAAGATGAGTTGGTATTATAAGGATGGAATTTTCCCAACATGCCCAAACCTCAGCTCCCCTTACAAACAACTCAGAACCGTTCACACCTGGCCATTATTAACCACCGCCGTCAAACATACATACACTGCACCTTTTTATTTCAATAAAGATAGACACTGGGTTGATAAAGTCCTGGGAGGAAAACCAAGACACCCTACTCACCTGAGTGATCCCGCACTTTGAGAACTTACATTCTCTTCCAAATTCACAACTCAATCTCAATGGATCAGAGGTGGAAATTTACAAAAACAGCCTATTTTCTTTCCTTGTTTGTACAATATGCTTGCCCAACCTACGTAAGTAAATGAGAGTTTCCCACTCTGGTCTCTAGTCTCAGAAAGCTATGGTACTCCGCTGATCCCAGGCTGGGTGCAAAGAATGGGGGATAGAAAAGACAGCCTCCAGCTGAGGTGTGGAGGACTGCTCACCCCCTTCTCCCCAAAACCCTGCAGCTATGACTTCTCTGAAGTCCCTTCTCTTGCCACAGAGTAAATAATAGTGGATTAATGATGAACTCACCTTCACTGCGCTGGGGCCGAAGAGAAGAAAGGAGAACCCTTCGATTTGAGAGGGCAGAGATGTGGACAGAGACTACTTCCACCGCCTCCCAGCGTTTGCGTCTCTTTTTGACCTCCTCCTGACTTACCTAGACAGGTAAATGCCTCATCAGTGCTGCCTCACCACACCCTGCCCCTGACTCTCAGCCAATCACAGCCTCCCCTCCCTCTTCCCATTCCAGCTGTTCCTCTGGGAGGCTGTGGGAGGGGGAAGAGCAGGGCCGTGCTGCTTTCACTTAGCCAATCATCTCCTGCCCACCCTTCCTCCCTTTGGAGCCAATAAAGAGCTCTTAAAAAAAAAAAAAAAAAAAAAGTCGCCAGGAGGCGCTGGAGCCAGTTTGAGAGTGGAAGAAAGGAGAGTTGACAGAGAGGGAATGGGTCAAAAATAGTGTTATTTCTAATCTTGATGGAAAGTAACACAGTTCATCTGAGCAATGTGCTTGTCTGTGGATGTGTTTAAAACTTTGTTTCCTCTCTAGATCAGGCTTCTTCCGTTTCCAGCTAAGTGTTTCCTTGGCTGCTCCAGGCTGAAATTCTCTGTGGGCAGCTCTTCTACCAGGCTTTCTGGCTCTTTGGAAACACTTTCCTCCCCAGCCTTTTTCAAGCCGCTCGTAATTCTAACAATTCACACGTGCCCGCTGACGCTGACGAAGGTGTCTTAAACCCAGGAATGCTGTAGTTGAGCTGCTCACCACACCTTAGCATTTGCCAGCAGTCCTCTTGGCCTCCTTTATTTCCACAGGAAATGACACTGTTTCCCCCTCTGTTTTGTCATGAAAAAATAACTAGTCAGCCTGGAAGGAGGGAACTTGAATTCTGTCATATGGGCTTTTTCAGTTGCGCACGAGAAGCTAGCATTGAATATGAAATAAAAACAAACTGAGCTACCAACCAGTTTAGCAACTCCTGTCTTCTTTCAAGAGCAGATTGTTGGCACCTGTAGAGAATGGGAAGTAGGCAGACAAATTCACTGTTTCCAGGAAGATGTCTTCTTCAGGTATTGAGGCCACTCTTACCAGATATGACTTTTGCCCAGAAGCTGGTTTTTCCTGGATACAGGCTATCTCAAATACCTATCAACTGTTAAAGTATTCGCTTATTAAAGTTAGAAGAGCTGTAAGCAAAATTAAAATGAATGTGGATAGTAATTGCCGATGTTCTTGCTATGTGTTAGGTAGTGTGCCAAGCATTTTCCTACATCATTTCATTTCATTTTTGTTTTAACTTAAAAAGGCAGCTACTTTTACTGTCTAAATCTCACCAGGAAGTTAAATAACTTGATGAAGATCATGTAGCTGGGAAATGGCGGAGCAAGGAATTTGATTCAAGCAGGATGACCTTGATGCTGCCGGGCATCCACACAATGCCAGCCGCTTCTTGGTGAAGGAGATCCCAAGTGGAAAGCATGCAGCACAGAGATAATTTGTAAGTCTAATTCTTACCATTAAACCTATCCTTTCCTATTTCATTTCTGACGTTAGCTATTTGTGTATTTTATAACAAGATGACTCACACCTTCAATCTTTTCTCTTTCTGCAATGATGGTTGGGTAGGAAATGCAGTGATCCTAGGGCCTCACTGAAGAAGAGGTGGGGCAGGACTAAGGAAGTTGGAGAAAGCCTAGGGGCACCCAGTTCCCCAGCAGCAGCATGTGGACTGCAGAGCTGAATGAGCACATCAGGGCTACGACCTCTGCGCCTGATGTGTCACTCAAATGTGTGTGATGTTATAATACCAACAAAACAGGAAGGGCATCTTTAAATCAGTTCAGTGCAACTAGTTACACCCATGGATGGACTCACTAAAGTTGATTCAACTTTATAGATGTTACTTGAACATTTGCTTTAAAACAAGCAAATAATTGATTTGTAAGCATTAACCTCAGAGAGGAGAGTAGGCAGATTCTTGTCCATGAGCAGTGTTTCAGTTTATCATAAAATTAGGATAGTAGGAGAGTCCTCTGTTTATTCCCAAGTAGAAGCAGGGACATAGACAAAATAACCTTTCTTGTCTTTTTCCTTTCAGACATTTCTCCCGCCAAATTATGAAATAGCCCAGATGCCACTGTACCTAACATCTAGCTTAAAGACAAACAAAAAAATTAACATTACAGCTGAAGTTACAAGCCTTGGCTCCCCACCCCGGCCTTCAAAGCACAAATGCCTCCTAGTTGAATAAATCAGTATCCTAATTCTGGTGTTTCCTATTCTCCATGACCTTAAATGTTTTCCCGGGAACTGGTGTTGGTTTTGCTTTGCCTTATTTTTTGCTTGGAAAAATACAAGGCGTCTAAGCTTCCAAGAAAAGTGGGAAAGTAGCATAAGCTACAAGAAAAGGGAGGACTTCTGAAGTCAGAAATAGCTGCAAGAAGAAAGCTCTCTGATTAATGTAGGCCATTGTTGGGGGGCGGTGTGCTCCCTGTATATGAATTCTTGCTTAATGACTTGACTGAAATCTATTTAATCTCAGCTCATGTGATGACTCATCTATCTCCATTCCTCTTGTCCATCCTTGCAGATGGCTGTGGTGCAGTCATGTCCTTCTCTGTCAGAGGTCAGTTTACTATCTCCTGCTTCAGTCTGACCTCCCCAGTGAGGATGCACTTCCTCAGCCCGAGTGCTCCTGCCACCACTTTAAAACTGAGATGAACCACAGTTTCTAATTCATATTTTCTCTTCAGGATCCTTAGGGTGTTGGACTCTGTGAAACAGTAGTGGACTTCCATTTAAATCACTCGTTACATTTACATTACGGTCCCATCAGTGTCTCTTTTTCCTCTCCGAAGGAAGTGTAAATTTACTTCGAACATACGCTACCACTATCCTTCAGATACAGTTAGTACTCTATATGTTTATAATGGGGCTGGGGCTCTGTGTGTGACCTCTAAAATACTAGGGTCAAGATTCAGGTAGGGACTAGGGAGCCAAGAGCTTGCTTTACAGAGAACACAACTATGAAAGGATTAGATAAAGATAATTATAATTTAACTATAAGTCATAGACTTGGTAGGCCAGATTAAGACATCCGGTAGATCACCAAAAATAATCACCAAAGTAACATTAGTGTTAAGCCTAAAATAATAAAATGGGAACTGAAAGTGTAATGAAGTAGGTTAGGATGAAGGCGTTCTGACATTACTTCACCATTAGGTAGTTTGGGAGTAGGTTTTTTTTCCCTTTTCTTTTCGGAAGCCGTATTTTTTGGTCCACCTGCCATGGAAACCTGGAGGATTCAGCCATCCTTTACTTCCCAGTGCAAATGGAGTTCGAAGGCTGTCATCTGTTAGCAATGATATTTCATACAGAACACCAAATCTCATGTGTAGAGTGAACTTGCATTGTCCATAATTCCCGTGCCAGCTCCCTGCACTGCAGCACCTATCCACGGCGGGCTCAATACTTCATGGCAACCCATCAATATCTCCTGAAATGTTCTCATATCTGGTTCCAGTTCTTCATTCTGTCTCCTGTCATTCAGGACTTCACTGAATGCCACGAAGTGTCATTGGAGGATCACGGACCATTAGAGATGGAACAGACTGCAGCAATTACTGCAACAATCTTCCATTTTGTAGAAGCACATTTGAGTTACCATTGCTCTTGAACGCTTTGCCGAGTCTTCAGAGCAGTCAGGATGAAATTCAGGGTCTCTACATGACACAAACAGGCCTTCATGAGCCAGCCTGTGTCCTTCTCCTACTACTTCCGCATCAGTCTTTCCAAAGCCACATCCCATCTGCAACTGTCACTCTTTTGTTCTCCTGAGCCTGTGCAGGCGCTGTGCCATAGCTGGGGTCTCTTTCCACCTGCTCTCCTGGTGTCTTATCCCCCTTCCCAGATTCTGCCCGAGTATCACTGTGTTTTGGGATAGGATGGTAAGTGCTTATCTCTAGACTATATCCACTAGGAATTCATTTTTGGCTTCAAATTTTTCTATACTGTACATAACTCTTATAATAGCTGTACATAAAAGCCAAAACTAATGATAAACTTTTTGACAAATGAAGTCCTTTATTTAAGAGACTTGCTTTTTAAAAATCCATTCTTTAAGGTGGTGCTGATAGCTTATTTATTACTACACTTTTGCCTGTTTTTTCCTAAATGTTGTCCTTTGACATCATTCTTAGAAGTAATGAGTGTTTTCAGAGGTTTCTGACCTTTTGATGCTCTGGAAACGCCTGTGTTAGTTTTTCATTGTTACAGTGAAATACTTGAAGCTGGGCATATGTAAAGAGGTGGAAAGTCTGAACCATATAACCAGCTCTGGTGAGGCCCTCAAAGTCACTGGAAGCACAGGGTAGGAAGAGATCACTTTGCTAGACTGGAAGCAAAGAGCATGGGGGAGGGTCAGTAAGGACCTCCTCCCAGGCCCCACCTTGTGAAGACCCACAACCTCGCAACACTGACACCCTGCTGACTAGCACCCCAACACACAAACCTGCTTGGGGCATGCACTCCCACCATACCGATCATAGCAATATCTACGAGTCTTGAGATACTTGTGGAAAGCCTGTAGTGCATGATGCTTTACATTGCAATGACTCACACATATGTAGCAATAGGCTGACTGAATTTATTTTTCTTACAATGTTTTCTAGCACCATTTATGTTCTTGACTCATTATTACAGGTATCCGGGATTAATAAATAAGAAATATGCCTAAATATTACTTCCAAAGAATGTATTCAAATAGTGTAGATGTTGGTGACCATTAGACAGTAAATTTTGGATCCCCCTGCAAGTCCCTAACAGCAGTCCACAGAATCATTTGTTGAAATTGCTGATTTAATTAATTATTTTGCTTCCCAAATTTGTTACCTGTTAGAATACCCTTCATAGAACTTATATAAAGAATCTATTGGTATAAATCTATTAGTTGTTTTATTGGCTATAATGGCTTATCCTGAGCAGTAGACCAGGCTATAGAACACACACAGAATGGGAAAGGCAGACTGGACCTACATGCAGTGGTCATCCCAGCACTCCAGGAGGCTGAGGCAAAAGGCCCACAAATTTGAGTTCAGCCTAAGTGACTGAGGGAAACAATGAAAAGTAAAAACGGGTAGGGAATGTAGCTTGGTGAGGTCTTTAGTTTAACCTCCAGGGCTGGAAAAAGAAAAAAGAACAGGCAGACTGATTAGATCGTAAGCACTAGTCCTCCACCTGCTGATGTCTTGGTTCCCAGAGATGTGAGCTTTAACCTCCTATGGTACAAGTAAGCACTTTACACTCTTTGCTTTGATTCGGTATTTGTGGACTTCCTTGCCACTAACATCTCTGCAGGGGTCACAAAACAGGCAGATTGTGCCATTAAAATTCCTAAGAGAGACTTAAGTGAGTACTCCATACTGCCAGGTAATTGCCACATTTCTCTAGAAAACCAAATCCCCCACTTCTGAGTCCATTTCTTTCTTTACTCCTCTCAAACTTTCCATCTATTTTTTACCTTCTTCATTTTTATTTCCTTTTCTTTTCTTTTAAACTGGGAATTGAACTCATGACCTTGCACTTGCCAGGTAGGCGCTGTGCCACTAAGGTATATCCCCAGCACTTTTCATTTTTTAGGCAGTAATTTTGCCTAAAGTTTTAAAAATGTAGAAAGAAAATATCAGCTAAGCAATAGGAACTCCTGTTCCCATCCCCCAGTTTACTGAGCTACTTTCCTTTACACCAATCTTCTTTGGTAGTTTGGCCTATAAAATCCCATCATCCTGAGCACCCATGCTCAGGCCCTCATCTCACCAGTTCTTTTTGATAACCTTCACTCATACATCGTCCCTGCGCCCTTTCTATGGAAGCCACGCCTGCCAGTGTTCCAGTGCACCGGGCTGCAGGACAGTGCTTTTGAAGTCAAACTGCAAGGTTCAGCCCCTGCTTTTCCACTCGCCAGCAATGCAGCCTTTGGTGAGTTATTTAACCTTGCTGTGCCTCGGTTGCCCTATTTACAAATTTGGGTTGATGATACTACTGATGGTAAATTAGTATATGTACAGTACTTAGAAGTGCCTGCAGCATAGCCAAAACTCAATGAGTATGAGTTACTGGTCACTTACAGCTTTCCCTTAATCCTGCGTCTCCACACTCTCTCCATGGGCTCCTAGTCACAGTCCTATTTCTTGAATTGTTTAGGTATAGTGAGTTCATCTTGCACTTCAAAACTTTTATTTGCGTCTTAATTTCACAAAAATTGTACTTACACAAACATAGCCAGATACTGTGATTCAAGGGCTTGTTACAAAGCAATAATATCTATTAATTCTATAATTTCCTGCTCTCTAAATTCTTTTGATATTCATGTCCATAAAACAGGTTTACATGCTATGGCTTGATGTCTTCTCCCTTGTACTATGCAAAATGAGGACTTTGTTCTCTTTTTCATACTACCCTGTCCCTGTGACATCTGTGCCCACACTCTCATCCCCTGGGCTTCTTATATCGTAATTCTTAGTATATAGTGTACATAGCGTTTCCCTTTATGGTTACATAAATGTTACTGACAATTCAGTTAGGGGTTATAGCCTTTCTTTTCTGCAAGTCTTTTTGCTCCTATCCCTACTCCCTGTATACATCTCAGTGGATTCAAATACATGAGGGATTCTATCCATTTCATCCTGGAAAGCACAGCCCAGAGGAATTGTGACCTGCTGCCACCTGGACAGGGTGCCTTCTATGCTGTGCAACTGCTGTCATTTTGTTATCTGTCTTCATCTTCCTACTCGGTGAAATCCTCTCGCTCTCTTTGGTTGGATTACTGGAGCTTATACTGTCCTCTTTCGTGGGTTAGCTCTCTTCTTTTGGTAGAATACACTCTGCAGCAGTTTTCTGAGAAAGACCTTGTATATCTGAAAATGCCTTTATTCTCTCAATGCATTTGATAGTATGACTGAGTTAGGTCAGACATAGTTAGGTCAATGTATGCTGGTTTCCAGTGTTGCTTTCAAAATCTAAACTATTTCTGATTCTAAATTTTAGGGATCTTTGTCCCCAGTATTTTGAAATTTCCATAATGGTGTTTAGTGGTAGTGATGATGATAGTGATGATGTTGTGTTTTATTTAAGTCTTTAAAACCTTTATTTCAATCTGGTTCTAGTCAGGTTGAAAACCCTTGGACTTTTTGAGTACTTCCAAGTTACAACATCTAATAAAATTCCTTAAATCTGATGTTTCCCTTAAAATGCTTCAGTGTCCTCCCAATGGTTCCATGGTAATGTCAAGCTCAGTGCATGTTTCCTTACACTGTCTTCATCTATGCATAGTCATTCATTCAAATACATATCGAATGATACTGAGTGTCTATTAGAAGTCCAGCACTTTATTGCGTGCTAGGAATACAGTAACAAATATAACTTGTATTTGTGAAGTGTGCTAGTAATTAGTTTACTAGGTACACAAATATAAAATAGCAAATAAAATTTGACAAATATGAAGTGTGTTAAGTGCTTACTGTAGCTAAAGATCCTACAAATCTGGTTCCTATTTATATTTAAAACTTCATCTCAGGTCTCTCTTCCCTTGCTTATCACACTATGGAAAATAATTGACTTCCTCTGACAACAGCATGTTTATAAATGCTATATCTCCTACTTGGAGCACTCTTCTTACTTTTTGGCTAATTCCTATGCACGCATGTTTCAAGTTTCAGCTTAACTGTCACTTTAAAAAAAACTCTTCTAGATTCAACAATTTTAATTTGGTTCCCCCACATCATTATTCTCTTCAACATTATTCTTTTTATTTCTTTATAGTATTGATTGTTTAATCTTATAATAATATAATACTAGTTTACACTTGTAATATTCAAGCTCTGGGAGAAATAACTCAATCTAATAAATTTCATAAGAGAAAGATTTATCAACCCCAGTGCATAGCAGTTAGGTCATAGTAGAAGAAAGTTTGGAATTTGGTAGCTGTAAAACTCTGCCCCCAGTTAGAGTAGGTAATGTTTTGCAATATCCTACATAACAGACTGTGAAAATGATTTTTTTTTTTTTGTACTGGGAATCAAACTCATGACCTCGTGCTTGCCAGGCAGGTGCTGTGCTGCTGACCTATATCCCCAGCTAAAAGTGATTTTTATTTTATGAAAAAGAACATATTTTATTTAACTCAATATAAATACCCAACAGGGTGGAACTGAACTGGGCTAGAAATCTGCATGGTTACCTACAAAGCAATCTTGCCTTTTGGATGCTAAGAAAACCCTGACAAATTTTTACCCTTCTCTTCTTCATTATTGACAAAAATTAGGTAAATATTTGCTCTATACCTGACATTTCCATTTCCAAGATTGTATCTTTTTATAAATTTCATGGTAGTCAGTTAATACTTTAAAAGGACATTGCTGAGTAGTTTTATTCCCAATGATGCTGGACCAGTTAAAATTAGATGAACCCTCCTGCTGTTGTGGTGCAAAGCGAAAAACATAGTGGAGAAGTTTAATTATCAGGCCTGGATCAAGAGGAAGAGAGAGGTCTGGTTTCTATGCCCAATATTTGCAGTCATTTTCCCTCTGGAGACATTTGTTTATTTCAAGAATGAGTAGCTGAGAATTCACTTCTAACAGCTTAACAGAATGAGAAGAACAGGGATGGGCTAGGGCCAATCAGGCTCACTGTAGCTTGGAGCCTCAGCTATTAAATCTAGGAATAAGCATGGGTCTTCTAAGTAGGGGGTGGTAGTTAGCAGTACTGTATTGAGATGTAGTTGTATATAGGTGTTCTATAAGACAGGGTTATCAGGGATGACTTTATCTACATTTCAACTTCAGCACGGATTTCAAAACTGACTCCTGAGAGAACTGCCTTTCTAAAATAGTAGCCTTTAGGCCACAGCAATTATGGAAGTGGGTCTTTATCATTTTAGAATGTGGACAAATCAATGCAAAATCTATTCCAATATCGTAAGATTCACTAAGTCCTCCAGTTAAATACAGAGAAATATCATGGGAATAAAACCATGGTGTAAAGAAGGAATTTTTAGGTCAAAAAGGCAGAGCAGTTAAGAGAGAGACAACCACTAAAGCAAAGAGAGCGAGCGGGTTGGTGATTCTCAGTGAGCAAACTGTTTATTAATTATTGATATTTTTCATATCTATACATTGGAAAATTATGGAAGTTTTAGTAATATTACAGAAATGTTTGATATTCTGGTACTAGATTTCATTTGATAAATACTTCAAAATCTATAAACACAACAGAGACAAAGAAAACACAAGCCAGAACAAAAGTTTAAAGCGGAAAACACATTGTGATGCATGTTTTCTAGTCTTGACTGACTACTGATCTCACAGATGGAACACAGACCTTTACCTTTCCAGTGTAAGAAAAATGGAAATCCCGCTTTGTGCTCTTCATCAACTAAGAACACAAGCCACTCCTTTCCACACTCCAATGTGATGGTAAGTAGGAGTGGGGAAATATTTTCCTTTTTGTAATTATCACCTCATAGCTAGCAGCTGAAAGGGTAGAGAGCAGTGTTTTGTAATTATCATTTCTTAACTATAGATTTTTCAACATGACAGAGACCTAATGAATTCTAGCCCTGTTTTTCACAGTGGAGGAGGCTATATCACAATTCTTGAGTTTAAAACAGATCAAAGCATTCACCCTCTTCCATTCTTGTTAGGTTTTTAAGGTAGTTTTACTTTGGGACAGTTATTGGCCTGAGTTCTCTTCCCTCTGGAGCATGAGAATAAATCTAATTCACATTTCACTCATTTTCCTAAATTTGAAGTTACCATTGTCAACCTAAGATACCTTTTCTGCAGTTCCTTTAGACCTCACATACAACAGCTGTCAATTCATTTCTCATCGTGTACTTCTTATGAAACTCACATGCAACTCCCCTGTGCAACATCCCTACTCCCCCTTTTCTAATCTCTTTAAGATGCAGGTCTTTCTGCAGCCCAAGTCTAACACCCTGTTGTCATCAGTTTTAATAGGCACTTCCTGCTACATCCCACCAAATCAGTTATGAAACCAGGCCTGGCCCCACTCCGCCACCATTTTGGACTCACAAGAGACTATTTTCAAACTAATGGGCAGGACTTTATGAGAAATCTCAGCCTCATGAGGTTTTTTAATTGTCATTTATTGTATTACCAGTCATCTCTGGATTCACATTATCTGTGCATTTCACTGTCTTTAGGGGTCAGGAATGAACATGAATGATGCACATCAAAGATATAGGGCACATAAAGCCATCAGAGGCCGCTCCAAGTTGATTAATGAGTGAAAACCAATCATTGGGCCTTATCAGTTTCTGTGTATTTTCATTTCTAACAGGTGCTATAAGGTGGCTCACTTTGAGAAGCAGTTTTATGAGTGTCATTGTTTAAGCCACCATCCACAGCTAAGCCCACTCATCACCGTTTTAAGTATCAAGTTTACCTCCTGTTGGATTCAGGCTGACTCTGAAGTGTATTTTGTCCTGGTACCGATGGGGGATTGCATTATTATGGCTCCACTCCCTTTTTAAACTTTCAGTGAGAAAAAGGGTAACTAGATTAGTCTAAAATGATCCAGTGTTGGACCTAGGGACATGTTACTTTCTTTAACAAGTATTAATGTAGGGTCCTAAATTAAAACCTCAGAATTCAGGTATAATTGCAGAATTGATCCTTCACTATAAGTAAGTGGGTTTTTGGGTTTCAGTTTGGCACTTGGTTCCTTAAACTGTGGCCAGTCAGTGCTGTTTCAAATTAAGTGTTTAATGTGGACACTGCTAAAAATGAGATAAATTCTTGCATGAAGAGGTTGCTGTTTTCAAACAGATTTGGGTAACACAGATCTCAGTGTATTATAAACCAAGAGCAACACTTGTCCTTTCCATTTTGACATGTTATCAGCAAAGGACACTGAACTGTAACTTTCAGGAGGAGCTGGAGGAAAACTAAGTAAAGGGAAATTTCTAATGTCTTCTGGTGTTAAAAAGAAGAAATACCTTTCCTGGTTTAATTCATTATGAGGCCTTCTATACAGTGAGACTTGGCAAATCTTGGTACCCAAGTCAAAGCTGTGGTTTGACCTGATGCATGTAACATGAATGTAGTAGTTATTTATCGACCCTCTGCCCTGGCCCCAAAAGATGCTCAAACACTGTTTTCACTTCATTTATTACTTTAAAACAAATTCACTTTATACAGCATTTAGTTATTTTAAATCACACACCTCATAAATAAAATCAATGCAGCTTAATGACAATGGCAAAATCAGGAATTATACAAAATGAAATCAGACATCTTCCAGGTAGCAGCAGTGCATTAGTTCTGAAAAAATGGTGGCAAATACACAAAGAAACATTTTCAAAACAGTCCATCTTCATTAAGAATATTTCCTTATGCCCAGAAAAAGAACTGCTGTTTTGTTCTTCCCTACTAGTTTTTCAAGTTATGTTTGAAAGCTCTAAACTTTTCCTTGTGGTTTTGTTTCAGGAACCTCTGTTTCTATTGCATTAATGCAGGGGCTAAGGAACTATTGTTATTCCCCACCCTTTTTGTCAAACATACTTTCTCTGCATTTTAAGCTCAATTTGGGATTCTTAAAAGGAAAAACATTTCTTTACTAAATGTTATTTCCTATAAATAACTCAAGCAGTGAATGGCAACAGTGTGACCTGCAGCACTGCCAAGAACAGGGTCCTATGCTCCTTTACAGCCAGTGGTCCCCAAACCTTTTGGCACAAGTGACCAGTTTCATGGAAGACAATTTTCCACAGACTGGGGAATGAAGTTGGTTTGGGGGATGACTGAAAGAAGGGTGCAGTCTAGATCCTTCACACACATACCCAGTTCACAGCAGGACTCATGCTCCTAAGAGAATCTAATGCTACAGCTCATCTGACAGGTGGAAGTCAGGAGGCGACACATGGGGACTGGGTGTAAACATAGGTGATGCTCTGCTTGCATCTCCTGCTGTAAGACCCAGTTCCTAACAGGGGGGAGTGGACAAGTATCAGTCTGTGACCTGGGGTGGGTGTTGGGGAGCCCTACTTTAAGTTCTTTATGGGTTATAAACTATAAAGTCAGACTCAAGCAATTTTACTAGAAATTCTAGACATTTCTGAGGTTAACCTTTCTGTTTATAACGTAAGTAAACCCTACCTCAATATTCCTAAACTACATGTAGGTTTGTTGCTTTGAAAACAGAAATATTAAAGGGCACCACAGCAAAATGCTTATAGTGTGGTCTTTAACAAGTTTTCTCACTTAAGGCCCTGTTACATTCTGTGCCAAGAAATCAAGTAAAAGGGTTAAGGTGACAAAAAGACATTGCTTGAAAATTGTCTGAGAAGTGCAGTCTGAGTAGGAATGCATCCATTTGACAATGCCTTCCTTTTTAGTGCTACTTAATTTTCCTACTTTCTTTTAGTCTAAAATATGACCGGAGGTTACCAACCTCCTTTAAATGCATGTAAATCCAGACACAATTCAGACCAAGGTAATGGTTTTTTCCAAGTCAAATATTCAAAACACTGTAAACAAAACACTAGCTTATTTTGGGGGAAGAAAAATTAAAACACTTTCCATAATCAGGAAGTTCTAAAATTCTTTTTGTGTTGGATAAGACATGCTGAAATAATATAATGCTTAATAAGAAAACATTTAGTTAATATACTAGCTTATTCAAATGAAGTGTTTTGCTTTACACTTAAAAATTATGTTGCTTATATAGGATACTTTTAAGGGCTCTGACTCAAAAATCAGCTTCCTTAAATTAAGTTCACTTAGAAAAACTAAGAATCTAATCTTCAGAAATTATTAGTCATCTTTCTGCTACAAGGACAAATGTGAATACTGCAACGTACAACGAATGACGACAATCACATCAAAGTAGTAGCATTTTTAATGCTAGGCTCCACATCATGCTCCCAGCTACCAAAACTGAATTTCACTGTTATCAAAACACCAAAATGTTGTACCGCTAAACACTGATAGCAAAAGCTGACTACAAGCTGATGGTTAGCAGTTCAAGAATTGTGTTTTAATGTCCTTAACAAGATTCCTAGAGGGCTAACCATGTAAACTTCTATTTACTTTTTAAAGTGCTGCAAATAAAATGTGTCTCATCACATAAAAGAACCTTGATGTAAGTTTAAGAAGGCCATCTGACTTACCAAAATTTAAAACAAAGTCACTCTGTTGCTTAATCTTACATACTTCCCATTATGACTTTTTTCAGAGACATACAACACTATGTTTAAGCTGGGGCAACTTGCAACACCAAGTTTTAATTCCTACATGAGACAGAAGGAATAAATTAGATAAGCAAGTTAGGAATGGGCACTTAAGGGCATATTAATTCATTCCTGATTATGATTTTGCTGGGACATGAACTTCACGGAACACTCAAATGGCACAACAAATGGCATGACATCGTTAGTTCTTAACAGGGTCAAGCTGACCAGCAGCTGAGCTTTGAAAGTTTAGAAGTCAATCATGGACCACTAACAGAAGATGTCATGGATTAACGTCATCATAAGGCTAGCATATCATTCCTAGGGGTACTAATTTTAACTCCTGAAATCACTATACCCAGGTGTGCATATTCATAGCATTATATCTATACCTATTATACCTATACCTATTATAGTAAGGAAAAGGAGGGCTGGGATGGAAAAGCACAACTGTTTTTATTAAGCAGTACTAGTGATTGAACCCAGGGCCTTTGCTCTGAGCTACATCCCTAGTCTGTATTTTGTGTTTTGAGACACAGTCTTGCTAGCTATCTCAGGGCAGCTGGTACTTGTGATCTTCCTGCTTCATCCTCCCAGAGTGTTGGAGCCAGCTGGAAGGCACAATCTTTATTCATTCTGCCACTAATGTAAACTGTCCTCACATTAATTAAAGAGTTCCTGAATGACAGATAAAACTGCATGAGTAGGAAAAAGTTTCATTCTGCTCCAGTGTAAACTTAGGATAAAGATTTTTTTAATACTGCTGCAAGCACTAAATCCAACACTTTTCAAAATTCCCAAGATGAGAATTTACTCACATTCATAACTAATTTCAAGTTTAATAGGCTCATAAAAATAACACCTTAAAATCTGTGAGGCTTACAAGCTTGTGTTTAGAATAAACATAAGGTCAGTTTATTAGTCTTTAATAATTAAATGACCTACAAATAATGCTTCATTTTGAATTTTCTATTAGCACTGAATTTCAACAAAGAATTTAAAAAGTCAGTTTGAAACTAATATGACTATCACTGTCCACCTGAATGAACCATCCAAGTAAAAGATATGGTAAGATCCCCTGAATATTTCACAATATGTAAGCAAAACATTTACTATGAAAGGGTTTAATATTGAAAAATATGTGTTCTACACCTATTTGTTAAATTGATAAGAAATCCATTGTAGATGATATATACCCAATTTTAAAGTGCCAGGGGTTTATGCTGTGGAAACATCAAAAAATGCCTGGCACATTACAAATTCCTCAAAAAATACTTGTTGCACAAAAGAACTTCTAGATCTAAAAATCAAGTGCATGTCTCACTATGTAGTTCAGGCTGGCCTTAAACTCAAAGCAATTCTCCTGTGTCAGCCGGCTGAGTGCTGGGGCCCAGTAGTATTTTTCTTAATTTAGTTTTAAATTTCTTATTTTCTGGGGAAATAAGATACAAAAACTGTATCTAGAATCAGATGACAAGACAGTACAAAGAGATTTTCATATCATACTCACTAGTACATATCATGATTGCCAAACATTAAGAATGTAAGCTCACAAGTGCTATTTTTAAGGCTCAGTAAAAAGAAATACTTTCAACTTATATTGACCATAATTTGTAATGCCTAAAACAGCGAGGTACATAAAAAGTACTTAAGAAATGTCCTATGATGATTTGAAGCATACTCTGTGAATTTTTTCTTAGAGGACCTTTTCTACTACATTGTTCACTTTAATATTCCTTAATTTTACGTGACCACTTTCACAAAGTGAAAAATCTCAATTTTAAAACCTTTGCCAAGAAAATACATGGAGCTATAAGTGCTCTAAGGTATATCATTGGTTTTCTAAGTGAGATACTTAATCAGAAATGAGACCAAGATAACAAAACTTTGTAAAATTAAGCTCCTTTACATTGTGTGGAATAATACTTAAACAAATTACAATTTAGCATCCCTGATCTTCAGAAGAAGAGGTAGAAAATTTTATCTGGAAGATCTTGTAGTGAAGCTAAGTTTTAGAGGGCATACTAGCAAATGGCTACACTTCTGATATTAGGATGGAGCAGAATTCTGAGAAAGCTGAATAAGGCAAGGATTTAAAAACTTTCATATTTTGGAAGTGAAATAAATGACATCAATTACTTTAATACTGTTCAACAGTCAAAGATCACAAATAAGCAAAGTGCTAATTTGCTGAAATGTGGAATGTTCAAGAGCGTTAGTAGAGGGATACAACTAGCAGAAAAACACACACTATTTAGGTACACAAAAGATCTTACAAAAATCAAACCAAAGCATAGCATTACCTACTTTACATAAAGACTGTTTTTGAAGGAAGTACTCTTAACAAAAAGCCGGGGAAATGAAATTCTCCCAGACAAATCTGTATGTAAAAAAAAGCAAAAATGCAGTGCTCAAATGTCAAGGAACCTCAATTAAAAAAGCATACCCTGCTTAATTTAAAAATTGTATCCAATGTGACAAAGACCAATACATGAATTACATTAAAACATGAGGCCCATGGTCTTTTAAAGCTTCAGTAAGCTGCTTCAGGCACCTTTTCCTTGTACATTCTACTTTTGTACACTATAATCTTAAAACAGTACCCTCCCAGGTTCTGTTTTAGATAACATTCTCAAGGAATAAACATATCCCTGTAAAAATTGCTTGCTGTGTACTTATAAAGTCTACCAAATTGCAATATAAAATCAGTTTTGACAATTCTGGGTATTTCATTTGATGAATCAATTCATTCAGAAGCTATTAACTCACTAAGAGTTATTAAAAGGAATCAATTACTGGAGACACTGTGGTATATGTCCAGTGGCTTCACATGCAGCCTTTCACATTATCTGAAATGTTTTCTTCTACAAGATAAAGCTGCTGCGTGCGAGTTTATAATACTAAAATCCAGTCTTCAGGTTAGTGTCAGTAGGTGGCAAGGACATCTTCTGTCACCCCAGCAGAAAGATGGCATGTATCACCACTGAAGACACACATCTGTAAACTTGCACACTAATTTTAATCTTAACAAGGAATTTCAATGTCTTAGTGGTTTAAGTTAAAAGAATGGTTCAAGCATTGTTACTTTGTATTTTAGGGTTACAAACAGCTTATTGGAAAATCCAGAGCCTTCTGGATCTGTGAGGTAGTAGGCTTCAACTCTCATCATGCATAGATCACACTTCTCCAAAGTTGGTATGGCCTGTCTCCTTGGCATGCTCCCTTGCTTCTGCTTGTCCAGTTAACCCCTTCTGACACACCATGCATCTTAGGGTGAAGCGGTTCACATCAGTAAATTGTCTCTTTCTTCTAGCTTCATCTGCTAATTCCAGTGCTTGTACAAGAACAATATCATCATTACAGGAGAAAATGGTCAGAGGTGGGGTATCAGGATCAGGAAAGTTACGCTGAAGTGGATCATAGTGGATGCCATCATAGATAAGCAGAACCCTTTTGGAATATCCTGCATCTTCCCCAAAACGATCAATTCTTACTGTCTGAGTGTCTACCACACATATTTCACATTGATAAAACTTAGATAAAATTGATATCTCAATTGCTCCCCCCCAAGTATCATCCCTTTTGATCCAGTCGCAGTACTCTTGATTTGTTTTTCCCAGGATTGCCTCGCTATAGAAATCTGGATCACTTGCTACAATTTGCGCTATGAGGCGTCTCATCTCCGGGGCACAAGCTGGATTGAAGACTCCTCCTTCAACGACATAGTACACACTGGTAAAGAGGCAAGAGTTGTCTGCTGGGACCACAGTTCTGGAAAGCACAGGCAAAGGTTCCCTGACATAACTAGGAGCACCATGATTTGTAAATGCAGATGGAGTTTTGGGTCTGGTTTGGTCTTCCTCAACGATCAGCATGTCGCCTGTTAAAATAAAACAAACCCAGAACTGCAAAGAAATGACAGATGAAATTAGGTGTTCACTAGCCAAGGACGTAAGTTACAATGAGAAGGAGTTAGAGCATAAAGTAGGGTTACCAAGGCGAATACAACTTTGTAAATAAGTGACTAGTGGCATTTTTTGTTTATCGAGTCTTCCTAAAAAAACAAAGAACAGAACGTTTCAGGTTGCATCCCCATTTAGTGAGGGGCCTGGGGCATACTGCGTCATACTTAACATGACATATTTCAAAAAACAAAATTTCCTTATATGCTGTCTGCACTTAAAAGCACAATCTTCCAGAAGGTGTTCACCATACAGTAGGCCACTAGGGGGTTCTCCTCCTTCTAAAATGTAACATGTCTACTCAACGTAATGTTTACAAGGGTCCTTACTCCCAGGAAAAGGACCCTTTTAATTATTAACCTTGATGTTCAAGCTCTAATGCCGGTTAGAAATAGCTGCTGTTGATTAGAACTTGAAAGAGCCTTTAGTGAATGTTTAAAAGCTAACTCGAAAATGAATATATCTGTCAAATTAATATATGAAGGGTCCTACAAAATCAAGAAAGGAAAGAAAAAGTGTTCTACACCCTTCAGATCTGCCGGTCAACGATAAAGACCATCGAGACAGAAAACACAGGTCCTACATCCCTATCATTTGGGGTATGCAGTGGAAACAAAATGAATGAGATAGTTTCAAGATAAATCTGGAAGCCAATTGAGCAAACAGGGCTCTAGGGCCTTGAGCTTGTCGGTCCACCTTGCCTAGAGACAACGAGTTGCGAGACACTTGCCTGACTCCGTCAATGCTCTTTCCCCTCCCCTTGGTCCCAAGGCGCCCACATGACCCAAACCATCCTGCCTGGACTGGGTCTCTGTTCGCCAGTCCACGGCCTCCCAGGACCCGGACCCCGACCCCGTCCCTGCTTCCCTTACCTGACTGGATGGGCAGGTCTCCCAGGACTGTTTCCCCGTTGCTGAGATCCAGGCACTCGGGCGGGAATCCGACGAGGATTCGCTGACCACCAGGAGCGATTCCGGTGATGGCTGCAATTTGGCCCTGGAGTTCCTGCAGTCGGGTCCGACTGGATAGCCCCTGCAAAACATGGGTGCCACCCTTGGCCTTGCAGCGGAGCCGCCACATCGTGTCGGTCCGGCCGGCCGCAGGCCAGACACCGGTGGGGCCAGCTTTGCCACCCGAACCAGGATGGGAGACGCCGCCGCGGTAACCAGCCTGCTGATGGACTCCAAAATGGCCACCTTTGGAGGAGCCAAACATCGCGATAAGTTGCCGGTGGGGCTACAATTCTCGCGATAGTTTTGTTTGGCGCCTGCCTTTACTACTTTAAGAAGCGCGAACTATTTTAAAGAGACAACTGATATTTCTGCCTACTTCCAGGAGACAAAGATTGAAGGTGTCTCGGTAATCGTATTGCGCAGCTGATCTTGCTACCTGGAGAGCGAGTGCAGGGCTCTCTACGTGGGTAGCATATATGCTCAAAGGAAAAGGGCGGGGGAAGGAGTTCCTGAGGCAAGCAAAGTGGAATGTAACCTTAAACTCGGGTCGGAAATTATTAAACCGGGGCATCCAAATGACACCGCGGTAAACAGTCATAGTTCAGGACGCAAGCTCATGCCAAGGATGGTCAGTGAGTCAAACGATTGTCAAAAACAATCGGAGCCTCGTGACTGGACTCGCTGGACCAAACACTGACTCACTGGGGTAAAGGGGGCCGGGAGACTGGTCTTTCCACTCCCGTGGGACTGTACCTTGAAAACGTCCCCTGGCCACCTCAGAAAGCACACTGTGAGGTCACGATTGGGTCCGGGCAATGCTCACTCAGGCGGTGGCCGTTTCAAGAGGGGTGTGGAGGAATAATGCGTGCCTTCCGGAGTCCAGTTCAGTTTCTGGGATCCCAGACGTGACGCCGACTTCATTCCTGCCTGCTGTGTAATAAGTGTTCACTGTATTCTGGAGGTGGGGCTTAGGACAGGTTACTACTGAATTTCATAGCAATGCGATTATGCCAGGGTCAGGGGCTGTTTTCACCCCTTAACCCAGAACACAAAACTCTGCCTTGCAAATAAAGTATTCAATCAATGCTTACCGAATGGATAAAGTGTACAGGCACAAAAGGGGCAACTATAACAATAGGAGTTGTGAAAAGGGGGCGATAACTCCGAGTTTGAACTATGTTGAAGGATGACTGAATTCCCAGGTTGAAGGAGGAGTAAAAATCTCCCTGAAATTATCAATAGACTCAATCATCACACCATCCTGCTGGGCCGCTATCAAAAGTGTTCTTCGTCTGGAATGTGCAAAAGCCTCCACCTGTGACTATATCACATGAAATCGCTGCATCTTTTCCTACCTTTTACGACTCAGTTTTCTGCTGGTGCAATTTTGCTTCTTTGTTCTTCAAGATGACTGCAACAGATGATATAGCTTGGGTAGGAAGGGGGAAAGGAAACCGGTTAGAAGCCTGCTAGTTGATATAAACAAGACCACGACAGCTCCTAGTCCTAGTTGGACAGCTGATTTAGTTACTGTGTGATCTGTGGGAAGGAAATGCAGACACCCTAAAAGTCAGCAGCTCAAGTGCCGTGGAAAGGTAACAAAAGCTTATGTTTCAGTTTATGGAACTGTATTATCTAACAAGGTCCATCCCAGATTCAGGAATGTAAGTGTTAATCTGGCAATAAAGTCACACCCCCGCTGGACTGCTGCTTAATAGTGTGCTCTCGCGAGAATATAAAAAAAAAGCAAGGCTTTTATTAACCCCGCCCCCAGCCCTATTAGTTACCAAGCAACGGCGCAGCTAACCTTAGCGGGGCCAGGAGACCTGCCCAGCGGTTTTTCTCCTTCACTGCTGGGTCCTCCAGCGCGAGCCTGGGTCGGAGCCGGTGTCTGGAGCCCCGCCCCGTAGGCCCTGCAGGTGCTCGATTGGCCGATGGCTGATTCTCTCCAGGTGCGGGCGACGCGCGGTGGGCGGGGCCCGGCGGGACCACGTGACGAGCTGGGACTTCTAGCTGGCCCCGGCCGCAGGCTGTCAGCTCGAGTCTACCGGTTGCCGGGGCAGCGCCGCAGCCCGGAGGATTTCTTAGGCGAGATCGTAGGGTGAGCGACTGCAGCGCAGCGCCTGGCGGTCTGGGCCGGCGGGATGAAGGCGCTGTTACCGCAGGGAGGAGGTCTTGGGCGGCGACGCCTCGCCCTTTAGGGCTGAACCAGCTTTGGGAGCTGCCGAGTGTGCGTACCTCCAGAGAGCGGAGCGACAGCTGGTGTTAGGGCTGGAGAATTTGTGCGGCCCGTGGAGGAACGGTGCGAGGTCTCTGAAGCAGTGGGACCCCGTGTCCTTGGTAAATGGGTGTGGGGTGTGAGCTCGGGTCTCTCGCGCCGCTTCGTATCAGGACTTATGGCTCATTTTGCAGGTAACCTTGGAGAAGTCATTTACCTCCTCGGCGACCTGTTCCTTCTTTAGACTGATTCCCAGGGGATAAGTAGGGTGAATGAGAACACTAGAGGAGAAATGGTGACGTGCTAGGGTTGTCTCGGGATTCCCTTGAGGTAAACGCAATTTCTCTTCCTTCCCCACTCTCATTTTTCCTTTAGGGCTGAGTCTACCTTTGGACTGGACTTACTCTCTTGATAATGAACTTGATTTATTTCCACCCCCGCTGAACCCCTAATTGCCACCACTGTTTTCCCCAGATTCTTAAAACTAGGAGGTCAGGAAGAAAGGTGGACAGAAACCACTTAATTAACATGCTTTCAGTCTGTAAAATAGGAAGTAATAATAGTAGCAAAACCTGCCTTATGAAAGGATTATTCAAGGGATTCAAGGGCTAAGGTCTATGAATGTAAACTCCTCAGTCAGCAAATAAATGCAAAGTTTTGGTGCAGCTCTCTTTAGGTGAGGAAACAGTGGGCTGAGGAGGTTCTGACTTGTTGGGAGGCAGGTAGCTCCTCCCAACAAGTCAGAAAAAAGAGGACTGGCCTTGGTTCTTGGCTGGGGTTATGTCGCATATCCCACTCTGATCCTTTGCACTGAGCGTGTTGAGGAACTGGTTCCTTCTCTTCCTTCCATTTTTTTTTTCCTCTCTCCTCCCCTCCCCTAGGCACCTTCTGAAGAGCTACCATGTCTGGGACTGTCTCGTCTTCCACAGAACCCAGCAGCAACAGCCATGAAACCAAATCCACAAATCTTCGAATGTCAGACAAGAAATGTTGTGAGTCGGGGAAAGAGGAGGGGCTGCCATCTCGTGGGGTTTATCCTGGGAATCTAGTCATGATCTTACACTCTGCTGCTTAGTGGGAGTGAGAAATAACTTACATAGGAACAAAGTTTCCAGAGGGCAGTTTCCTATCTAAATCGAGTGGACTTAGTGACATGTCCAGCAGTTCCTTATTGCTTTGTTTGGGGGGGAGGGTCTGCATACTTGATTGACGTTGGAAGTTCATTATTATAGTCAGGTGGAGTGACAGTGCAGGAATTTCTTGGGGATGCTACTGTGCTTTCCTTTATCTGTTGGGCAAAGTTCTGGGAGGGTGCTGCTCACTGTAGAGATTGCAGGTAGAAGGCAGCAGTACTGCCGAATTCCTACAGGCTTCCAGCGAATGAGTCCAGACTTCCTGTGACTTCCGTTTTCTTCAGCGTCTTTCTTTCTTATCAGTTTTGCCTTTGTGTTTTGCACACTTGCACAGGAGTGTTTCCATGCTGGTCTTGTAGACAGAAACAGGAGGAGATGGCGGCAGGAGAAGCTTCATTTTCTGACCCCTTCCATCTGTATTCCTACCTTATCATAGGCTGTAGAGTTTCTCAAGAGGCTGGGATATCCTCTAGGAATGCTAACTCTTGCTCCTGCTTTTAGATTGCACCTTTCCTTTGGAACCGCATTAGCCAGTTTTTCTCACTTTAGTGGAGATCTGTCTGTCTGTGCACCTGTCTATCTACCTATCAATCAGCAGGTAGAAGCAGCTGCCTAGTATGAGAGCAGGAATTGTCTCATGCCGAAAGCTGTTCCCAGAGCCTTGACCTTGACGTCATACTCTTGCGTCAATCTCATGATTAACGATGACCGTCTCTCTTCACCTAGCATCATGAGGTGTGCTGGACAGAAGCAGCTGGTTTGGATGTGATAGTGAGGTTGGCACACCTCTACAGTTTGGGTCTCCTTTCTCTGCCAGGGCACAAAGCCAGGCACCAAGGGCAAAATGGCCTATGAGAGGTAACTAGTTCATATGATGCTTAAGAGTCGCCTCTAGTCAGATTGCCTGGGCTTGAAACTCTTTCCTAGCTGTGTGCCTTGAATGAGTTCCTTATCCTTATGATGTGTCCCTTTACTCCCTTTTTGAAGTGGAGATACTAATGTACCTTCCTAAGAATGAAGATTAAATGAGTAAACACAGGAAAACAACTAGCACAGGTGACTATCTGCCTCCTGTATTTATTGCTGAAACTTATATAAGTCTAATCATTCTCAAATGCTATGCTTGGAGCTCATCATCTCTTAGAAGAGCCCTGTGAAGAACTACTCTCCCTCCCCCGGGAAAGAATGTGGTCTCCTCTTGTTTGACAATATTGTAACCCAAACTTGGAGATCTGGGATGCCGCCCTTCATGTAGATGTACTCTCTTTACTAGGATTATTGACCCAAAGGAGAGCAGAGAGCTGGTTGTGGTAGCAAATGCCTGTAATCTGGCACTTTGGAAGTCTGAGGCAGGAGGATCACAAATTCAAACCCACCCTGGGCAATTTAGTGAACTTAGCAAGACCTTGTCTCAAAATTTAAAAAACAACAAAACAAAACAAAAAAAAGTCTGGGGATGTAGCTCAGTGTGAAGGCCCTGGGTGCAGTTCCTAGTACTTTCCCTTTCTTGCCCACAAAAAATAGCAAGAACTAGGGGCAGGGGCAGAGCTGATCACTGTGGGTGTTTGTCACTGCAGGATGTCCCGTGGCAGTCCTGGCTCTGCCTTCTCCACATCACCTGCCTTTCTCACTTTTTAAAATTTTTCTGCATAGAGGCTTTTAATGAAGGAAACAGTAATCCCATATCTTTCAGGATTCTAAACTGTCATTCCTGACCTGAGCTCTACGTTCTTCTTTCTGAGCTCTATGCACTTCTCCAAACTGCTTGTTCTCCCCAGCTGAGGATGTTGGGTTGTCTTAAAGCTGTCGCCATTCATTGACCTTACTTTCCTCACGGTGGGACTATGACACTGACAGCTGTGGTCAAAGGAGAATGTACGATTATGAAAATGTTTCCTTTTGCCTGATATGTTTGGAGACATCTAACTTGGATTCTTTTAGACATCTTCTGGTATATTGGTGACAATAGATGCATTATTATACTCATTTCTGCTGCCTTTAAAATTTTTTAATGTATTGTGGACATCTTTTCCATGTTGGTAAATTCAGATTCCATGTTTTCTGAGTACTGTGGAAAATGTACCTTAGTAGGGCGCCCTGGCTGCCACTCAGCTGTTGTCCCTTGCTGCTAATTACACGTGTTGGCTGACTCTGATTCTGGAAAGTGAGGAGGAACTTAGGGCTGAGGAATGGCTTTAGGGAGCCCAAACCTCCCAAGGAGTATTGCTTCCCTGGGGCTGAGGCCAGAGGGAGGCCTGGCTGAGTGACGTCAAGGTGAAGGCAGGAATGTGGGGAGATTGCACGCTTTTTCCGCTTCTTTTGTTTGGATATGTTGAGTAGATCTGTAGCAGGTAAGTTCCTATGTGTGCCTTTTTCTAAATACAGGAACAGAGCACATTCATGAAAACTTCAAACCCAGAAAGTAAAAAGTGAAAATCTTACAATCTTTCCCATCTTTGCTAAGTGTTTGATTCTTCTAGACAATCTTACTGTGATGTGAACATAAATTCATACTGTACATATTCTGTTCTGCCATTTCCTTTAAAAGCTTGTTATATTATGGACTGTTTGGCCTGTTGGTTGGTACATCCAGATTTACCTCACTCTGCACTATATGTATATGCTAGTTTCTCATGTTTAAATTCTTTGTTTTTCACTGTCACAAAGACTGTTGCAGTGAGCATCCTCATACCTTAGTATGTTTGTATCTGCAACTTTCTTTACAGAAGTAGGTATAAGAGACACATTGGAAATGTTAATCACTGTTCCTGATTTGCACTTCAACGAAGTTCTATGTTATCCTGTTTCCAGTATTTCAAGATGTTTGCTGGAAGGTGAACATTGTCAGTTACATCTATGCACTGGGTAACGAAATTACCTGTTTTCCTGGTGTTCAGCAGCAGTTGTATCTACTTGGTTATTTCATGCCCATCAGTAAATAACAGGAAATACCAGTTTTTATGACTCCTGCTGAGTAAAAATGTTACTTATGAAGCCTACTCTATGGATGCAGATTTCAGAGTAGGAGGCCCATTTGCAGGGAATGCTGGAAGAAGACGTTGCCCATAGAAAGGCTGGGACCCTTGCTTTCGTGAACCATCCTTCCAGATTAGGATAGAGAAGACAATTTGGTTTACCGTGGGGTCCTTTGGTCAGGTGTTGTCATGCGGCCAGAGAGCTGGCAGCTGCGCCTGAATGGGCAGTCATGAGACCAGGAGTCCAGTCAAGAGCCCTGACCTTGACCTTCTGTTGTAGGACTGTGTGCAGAGCTCTGAACTTCTCCAGGCTTGAGTTTTTTCACTTATTTGAGGAAATTTGTCAAGCCACATCCCATCTGTGCATGCTTATGAAGGCAAAATCAGCCTGCTTTGAGAAAACAAGTTGAACTTTCTGTTAAAGAAGGCAGAATTTCAAGATTAAAACAGGCTTGCGTTGTATGTCAAGAGATGGTCTTATAGTATCTTTGAGATCAGTCGGCGTGAAGTATCTGCCATTCAGATTAAGGTGTCAGTGGTATGATTTTGATAGGACAAAATGTTCCTAGTTTTGCCAGTGTGCTAGTTCGCGATAGGAAGTGCGGTTTGGTTTTACTCCAGAAAATGAGAGGCTTGGTGGTAGCAGGTGTGTGTGGGTGTGTCCTGGGCGGAGAGAGGAGTGTGGCGCAGGAGGGCTGGGTGTGGTGCCCCTCCTTACTGGATGAGCTTTTGTGCCTAGCGTGGTCTGCACAGTGTGGTAAACACAGAGCAGCTGGCGCCTTGCTGCCTTCTGAGCAACTCCCAAGCACGAGTTCACTTTAAACTTCAGGGGGGTAACAGTCCTGGGGGGAAAGCGCCTAATGGGCTGGAAGGCCGCAGTGTTAGCAGGTGTGGAGGGTGACTGGCCACGTCCTGGGGGACTGGGAAGGGTGTGCACTCAGCTGGAGAAACTGAAGACTCAGAGGATTTTACTATTTGAGCCAGAGGCAGCTGATGCCAGACAGAGTACATCTGCCCACTTGAGGTCAGTGAGCAGGGATTAATGGTCTGGAGAGGACAGGCTAATGTTTGCTTGCCTTTGAGCTCCCTGTTTGGACAGACATGAGAATCACTTGCGTACTTTGCTTCATTACCTCCCCTGGGGGGCTTCTGCTTACAGGCAGGTTTTGCCCATGTGCCGAGGGGGTAAAGGACTAGAAGTGCTGCTCATTGGCCCCTCACTCCCAACAAAGGCCACTTTGGCTTCCAGATACTTGCTTAATGCCCTTACGAAACTCTTCCGTCTGGGGCTGGCTGGTTTTCTCTTGAGGCCCTTCTACCCACTTCTCCTTTGAGATCTTTTAACATATCTTTCTCAAAGGATAAAAGACAGATTTCCCTTTCAGGCAATTCCATTTTGCTGGATGGTTTCCTAGCCTTACAGGGTCACTTTGTGCTTCCAGAGAACCAGCCACAACTGTAAGGCCCCTTCGGAAAGGAACGTGGTGTTAGAGGTAGAAGGTCAAGGTGTTTCTTTCCCTTTCCTGCCCTGTGGTATGTCTTCCAGCTGGAGCCCACACAGCCTGAACCCTCCCCATGACCTCACTTTGGGTCTTGGTCCCAGGAAAGGGGCAGGCAGCACTGTGTCCCTGGTGGCAGGATGCTCAGGGAGAAGCCATCCTGGAGGAGGAACTTCTTTATGGCAAAAAGCTGTCAAGGAAGCACTCTTCTGGACTCCAAAGCCAGCTCTATGCTTCACTCCTAGTGTGCGCTTAGATAAGGCACCTGGCCTGGGAGCATCTAGTTTGCCTCACCCTCCGCTGCAACTCAGCTTCCTGAATGCGCATTCTTGAAACAGGTTACTAAGGGAGTGGACCAGTGATTGCTCCTGCTTTTCTAGAGACCATTGAGGTTTAGCCCCACCAGGGAGCTTCAGGCCTGTGTCAAGTGGGATTTGCCTACTAAATGGCACTGTGATTTAGAAATTCCCACTGAGGGAGTTCCTGGCCTGCGTGCAGAGGTCAGAATGACTTGAGGCAAGTTCTTTGGCAGTAGCGAGGTAATTCTTTCATGGCTGTGAAGGAATAGTTGGGAGCCTCAGGGCAGAAACTCTTTTGGATCTGTTTCACAAGCCATCTCTGTTCAGCATAGACGGAATAATGGCTGTATCATTTTTGTGTTACTAGGTTTTCTCATGTGAAGGAGGGTGCATGGTTATTTACTTCCTAATCCTTATCACTGTACCTCTTCTTTCTATCTTTGGTGCCTCTGTGAAGACCTCAGACATATGGAAAGGTCATGTTGTAGTCTGGATACTTCTACAGATCTGCACAACCCATTCTATTTCAAGAGGATTTGCCCTTTATAGCCTTAGTTTGCCTTTCTTCCTGAACCTCTTTGCCCCATTAGTTTATGGGGATTAAATGAAATTGTGAATTTTCTAGAACAGTGCATAACCCTTACTAGGTCTGCAGTCGTTTAGTTCTATTTTGTTTCACTTCCTTCTAGCCTGGGCCTCCTACATGACCAACTCTCCGACTCTCATTGTTATGATTGGCCTGCCAGCCCGGGGCAAAACCTATGTGTCCAAGAAGCTAACACGCTACCTCAACTGGATTGGGGTCCCTACCAAAGGTAGGTGCAAGTCGTTCCTTGAGAAGAGAATCGTTAGTTCCTGGATCTCTGGAAGACTAATCCTCCCTAACATCAAAGTTAATAGAATGCTTCTGTAGTGGTTGCTTCTTTATTTATTGGATGACCTTAGATTTATCTTTTCCTCACCTGGGCAGACTGGTCAGGTTCTGAGAGAATGCCTTTGATAGGCGTATTAAGAATGAATGAGAACAGGGCTTTGCATTTTTGAAACCCTTGCACATGCATCCTGTTATTTAAACCTAGCAGCACCCTTATGAAATTGAAACTTGGATCACCTAAGACTTGTTCAGGTCTTGGGAGTCAGAACATGAATCCTGCTCTTTTGACTCTTAATCTGGCGTGATTCCCAGCATGCTGTGGTGCATTTTGCATGCCCTTGGCTGCTCTGACATTGCATCAAGAGGTCCCCTTGGGTGGGGCTGTCATACTGTGCTGCTAAAGGATTTGGGTATCTTCTGCAGTGTTCAATCTTGGGGTATATCGGCGAGAAGCTGTCAAGTCCTATAAGTCCTACGATTTCTTTCGGCATGACAATGAAGAGGCCATGAAGATTCGCAGGTAAGTCTTTTTTAAGACCTGGCTCCAGGTCAGCTCTTTGTGGACCATCGTGATCCTGAATGTGATAGGGTTTTGTTTTTTCTCAGTAAGTAGCGCATGGGCATGTTAAGTAGAAGTTATCTGACCAGCAGATCGAAGTGAGCTTGGATGGGTAGAAGACCAGGGCTCAGGGAGTTGCTTGTGTGATAATAGGGCGAGCCTGATGTGCGGACTGGGCTAGGGATGGAGGTACAGAACAGTGTAAAAAGCTCAGTGGGAAAGTTGAAAGACTGAGGGAAACTAGGAAGGATGTGACTCCTACGGCAACCCAACTGTTTGACTCTGGCTGTGTTTGAACTTAGCTCTTACTGCTGCTGTCCTTTGCTTCCATGGCAGACAGTGTGCTCTGGTAGCATTGGAAGATGTCAAGGCGTATCTCACGGAGGAGAGTGGGCAGATTGCGGTAAGTCTTACCCGCTTCCTCCGCTTCTCAGTCTTCACCCCTCTACGACTCCATCCTGCCTTGCCAGGGTTCCATTTCTCTGTCCCCGTTCATTTACCCTGTGTACTTTCTGCCCAGGTGTTTGATGCTACCAACACCACCCGAGAGAGGAGAGACATGATTTTGGACTTTGCCACACAGAATTCCTTCAAGGTAGGCTCCAACTCCATATTGGAGGAAAAAGAGTGAGTGGAGGTAGGGGTTAGGATGAGATTTGAATGTATTTGATTTGGGTGAGGGCAGGATTGGGTATCTGATGATCTTCTCTTGGGGCATACCCTCAGTCCTTGAGTAGTTCTTTCAGATCCTTTCTTAAACCTTCAGTCTTTATGTTTGAGGCCCACCGTAAGAGCTACTTTTTAAATTAGGAGGCCTCGAAGGCCATAGTCCTGAAAAATATCCTGGGAAATGTGGTGACTGGGTGGGGTGGGTGAGCGTGTGCTCTTAATTAGCCACCTGACATTTATGACTTATCTATCTATCGTGCCTTCTCTCCATGGCCAGGTGTTCTTTGTGGAATCTGTCTGTGATGATCCTGATGTCATTGCTGCCAATATCCTGGTGGGTGACACTCTGACCTATCACTTCTCTCTTCTCTTTTGTACTGTGCATGTGTTCTGGATAATGGGAGACAAGCAGATGTGTTTAATATCACAGGGAGATCTTTTGTATCTGCCAGAGTGCTATTTTGTACTTCTAAACTCTTCTCTTGGGAAAGTAACCGAGGCTTTAAGGAATAAAATAATTAGCTGCTGAATCAAGACTAAGATGTAGGCTGTGAGATCCTGGCCTTGTCTGGATGCTGAGACCTGTATATTATCCCAGATCAGGTTCTTCTTTGTCTGTCTGCTTATAGGAAGGCCATCTACTGCCTTTGTCCAATATTCTGGTCAGCACCCTGTGCATTGAGCTCATAACCTGCAGCTCACAGCACCACACAGTCCCCATCTGATGGGTTGCACTGTGACAAACAGAAATCTGCATATGATCTCAGGGGGGTGCTCTCAGCCATGTAGGGGCTGGGGTCATCTGAGGAAGAGGCACCTAGTCCCAACTCAGGCACTGGGCTGCATTCCCTGTTCTGAGTGATGAGGGAAACTGTGGCCCATTATTTTTTCCCAGGAAAGTACAGAAAGGGATTTGGGCCCAGGAGCAGTGTCAGCTGTGTGACTGCCCCTGTCTGTCAGCCAAAGCAGGCACATGACTCTCCAGTTGTCTTTCCCTTCTGGGTTGCCAAGGTCACAGAAGAGGGGAGGGATGCTCATTGAGTGGGCAGCACTAGTGTTCCAACAAAAAGCTTTTCGGGACCTCTCCTTTGGTTTTTAGTAGTGGCTATCTGTATGGGGCTGGTAAGGGAACACCTCTGACTTCTTATAATGCCTGTGGCTTTAGGAGGTAAAGGTGTCGAGCCCTGACTACCCCGAAAGGAACAGGGAGAATGTCATGGAGGATTTCCTGAAAAGAATCGAGTGCTACAAAGTCACCTACCGACCCCTCGACCCCGACAACTATGACAAGTAAGGTTTAAGGCCATGGTAGGAAGAGGCTGAGGCAGGAGTCTCATCTGGGACAAGAGCCTTTTCTGTCGCTTATGTCCTCTGGTAATCTAGATCTGTGCTGTATGTTATTCCAAGGAGACAAGGTACGGCTCTGTGGAATTTATGTGCATTGCATCTTATACTTAAGACACTGAAATGCTTGTATCATAAATTTTCCTCTCTATCCTTTAGAATGACATTTTCCTATCTCAGCATTTGGAACTGGGTAGTTCTATAATGTAGGATTGTCCTGTGCATTGTAAGATATTTGGCATATCTCTGGTGTCTGCCTACTAGATGCCAGTGATACCTCCAGGTTGTGAGGACATTACTAAATAACCCACCCAAGGGAGGGAGGCAGAATCAGCCCCAGATAAGAACCGTCACACCAGATCAGTAGTTCTGAACAGGGTGATAGAGGATGCTCTTAGAGATGTCATCAGTTTTGGGTCAATTTTTAAAGTTTTATATATACGGGTATATATATAAATTTTTAAAGTTTTATATATATGGGTGTATATATAAATTTTTAAAATTTTATATATACGGGTGCGTGTGTGTATAAATGTTATATATATAGCTATATATATGCTATGTCACATATAGCTCATTATATATAAATATTAAGTACTGAATTTCATATATATGTATTTTGTTTGCTTGTTGGTTTGTTTGTGTTTTTGAGACAAGATCTCACTATGTAGTTCAGGCTGGCCTTGGGCTCACTTTGTAGCCCAGGCTGATCTCAAACTTGCAACGATCCTCCCGAATGCTGGGATTATAGAAGCCACCAAACCTAGCTATATATATCTTTTCACGTACAAAGCCCTCAAGAACCTGCCTGACTCGGAGAGAAATGTGTGATTGTTTCTGTCGTGAATCTGACAGTGTCCATTGGTAGTGTATAGAATACGGTGTGCCATGTGCTCTATGGTATAGATAAACTTGCCATGTGTGATATGTAAGAGCTGTAGTGAGATGTCAGGTTCAAAGAGTGTGCACTGTGGGACCTAGTCCTTTGAAAGAGCAGGGCTTCAGGGTAATAACCAGCTCCATTCAAATACAAATACAGCTGGGCAGCAAAGCAAGTGGTGAGACCAGTGTATGCAGCAAACTGTTAGATCACAGCAGTAGGCTGCTCATTATCTGGAACCCTTCATTTTCTTCAAATGGGTTGTCCAGAGTTCTAGTATTTGGAGGCGTTCATGTAATGCAAGGATGCAAAAACACTGCCGTAGAAGTGGTATAACAGGGTATTCTTTAGGGAGCCCCAAGTCCTGCATGAAAAGCATTCTAGTGTATCTGTCTATAGGAGTATAGTACATGTGTTTACGGACTTTTGCTTCTGGTAGTGGGGTGATGTGTGATTTGCATCATTGTCTTTTTTTCTGAAATGTTCTTGGGAATAAGCTGTTACTTTCATACTGAGCAAAATCCTGTAAAGGCCACAAATCATAGTGCTTCTAAGAGGCCTGATTAGGTAGATGCAGGGAGTGGGTTGCACGGGGCCTGCGGTTCTGCTGCCTTCTCTCTCTCCTCATTGCTGCTTGATACCATGTTCTGCCCAAGTCTTGACCACCTCAGAGGGGGCCCGTGCTTCACATCAGAGCTTGGACTTGGGAAAAACTCGGCATCCTCTAATCTAGATGGACTGTTGGGGAGTCTGCTTTGCATATTTTCTACATTGCATGGAACTGTGCAGGCACTGAAGAAATGGCGTGGACCAACTAGAAGTTCAGGAAATAGTGCTTCATCTTGCTTGGAGGAATAATCCTACCATTTGGTTCTGTAAATATTGGGGATGACAAGGTAGAGGATGGAGAGTTGCTGTGGGCCTGTAAGTCACTGTGGAAACCCTTTTCCCTTACTCTTAGTCTCAAATTCCCTTACCCTGGATTTTTTTTTCCCTCCCCTGTCCTAGGGATCTTTCTTTCATCAAAGTAATAAATGTGGGTCAGCGATTTTTAGTTAACAGAGTCCAGGACTACATCCAGAGCAAGATAGTCTACTACCTCATGAATATCCACGTCCATCCTCGCACCATTTACCTTTGCCGGCACGGAGAGAGTGAGTTCAATCTTTTGGGGAAGATAGGTGGTGACTCTGGCCTCTCCTTGCGTGGAAAGCAGGTGAGTGGTTGTGTGGAAAGCAGGTGAGTGGTTGGCCAGCAGACTGGCTCTCTTAGGCTTAGAAGTAGAAGGGCATGGTGGAGGTCATCTGTTTTATCCCCTTCTTCTTAAGTCCCACTGGGGCGTAGGCTGTGGTTTCAGACAGGCAAGTGCTGAATGTTTTCTTGTCAGTGCTTCTCACTGATTTACAATGTGGATACCGTGGCCATGTTTTTGCTGTGATCATCCAGCCATCACATATGGGACACAGCTTGTGTTCCTAACGCTGTACAAGGTGCTCCGGTTCCTGTTCACTTCCTTTTGTGTTCATCATGGTTAAACAGATTATGCATTGTAGGCTAAGTTCACAGTGTGTGTGTGTGTGTGTGTGTGTGTGTGTGTGTGATCTTTCTTTAATTTTTATTTTCAAACCCCAGTTTGCTCAGGCTCTAAAGAAGTTTCTGGAGGAACAGGAGATAGCAGACCTCAAGGTATGGACAAGCCAGTTGAAGAGGACCATCCAGACTGCCGAGTGTCTTGGCGTGACCTACGAGCAGTGGAAGATTCTGAATGAGATTGACGCTGTGAGTAGGAGTCTTGGATGCAGGCAGAAACTCTCAGAAGTCATAAGTTGGACAGTTTTATCCAGAAAACACCAGAACTATCTGGGAAGAAGCAAACCTGTGGTCATTTTGGGAGTTGAGGGAAGAAGTAGGGACAGTTGTACCCACAGCCGAGACTTCCTATCTGTGCCAGTGGTGAGACCCAAATCCATTTCTGACCCAGCCACTTTGGGACCTGGGGAGAATGGGGCTAACAAGGACTTATGTTGTTCTTTTTGCATATTTTCCTTATGAGAAAAATTGCTAACTGCTCAATTCTTTAATTTCTACTTAGATCATGTGTCTAGCTAGTCTAAAAAAGTCCTTCCTATATTTTCCTCTTTATCCCTGAGCACAAAGCAGACATTTCTTTTTCATTCCTTGCTCTCTACCCCTTTCTTGCTCCTGTAAGGTCTCCCCTTTCTTCAGTTTCCCTTGTCACTGATTCCTGCTTCTCTTACACTGTTGATTCTGCTGGACCTTTAAGTTCTTCACAGTAATAGGAGAAAGTGGCAGCTTCAGCTAGAAAAGCTGCCCCCTCTCTGCAGTGGCTGTCACCCAGAGACACCCTGTGGCACCCTAGTCATTCATAGTCCATGAAGGGACCCAGCATAGGGCCCAGCAGGTAGTAAGACACAATAGTGTTCTTTGTCTTCATTCGGGGAGGGTCAGGTGGGGCCCGTCTACCGCCCGAAGCCAGTGTGACTCCTTGCAGGGTGTGTGTGAGGAGATGACGTACGCGGAGATCGAAAAGCAGTACCCAGAAGAGTTCGCACTTCGAGATCAAGACAAGTATCTGTATCGATATCCTGGTGGGGAGGTGAGTCCCCCTCCTGTGAGTAACTGCCCACTTCGTTGCTGGGCTGGAGGCTCCTTTCATTTGGTCGAGTGATGTGATTCTGGAAGGTGCATCTAGACATCATTTCTCCTCATACCTTTGCCTCATCCTGTGCTCACTTCAGCTCAGGTTCTCAGATTTGGCCTTATTTATTCATGAAGCTGTCTCAGGAAAAGGGAGACAGGTACCCTATGTGTTGGGAATGTCATCTGATCAAAGGGATCTTTTTTACTTCTTTTTCCCACTCTGCTTCCTCAGTCCCATCCCCACCTGAGCAGGTATTGCAGGTTCACCACTGCTGCTCTATGAAGTTGAAGGCAAAAGTAAATAAAACGGTATCAGAGCTCCAGGAAGTTTTAGACACCCATCGTCGTCTTCTACTCTATTAAACTGTCAGCAAGAAATACTGCCTGCCCCCCATGAAAACAGTATAAGTTGGATTCAAATTTCCTTTTCTTGACCTGTGGCTTCTTGATCTTGAAAGCTGAGTATCCTTAGGGTACCATGGTTGGGGCAGCTGGTAGGCAACGCAGAGTTGCTGTACCTCCAGGAGGAAAGCCAGCAGGGAAAGGCGTGGTGGCCTCTGACGCCAGGACTCAGCTACCCCTTGGCTGCAGCTTGTGCCTGGCCCCTTACTAGGCTGCCCACTGCCCCCACAGTCATACCAGGACCTGGTGCAGCGGCTGGAGCCTGTCATCATGGAGCTGGAGCGGCAGGGCAACGTGCTCGTCATCTCCCACCAAGCTGTCATGCGCTGCCTTCTGGCCTACTTCTTGGATAAGGGCGCAGGTACTGGTTGTGGGCAGGGCTGGGGGACATGTGCATGGGAGAGGACTGCACTTGGGGCGCCATGAATTCTGGCGGGTGGACCTCTGCCTCTTCTGCCCAAGTTAGCAGCAGGCATGGAGGGGCAACTATGTGCTGAATTAACTGTGCTGCTACAAGGGCCCTGGAGGAGGGGCTGCTCGGTCCTGCTGGGTTGAGAACCAGTGTTAGTTGACGCTCCTGATAGTATCAGCAAAAAGTAGGTGAAGAGTGCAGCTTGTCACACAGGCTACTAAGAGGGTGGCTTTGTGGAGTCCTCTTCCTTCTTCGGCTTGGGGGTGAGGCAGCTGTTTCCCGGTGAAAGCAGTAAGGAAGTGTGCTGCTTTCTCCTTTCCTTCCCTTTCCCATCTCCCCAGCCATCAGAAGCCTGTAGCATCAGTGATCTTTGGTTCCTTGGGTGGGCTCCAGTCTTCCTCCCACAGGGCCCTGGCTATAGCATTTGTTCCTATTTTGCCTTTGAGGAAGGATCTGTAATGGCTTTATTTCCTTCCTTCCCACTCAGTGGCTTGATAATTGTCTAGGGCTCAGAGGAGAAGCTGGACAACTCTGCATGGCAGTTAGGGTAAAGAAACTGGTTGGAAAAAGCTTAGACTCTCTTCTGCCATAATGATTGTGTTCTATAATCCCAGGACACTGCCCTCACCTGGTCCCTCTCTTTCAGATGAACTACCGTACTTGAGATGCCCTCTCCATACCATCTTCAAACTCACTCCTGTGGCCTATGGTAACTATGTACTCAGGGGCTGCCAGGATGTAGGGACAGAGGAAGGTCAGAATGTGTGAGTTTTCTGGAAGCTTGGCTTCATAACCCCTGGAAACTAGAGATTTGCCATTAGTGCCTTGCACTTTGAAAGAAATGCAATTATATGTATGTGTATTTGGGAGTACATACACACCTTAATGGTAAGCTTCCCCTACAGAAACTGAGGGATTGTTTTCTGTGAACTTTCTCCTGAAGGCTTCTTTTTCTTCTGTTTTCTCAGGATGCAAAGTGGAAACGATTAACCTCAATGTGGAAGCTGTGAACACTCACCGCGACAAACCAACTGTAAGTGTCTGCCCAAGGACCAAAATGGCGGCTGCCTGCCGCCTAGAGTCTGTGAGGCCTCTGGCCTCAGGAGACCTGGGGTTTCTTTTATGTACAAAAGGAAAGCAGATCCAGAACTCATGACCTTGGTAGTCTGCTTGCTTCTGAAAGGCAAAGATGGGAGAATTATTAATTTTTTAAGTTAGTGCCTCTTTTATGAACCTTAACCTTGACAGTTGGTTCCAGGAAATTCAGTTAAATGTGGGCAGCGTTAGGCAGAAGTGAAAGGCAAATCCCCTCCCACCCAGACGAGCCTATGGGGCGGGTGGTTCCTTGGTCTGTCCCTGGTGATGTGTGTGGTCCTCCTAAGTGAAGCTCTTCCTTGTTGGGCCCCATTTCTCTCCGGAATGTGACACTCTTGAGTATCACAACCTGCTACCACCTTTTTAGCTCCCTGGGGTGAGTTGCTCAGACCTCATCTGGTGTGAACCCCCATCTGTGTGCAGAGAGCAGGAGGAAGGAAGCTGTCATGGTTACAAGCATTATTTAACCTTTACGAGCTTTGGGCATGGCTTTCATGTGTGTGGTGTCCCTCCATTTCCAATCAGAACAACTTCCCCAAGAACCAAACCCCTGTAAGGATGAGAAGGAACAGCTTTACACCTCTGTCCAGTTCGAATACAGTAAGGCGTCCAAGAAATTACAGTGTTGGGAGCCGGCCCCTCACGCCCCTCAGCCCTCTCCGTGCCCTGGACATGCAAGATGGGGCCGACCAGCCGAAGACCCAAGTCAGCATCCCGGTGGTGTAACCGTGTGTGTCCCTCCAGCCCTGGCCTCCTGTCCTTGCTACTAATCACCAAGGAGTCACTTAACTTCACCATTCCCCTACCCTCAACAACTCACCATTAACCTTACCACAGAGTATGAGGTGCTGTGTGTATAGACCAACTAGGTATTCTCCAGCTTGAAACTTTCCTTCACCCAAAAGCAACAGGGCCAGTTGAATCTTCTAGAACAGATGCCCGTTGGAGCAGGCTGGAGGAGGAGGGAAGGGATATGTGCTCCCCTTATACACTTGGTTCTTCTCTCTTTTCCCTGGTGTCTGAACTCATTAGTACGTGGCTTATGGTGGTGAGTGCTGGGGACACAAAGGCCCATGTCTTTCACCTTTGTCTCTTTAATGTGTGTTTTACTCACTTGACTTTCTCCCTCTTCCATCTTGCCTTTACTCTGTCCTGTGGAACACTCAGCATTGTGGTATCCGAGAAGAAATTGGGGTTGGTAGGGAGAAGTCCAGGCCCCACTGATTCTTCTTGCAGTGGGCCTGTGTGACCCGAAACTGGGAGGGGGGAGGTGTCTTTCCTTTCCCATCCCCCTTCCTCACCAGCCAGATCCTGCAACGGTCAGCCCAGGCTTCAGACATCCACAGAATGCTTTGGAGCTTGCAAGTGGGACCAAGGGTGAGAGTTGTTGCCTCTTCATAAGAAGCAGTGTCGAGTTTTTGACACTTTGGGAACCTCTGGCTCCAAGGGTGTGGGCAATGTCTTGGTTTGTGTTTTGAACTTGAAGAACCATGAGTGGAGTGCTCTTTGGCTGGCAGTGAAGTAGGTGGTTCCTAGTTTTTGCAGGGTTCTCTGTTCAGTGTCAGATCTTTTACCCATAGCTTGATCCTCTGCCAATCACTGTAAGTTTCCAGCCAAGGCCCATGACCTCAGGGGCTGTTTAGAAGGATGGAATTAGATTTAGGTGTAACCACTGATACCTGCATACCTGGAGGCAAAAAGCAGAGCAAAGTTCACTAAATCTGCTCATTATTTTCCAGTACACTCTCTGAAAGTTAATTTCTTTGGCACGAGCAAGTGGTTTTTCTCCAGATGTTGCAAACCTTTGATGAATTTCATCTCTCTTGAGCTGTTCTTTGTGAATAGGGAGAAACAGTCTCATCATAATGTCCTGAGGAGTGCCATGGAGTCTTGTCTTAGTGTGCTCTATTCACTTGTCAGCTCATTTGACAGGACTAGTGTACAGGAGGGCTTTTTAGCTCCCTGGTGGCCCATGATGGCTTCCCCTTTCTCTCAATTTTGTATACAGAGTTTTTAATGCATATATAAAGTTCTCATCCAGGCTTTTGGAGGCAACTAGTGAGAACAATTAGATGTTTTCCAAGGGTCTTTTGTTTTGCTGTAAAAAACTGACTGTTCCTCGTGGTTCTTAGGAGCATTCCTGAGAATCTCCTTAGAGCTTCTGAAACACACACGTAGTGTGTCCGGGTCTATTTGAGTCTATCTGGGCATGTGTGTGCTTAAATAGCTTCCCTCCTGATTCTGATTCATACTCCAGGTGAAGAACTCCACCCTAGGAAGCAGGGCAGAAAAATTCCAGGGCAGTGGTTTCTTGGACACAGCATGGCCCTTGGACTTATGACTTCTCAGTTTTGAAGAGTTCTCTGGAGTTAGATTCTAGAGCGTATTAGAATACTAAAGGAGGTGGCCGCATCCAGGACAGGCTGCGTGTTTGAAAGGCTGATTCTCAGCTCTAGTCACTGAATTCCATAAGTGTCATTGGACAAAAGCTGGGTACTATAAAGATCCTACAGAGAGGTACTGAGATAGAAGCTATAGGATGAAAAAAGACAAATCAAGGCATATCGTGTACACGTACAAATTCTCTATGATGAATGTGACCACTGTATATCCCTAAACTGTACCAATAAACTTAATTAAATTTTAAAAACCTATAGGATGATGAAGGTATAATCGTAAGCAAATGATCTTGGCCTTGTGCTTGCCTAGATTCTTTTCAAAGTTGTGTCCAAGACTCCTGTTTAACTCTTGCATAACATCCTTAGCAGTGTGTATGTTTATGTAACTTTGGGCCGGATGGGGGAAGGACATGCAGAAGTAGAAGAAAAGGTCCTTACCTAAAAAGGTTATTTTGAAAGGCAGAGGATGCAATTTACTCAAACATTTACAAAAGACCAGTGCCCAAGTCTGGGAGCGCTGGTGCTGCTGTGGAGTGCAGATTCCGTCCCAGAGTGTTCTCTTGTCCTCTGACTATGAGACCAAAAGGGTTGGGGGTGCCCCTCCCCACACGAGAACAAGATGTGGCCCGGGAGGCACAGGTGGCGCTTTCACAAGGTCGCCTGGTGTAGCTTCACAGGGATGGTAGCAACTCTAGCCCAAATGGACATTCAGTCTTCTGGTGTGATGTGAGAGTATCTCATAGCTAATGAGTGAGAAAGAGAACTTTGATCTAGAGACGTGGGCTTTAGGCCCCACTTCCTCTTAACAAGAAGGGACTTCTCTGACCAGGCAGCATTGAGTTAGCCTGGCGCAAATGCCGCCACTAGAGGCAGGTCACCCTGTGTTCACTGGCCTGCTGGCTATTTTTCCTCTTTTCTCCTATGCTCATTTACTTCCTTCAGAAGAGGAACTGGGATAATCTTCTTATCTTTTGGACAGGAAAAATTGGAAATTAAAAACAGCAAGAATTTCAGTGTCTTTCAGTTTTTAGAGCAAGGTCCCTTCAGAAAAGGTTAGTCAGGAGAAGCGCAGATAACTAGAGTTCAACAGAGTTCTTATTCCAGATTTACAGAAGTTCTACTTCCTGTCTTCTGCTTTCTGTCCGTCCCTCCTCTTGTTAACTCGAATGTATTTTGGTTGTAGACACACATTACTCTGCTTGTGTCTGTCTCACAAATCCTAAAAGAAAGGATGACCTCCAGAGTACCCTTTGCAGAAGTTTTAAGTTTTGTTATGGGGGAAATGGTTGAAGACTACTGTTTAAAATGGGGAAAAGAAAATCATAGTACATTCTGTTTTCTTTTTCTTGCCTTGCAAGTGAATGAGAAAGCCTGAAGCAAATTTGAAAGAGGAATCTAAAATTTACTAGAGAATCCTCTTCTATTTCTATCTCTTAATTTTCAAATTCAGATTTAGCTCCTATTATCAGTATTGTCTTTTTTATTTTGGTAAAGGAATATTTTTACATTGAGTTGAAAAATAGAAAGTCATGTAGAAACATGTTTTGTGCTGTGGACGCACCCTATATCGTAGTCTCTAGTTTCTGTTGTTTTCCAAGATGCTAAGAGTTGGGGATGCAATTTATTTGTACTCTTGGGCCAAACGGTTGAATATTTCGGCAAGGATCTTGCCACAGATCCTCTTGCCTCAACCTCCTGAGTGCTGGGATTACAGGTGTGCACCACCATGCCCAGCTTGGTTTTTTTTTTTTTTTTTTTGACTTTGGCATTTGAAGAAACAAGCACTTCCTTTTTAGAAATAAGTTTATCTGGGGACCCAAATCTGAGTTCAGAGAAACTCAGTAGTGGCGTTGGGGTGGCCCATAGTCCAGGGAAGCGGCGCACCCATTATGAGGGCAGCTGTAGCTGGGTGAAGTGACCTGAGGTACATTCCACTGTCAGGACCAAGCCCGGAAGCATGTTGTAGGATATGCCTTTTGAGTCTTGTATGTGTTTTAAAATGTTTTTATCTTTAAAAATCTATACTTGAGTCAGGTTGTAATGTTGCCTAGATCTTTGACTCTCCCTAGAGGAGACAGACATTGAAGTGTGTCCAGGAATGGAATTTAGACTTGTAGTGTCCAGAGGACTCTCTAGAGGGGTCTGCTGTTTTCTCATTGTCCCGAGTGGTAGTATGTACACATTATAGTAATTCTTTGTCTAATCTGTCCTGCCATGAAAAGATCTGAACACTCCATCTTTCTTCTTTATGGGGAAGCTCTGTGTACTGTGATTTTTCTTGTAAAACAGCAGCCAAATCCTTATGTCTCTGTAAAAGATGCCAGTTGCACCTCACTTGTGTGGTGTCTTGTGAACTCAGCTAAGGGGATGCCTGTTCAGAGCCTGAAGTTGTGTCCTCTCTCCTTGAAGTCATCTTATCCAGTCCCCTGGTTCAGGGGCAGGGCTTCACTGTCACCATCCATTCTCGAGCCTTCTGTGTTCTGTGCTTACCTGTTACGGAATGTAGCATTCCATGGGAGAGTGCTGCTGTTCTCATCTGCCATGTATGTGGCTTTTATTCCTAATTTAAGAAGTAAAATGGAACGGAAATCTTACATTCCAAAACTGATGTCAAGAGTGGGCAAAAGCATTCTTTCCAGTAAGCCTTCCTCTGGACATCTGTGACCAGTATTTCCCTGCTTCCAGGTTTTGTATGTGATTCGCTTGTGTACATTTTTAAAAAAATGTTGAAGTAACAAGACCAACTCATTGTGATACAGTTTTCTATGACAGAAGCACAGACTGATCACAGACAGTGCCCTCTGGGAGGGATGGGGGGGCTCACTGATTTGAATGGAAATGGCTGGCTTAGGAACAGAACTCTGCTGCAGATTTTCTAGGCATGGTTCTGTTGAAAGTAGCATACATCTTCAGCAGAATTCAGATTTTATCAGTGACACAACAAAATATTTCACTCAGATCCACTTACGGTGTGTATAACTGTATTTGAAATGTGTTTGGGTGTGTGTATGTGCAGAATGGGCAAATAAAATTATTGTGTAACTTGAACCTACCAGAAGGCTTCTGGATTTTTTGTTTTGTAATTTGAGTTGTTTCCCACCCTCTCCCTGCCTCTAAACTTTCCCCTCCTATTTGACAGTGACTGAGACTTGGGTAGGTCAGCACATTTTAAGTGTGAGTGGAGTCCATGGTGTAGGCGTGACTCTCTTCCACCACCTTCTGGGCCAGATTGGAAGGACACCATGGGGAATGTGAATTTCATTAGTCATTTTACTGTTGGGGCCCACACAAGAATTAAGAAAAAATTACACTTGACTACACGGTACCATGATTCCCATTATGTATGAGTCATTATGAGGAGAAACTTAGGAGGTCTTTGAGGATTCAGAGGGCTGTCAAATACACTGCCTGTTTCTAAAGAGATCATAGCCAGTGCCACAAAATGGTACTTAACCTCTGGAACAGGAGATACATGTGGGATTTTCTCACCTTTCTTATTCCTTGTTACCCTAACAAGGACCAGGAGCTCATTAGAAGTGCAGGAGCTCAGGCCTCGTCCCAGAACAACTGAATCAGACCCTTCCTTTTAGCAGGACTACCTACCTTGTGATCCCTGGGCAGAGGTAACAGTTGAGAAACACTGTGCTAGGGGGAAGAATGTCCCACAAGTAAAACATTCAATCCCAGCTTATTGGTAAGAAGTTGATCTCCTCTCATGCCTGATTTCAGGAAGGACTGGGGTAGCGACAGCATCAGTTGGCAGCTGCCTCAGATCCCAGGTGGCCCCTGGCTGCAGTGTCACTTTCTTGGCATGGTCCTCTGGCCGATGTTGCCTGCATCCTCTTCTTACCACAGGCCTCCTGACCACTTCCACTTCATATCTTGAGTCTGTAGCTTATGGTTCAGGACTGAAAGAAATGCCTGGCCCCATATGGTCGCAAGTTCTGCTTCTCAGGGAGAGAAGCCCAGGGCTGTGCCATTAGAGTTCGCGAGGCGTGAGTGCAGCCGCACGAGTCAGTCCGTGCATGTGTGTGGCCGTGGGGGTAAGTGGCCTGGCGAGTACTGGGGGCGCTGGGGAGGGATTCTGCTCTGCTCTCCTTTGTGCGTCTCTCGCTTGTGGTATAATAGCTTTGCCTCTCTCCCTCTGACTTCTAGGCAGTGGGTACTGTGCTGGCTGGGCATAGGTGCCCGTCCGTGGCATCCCTCACATTGTGCTCCTGATGACGTGGAGGCTGAGCCAGATGTCTCCGAGGGACAGGATCTGCCGCAAAGCCTGGGATGTCGGCTTCACTGAGCCTAGATCAGAAAGTTAAGCAGGGACTGCATGTTTGGGGTCACCATAATGGGGCCTGGAAAAAAAATAACTACATTTCTGCCCCTCATGGTAATGGGAATATCAGTCAGCATCCTGAATCAATGAGCTTTTATCCTGTCTTCACTGAGTTTGGCCTAGATTTGCAAATACCGTTCTATGCAGGTGTTAATGTCTTACCTGTGACTGCATCCCTGTCTGGCTATTCTTTGCCTAAAGTGTACACACTGCTTCGAATTTGGTTTCCAAGTGAGAAAGATGGACTCCAGGAAACTTTCTCCATGCAATAGAGCTTGTCTTTGCATCCACTGCAGGCGAGCAGGCTGGAGTCCAAGATGTGTGCCTCACCTTTGCCGCATTGGGAACAAGAGAAACATTGCCGGGGAATGGGGGCATCTGCGACACTCAGCCCCTGAAACCTCCTTCTGTGATGATGGATTGGTAGTGTCAGCAGCACCCTTTTTGTTCAGGAAAGTTTTTCTTAATCCAGACCCTGCAGGACGGGCTCTGACTGCAACTCCCCAAAAGGACACCTGACTTTAAGCTCTCTTTTTTAAGCTATTGTATTTTCTGCCTCCCCTAGCTAAAGAGGACTGCTGCAGCCATCCCAGATGTTGGGATTCAGGGCTGGAGAGCAAAGTAGCCTTCCATTTGCACTTCAAGAGGAAATAACACAGCTCCTGAGGCATCCTTTTAGGGCGTCTTTTGGCTTCAAGACAGAGAAGCGGCTGTGTCCCTCAGTGGAGTCTGCCACAGAGATGTGCTCTTTAAGAAATCTGTGGCCTATGGTGAAAGCAGTGGTTTTGTGTGCCCACCTCTGAGCTCCTGTCAGTGCTGCTGGTTGCGGGTCTCCTGTCGCACTGTGGGGAGCAGGGAGGAGCAGGTGTCAGTACAGTCAGCCAGCTCCCCTGCCGTGAGCCCGATTCTGTGCCCCGCACACTGACTGTCAGACGGACCAGACCAACCGTCCTCTGCAAATGTGATGTGAGCACTGAACCTCCGGAGGAGGAGTGCAGAAACCCTGAAGGATATCACATCTTAGCAACAAAATCTATTTTTTTAAAGAAAGTACATTTTTAGCTTTAATTTTTTTCCTTTTAACTCAGATGTCCACTTGCTGGACAGAAGTCTGAGCAGCAAGACAGTAGTGAAATGTAGCTTTTTGTAAATGGTTCTTTCCTGTGTGGATGGTGCAGGAGACTTCCCTGAGGTGCCACTTCCTGGGCTGCAGGCGGCTCAGCGTCAGCAAGTCAGGGCCGCTTCACAGGCACGAAGCTGCCTTCAGAAAGCTCCTCCGCTGCACGTAGCGGGTGATTTCTGTCCGGCTGCTTGGAGCAGGCTGTACTGTAATGATTGGTTCTTGTGCAGATTTCCTTCTGCATCTGTTCTGTTTTCTGATGATGAGAAAACGTTTTTATTTATTCTATCCGGGTAAGGCATTTTTAAGTGCTCATAAGGAAAAAAGGTCCTCATGTGAGCATTTGCATGTATTTAATCAGAATGTAATGTAATTTATGTCATTAGTTTTTTTGGTAGAAATCTAGGTGGCTTGAATATTTAAGTTTGTTGTCTATACTGTTACCCTAAGTTTCTAAGATATGGATATATTTTCTGTAAAAAGATAATTATGTTAGGACAGTGTGGACTTTTTGAATACTTTCCTTCTCATTTATTTTTTATTATAAACCAAGAGATGTATTTCTCTGGAGAAAAGTTCATCTCCTGGATAAATAAAACTGTTAAAATATATGAGTCACATGTATTGCTTTTGTAGTAAAATACAATAAAAGTTATTTTCAATTAAAGATGCAGTTTTTAAAATCACACACAAAAGATAGCAGTTGGTGCATTATGCATATGCACAGCCTTAGCAGTGCCCCGAATGTGTCTGGAACTAACTTTTAAAATGATTCTCCTGAGGGGCAGTGACGCACACCTGCAATCCCAGCACGGGGGGCTGCGGCAAAAGGGTCACTGTGAGCCCAAGGCCAGGCTGGACTACTTAATGAGGTTAAGGCCGGCCTGGATTACATGGCAAGACCCTGTCTCAGAAAACAGTTTCTCATTATTAGGTGGTATATATCACTTGGTGCTACTATCTCTACCAGATTCCACCAGGGTTTTAGAGTGGTATCAGTGGTGATGCTACAGTCACACATTATTGCTGTATTGTTTAACAGACACTTAATGACTGTTGATTGTCTAGCCATGGCTGAAGCAATGTCCCCGTTTAGGTTTATTATTGGAAAGGAAATGGTTACCGGAAGGTGAATATCCCATGCATGGCCTTGACAACAACCATTATTAGATATAAGTTACATAAATGTACATGATAAAGAAAATTGGCGATTTCTCCATGGGGTCAGTAACGACAGAGATAAAATGTCTGTAATAGCAAAACATTTCCAATTGCTTTTATATTCAAGGTTTCTTTCTGGCAGAATAAAAATGATTTTTGAATTCTTCAAATTTGAAACAGAGCTGGTGGTAGTAAGTATTGATTAGTACATTTTACCTTCATAGTACAGCCGGAAGAACACAATGAGAGTGTATTGTCAAGGGTGTAATTTCTAATCACTCTTGCAAGTATTACCTAGTTCAGCCGAGGAGCCATGATTCATAAAAGGCTGAGATCATCTGGGGTCAGCCTCCTTGTTTTACAGGTAGATAATGAACACCCTTACTGAGGGCATCACTTAGCACTGCTGAAATTATTGTTAGAGCCAATGCCTAGAATAAGGCCAATGGTAAGATTTGTAACAGTGAGGAACCAAGAAATGCATACCATGCTATTTTGAAGTGTAGCCAATAAGGTAACACAGTTAGAAAATGACTATTCAGCGGGTGCACTGGCATTGTGTGATGGCTATATATTGTCTCTATCCTGTTCCTTTAATTATTACATTGTCTTAATGCTCCCCAGGGTTTTCACCTGGGAGTCACTGTGAAGAGGGTGAGTGAACTTTGGACGTCACTGGCTTGACCTGTTGGATCTCCCTCTTTGGCCCCTGCCCCGGCGGCAGTCTGGCAATAGCCAATCACGAAACATTGTGGTTTTCGGAAATACTGCGCATCATCCTGTGTGCATTCATTCTCTTGAACTCATTTAAGAGTTTGACATGCTAAGCCCTCTCCAAGAAAAAGACAGACGCACATAAGTTTTGTAGATAGTTTAGGAGAGTCACAACCTGAAGTCCGTGCCTGGACCTCAGGGTAGGAAACCAAGAGCTAGGTAATAATCCTCGTATCTCACATCCCCATCTCTACTGCTTGCCTTTGACATGCTAAAAGTGTATACAATCAAGCCATACATGTATCTGTGATTCTAAAATCCATAATGCTCTGACAATAAAGTTTTCTTTTTATTCATTTGATAGTGAAACCTGCCTTGAACTCTGTGAAAATATTTATAGTCTATCTATCTTGATTAGTATAAATATTTTTATCTTTCTTGGAGAAAAAATAGTAAGACTAATAGTATAGGCAATGTCGAATCTGAAGTAAGCCACTGATATGAATGGTTTAACTGTCATTCCCTATAATACATGCTCTATTTTATGTCATACTTACGTAGGGCTAAACTAGATTTTCTTTCCTGTTTTAATTCTTTTAATTTGTACAAACATGAGACACTGAAGAACAGGTGTTCCTTAAGAAGTAGAACATGTGTTAAGAAAAATTCAGAATTTGGAATTAAAAAGAAATCATTGGAATAGATTTTCAGTGAATGGACTTTTTCGTTTTTAGCAGACTCTGAGGATTACTAATTGTATAGGGATATGCAACTTTGATTAACATTCTATTCATTTAGTTCTTGTATAGCTTTCCAAGAATAGAGTTTGATTTGTAGCAAATGATTGAAAACGCAATTTTTAAAAATCTGAGAACAATGTGAATTATAATTATCACAGCAAGCAAGTTATTTTTTTTCTATTTTGTTTCAATTTTTTCCTTTCACTCTTCACCTATTAAGACAGTACACCAACCTTCAGGTCTAACTACTCTTTTGAGCTACTCTTTCCTCTCACTTGTATTTGAGTTACATGTATAAATAAACTGATTTTTCTCTCATAAAGAAAAGCCAATTCCAAATAGTGATGTTCTGCAGGATATTGACTAATTTTGCATTTTTACAAAATCAGAAGGCTTTTGATGGACTGACAATGTACATCTCCATTTTTCAAACTCTGAACTACTTCTTCCATCTTAATGGTTCCTCATTAATAAAATCTCTGACATATTTGTTTTATGTTTATGCAAGTCATGTTTTTAATTTTGAAAACGATGAAAAATGTTTATAGTAGTTCACATATTAGTTGAAAAGACGTGAAAAGAATCAATATGCAATAAATAATATGGACTTCGGGGACCTTTGTGGGACTTTTGGACACCTTCATTTATGTCTGCATTTCTTTGATTCATTTAGCAGACAGCTCCATAATATGAAGCACATGGAAAGGAATAATTTAAAAAATGAGATTCAAACCCTAAAGTTTACAAGTTCTAACTTTTTTTTTTTGGTGCTGGGGGTCGAACTCACGACCTCGAGTTTGCCAAGCAGGCACTTATGCCGCTGAGCTAAGCCCCATGTTCTAACGTTGTTAACAGTTTAATGTTAGAATATAAAAGAAGAAGAAAACCCTTCCTGCACCTTCTGTGACCTGTGAATTAAACTAACAAAAGACAGATTAACGAAAAAAAATCAGTTTATTTACACGTGTAACTCAAATACATGTGGGAGTGAAGAGTGACTCAGAAGAGTAGTTAGATCCAAGGGCTTGTATACTTTCCTAATCGGTGAACACTGAAAAAGAAAAGTACTGACGGGAAAACAGATGGGTTTTTAAAAAGATAAATAGGTTTTCAGGAGAACAAACAGGTGATAAGAAATTTTGTAATATTTGATCAAGTGGGTATGAGTGGTTTCTCTGTCTCCTTCAAGACCATAAAACTCCCCTGAAAGAGAACTTTGGGATGGTTCTTACTTGCGTTCTCTCTTCTGGGAGTCCATTTGCACTGGAGAGGAACTTATGCCTCCTCTCCATTGTTTTCCAGAAGTTGCTGCTTTTAGTCAGATAAGGGAACCTCCATGACAGTTTACGCTTGTACACATGTTGAGTCACAGATGTCTTTGACCTTAAATAATTTTTCTACCCAAATGGCGTATTTGAGAGTGACATAGTCTAGTCTTTCTCAGAAGAAAGACATAAAGTGATCATTACAAAGTGACAATAATGGCTGGGGAAGAGATTAGTTATTGGAGACCTTACTGTGTACTTAGATACTTCACATTTATTGAAACCTCAAATTGTATAGTTTTATCCCAGTTTCATAACTGGAGCACAGAGAACGAACTGTGGTATAACAGCCATGAACTAGATGCTATGTGAGTGCCCCCAAACAATCCCATATGCTCCGATCCTGAGACCAAAGCATGCACTGCACGTCTTTCTCTGTTTGTTTGGTTATCTATGGACTTGGGTCAAACCTGCTCCAGGAAGAACCACAGGGGAAAACCTGGCACAGCCCTCGCATGGGCAGCCACTGTGTCACTGCAGGACTTTGGAGCGCTCAGGTTGGATTCAGGACCAGCTCCTCGCTGCGTATCTGGAGGGAGAGACAAGTGAGGTTAGTTAATTTCTTGGGGCTTTTAGTCTCCGCACTGCTTACAGCTTTGGGTATCTGACATTTGGGAAAGGAAGAAGAAGCGGCACTTAAGAGGCAGGTCTCAGCACTGGGTCTTACCTGGGGAGCACCACTGACTGGCACCCTGTCCTCTCTCCCTAGTGCGGGGCAGATTTGCTGAAGGTGGATTATAAACACAAGCAAATATTGACAGAAGTCAGGTCACGGAGAGAATGCCATCCGTGTCTACTGGGGAAGGATAAACCCACAGTTAGGAAAAGGGACTGGGGCACTGGATTTACATCCCCAGAAGCTGGGAAATGTCTAAAACTGAGTTTTAAAATTGTTAGCTCTCTTGCCATCTCTGTGTTTTTGCACAGTCCCTGACCACGCTAACTTCCTTACTGCTACTCTTATTTCCTGTTGCAGGATTTTTAGGGTGTTTTTTTTGTTTTTGTTTTGTATTTTTTCCCCCAGTTTTCTAGCGGAAGAAAAATCAATAAAACCTCTGTGCTAGAAGAGATGTGGATGTGCCTGGTCTGGTTTTAAACCATATTTAAACCTATTCGGATCCAAACGAGGTTTTTGGGCCGTGTTGATTCCAGGCTGGATCAAGTCTTTCGCACAAGATGTTCTGTTGCATTGTGAGCTGCCTCGTGTTTGGGTGGCTGACTTCTGCCTCAGATGGTATGTATGCTTTCCTTAAGCTAAGCTTAGGGGAGACTTGCTATCAGTTTGTGGGTTGTGAGGCATTCTTTTTAGAATTTTAGTGATATATACAGTTATTTGTTTTTTCTTATTGAAAAACCTCAAATTAAGTTGCCTACTGCTCCATACTCACAAGGGGCTTAATATATATTTAATATTGATCCTGCTCTCTGAAAAGACTAGTTACCAATGATTTGCACCTCTGGGAGCAAAACAAGCACTGATTTCAAAATCCTGAGAGGCAGCACCCACTCTGAGCTCCAGGACCGCTGAGAAGGGGCCGTTTTGTGAGTGGACACTGTGCCTGACTCTGAGTGAAATGCCTGTCACCTTTTTGAAAGAACCATGTAACTGAAAATCTTTGGAAAAGGAGGGACAGGGATACGCATGACATGGAAGGGAAAGAGAATCAGGATCAGTGATCTGGAAGAAAGAGTCGCGGATACAGGAGGTGAACAGGGGCCTCCGTGTAGCACCCAGGGCACCAAGAGTCTGGCTTCTTTCTCGTTCCAGCACAGAGCTATCCAGAAATCCCCTCCGTGAAGAACAGCATATCCATTGCAGAGCTGGTGGAAGGACAGATTCGGGGGACTTACATGTGTGTCCAGGGTTACCACCTGGAAGGCAAGAAAGTCTTTCTTTCCAATGCTTCTGAGGAGTGGGATGCCTCTACCACACAATGCCACTGTGAGTTGTGTCTTTCTGCCCCTTTCTGTCATCTCACTATGTTCTTTTAAAAAAATTTTTTTTTATTTTAAAGAGTATAAAACAATAAAAACAAAACAAACCAGTGTAAGAGATACAGGACTTCAAAAGATTACAAAAGCAACAATAGTTACCATAATGCCTTTTGATGCCTTTACAATAGCTGCAGATAACTTTGGACATAATAAAAATCAAACAGAACAGAACAGAATAGAAATAATAAAAACAAACCAATGAACACAATAAAGGACTTCAAAACAAGCCAATAGTGAATCCAAAATTGCCACCATAATATATGTTGCTGTCCCTTAAAATAGCTTTTCCTGCCATTGGATTTGACATAATCAAACAAAACAAAAGAGAATAAAACCCAACCCAACAAAACAATGGAAATGATATAGGACTTCAAAACAAGACCATAGGGAATCAACAATGGCTGCAACCCTCAGGAGATCCTCTCTAGATGTCACACTGGGTACCACTGTCCTCTGAACCTATGATCAGACCACTGGCCCTAGACCTGCAGTGTTAGTGAAACTTCAAAGCACCACAGGCATCCAACTGCACTTCACCTCCATAGCTGTCATCACAGCCTGTGTTTCTCTGGATCAGCCAGTGGCTTATGGAGGTGCGGGAGGTTGGTACTTCTTGTTAGCCAGCCTGTCCACCAGAAGTGGCTGGGGTCTGGCCGTTCCCAGTCTCGCTGCAGCCGGTGCATGGTGCTGGTTCCCAGATTGGGCTTCTTTGCCGGTGTGGCCATTGTCCTCTCTTCCTCCAGTTCACAAATGGCAGTGAGTCACCGGGAGAGGCTTGGGCCTAGCTGTTCACAGGCCGGTGGCGGGCTGTGCATGGCATTGGTTCTCAGACTGGGCTGGTTTGCTAGCGTTGTCTTGTTCTCTCTCCCCCCAGTCTGTGCATGGTCTCACTCTATTCTCTTACAGCCTCTTTTCTGTACACATTAAAACTGTATTTTAAAAGTTCTTGCTTCCTAGGAATCCAATTTTTTTTGTACTGGGAATGGAACTCAGGACCTTGCGCTTGTCAGGCAGGCTCTGTGCAGATGAGCTATATCTCCGGCTCTAGGAATCTATTTTTAAAGCTCTGAAGAAGTGGAACTTCTCTTCGAAGATACAAGATTAGCTCTTGATCAGTATGAGGTTGATTGAGTTAATCGAATCAACTTACTTTTATGAAGAGGACTATTTTTAGTAGAGCTGGGATCAACTCAAGGACTGAGGCCACGCTAAGCACCTGCTTTATTATTAAGCTACACTCTTAGCCACAAAGAATTTTTTTCCATGTATTAAGCCTACTTTTTTTTGGCTATAATTTATTTAATCTCATACTGCTTTAAAAATTCTTGTTTTCAAGCCTATACTCCTAGCACTTCAGGATGCCGAGGTAGTAGGATCACAAATCTCAGCTACCTTCAGCAACTCTGCAACATAATAAGACCCAGTATCTTCACAATTTAAGCAAAAGAGAAGGGGGTGTAGCTTAATGTGAAGGCCCTGGGTGGAATCCCCATTATAACCAAAAATTATATTATTGAAAAAAACCAACAGTCTGAAAAATCAAATTAACATATATACTCACTTCACAGCCTCATCAGTTATCAGCACATGACTAATCCTGTGCCATCTATATCTTCACTGTATCATTCTGAAATAAGAACATCATTTTATTCCACTCAGCATGTAACTTCTCAACAAGGAAAAGTTGATGTTTTCAATTTACAAGTGTGGTACGTGAAACCAGAATGACTTGCCCAGTGTCACAAAATGTGGGATCTTCTTTAGAGATGGAGAATAATTAGTCCATACCTTCATTATTATTAATATTTAAAAATAGTGGTATTATTTCTCTGAGGACCCATGCCAATATTTTCATCATTCATTAATAGGAAGAAATTTATATCTTTCTGCATTTTCCCATTTTTCTGCAAAATCGAAATACAAATAAATCATAAAATGCTATTCATCATTGGCTGGATGAAAGGTAAGACTTGCCTTCACATAGATTCAAGAATTCTGAGCAACGCATAGCATGACACGATAATGAATATACTGCTGGCAGTGTGAAGTTACGTGCTTAACTATGTTGAGTCAATTTAACTTTCAATTCATGTCCTTCTTGTGCATGACAAAGACCACTTCTGCAGGACTTACAGCAACTGGCTTTCTTCTCATGCTGTAGTTTGCTACCGTGTACCTGTCCTCATTAAAAATGTGCAGCTTGAAGCTCTACTTCACTATTTTCTCTCTGAAGCCTGAGAACTCTGGCCTTTGCCGTGAGAGGTGTCAGCCTGGCCCTTTCAGGTCATTGCCTGTTTTCTTCCGCAGTGGGCCACTGTCCTGACCCCGTGTTGGAGAATGGTGAGTTCAATTCTTCAGGTCCTGTGAAAGTGAGTGACATAATCACATTCAAGTGCAATGACCACTACATTCTGAAGGGCAGCAGCTGGAGCCAGTGCCTAGAGGATCACAGCTGGGCATCTCCCTTTCCCATCTGCAAAAGCAGTAAGTACCTAGCAACAACCAGGAATTGCAAAGACACCGATTAGCAGTCTTGCCCTAGCACTCCCACACTTTTGTCTTCCGTGTGTCTGGGAGAAGTCGCAGACCTAGCAGAGGGCACAGCTCTCGGGCACAAACCTCGAATCAAAGGGTGTGTCCCTAGGAGACGAGCAGCATCCAGAGACAGCCTGTTCTATGCTCCTGTAAAGCACAGTTTTCTCTGTTTAAACCCCAGATTCACACCATCTCCTTCAGTTCAAAATTAAACTGTTAAATCACCAAAGCTTTATTTGAATTAGAATTCCTTGATTGACACATGGAAATTCTTTATTTACACTATTATTTTGACTGCAGTCTCTGAACCTTTACAGATTCTGTGTTAATTGTTTAATATAGTAGCAATCTCCTACTTTTTAAATAGCTACGTATACATATACCGTAATTTACTGTACCACTCTCATACTGACAGACGTTTATTTCCATAGTTTTGCTGTTAGGAACAGTGCTGAAATGAGTGTTTTATATATCCCCATAACCTTATGTCTGTGTTATTTCTTTAGGATATTATTAGCCTATTATCTGAATATCAAGATGTAAAAATAATACCAGTCACAAGATCTATGTGAAAATTTACTAGAGGGAAAAACAAGGCTTCAATAAAAGAAGACGCATGCCCTGCTGCTGGACCGGGTTGAGGACTATAAGGCATCCCTCCCAGTACTGTAAATTTAAAAGATGTGGGATAAAGAACCAAACAGAAGACAGATAAATAAGAAGTAGTGAGACCAAGAGATGGAGGGGGAGGGAAAGGGGATGAAAAGAAAAAGAACTGAAGATTAAAAAGATGATAAAAATAGAGCTTTTGAAATGGGAAGAGGACCAAGAGTTGGCAGGAACACAGAGGAAGAGGAGGGGTAGAAAATGAAAAGAAAAAAATATACAATAAATGTAATCATTATATATGCCAAACATGCAATAATAAAAAAATGTGAGATAGAAAATTAACTTTAAAATCCCATTTGGGAGGGTGTATGTCTAACGTTGCAAATCTATGTTTCTGGAAAACTATAACTAGTGTTTATATTTGACTGGATCAGATGAGAAGAAACACTTGCCCTATCAGCAAAATATACAATAATATTACTGGCAAAAGGCAAATTATAGGTGTTATAATTAATATACCATAAAACAGTAATTTATAGGGACAGAAAATTAGGACAGTTTATCTTAAATCCAAGGAAAGCATTTGTATTCAGTGGTAATGAGATAATGGCCTATTTGGAAGGAGACAAAGTTGGGGCTGTAGTTCATGCTACATGAAAGAATATATTCCAAATGGATTTAAATATATTAATATGAAAAACAATGATTACATTATTAAAAGAAAAATGAATGCATATATGAGGAGGAAACATTTTTTTCAGCAGTAACATAAAATTCAGAATTAAATGAAGAGTAAGGACTGATATAATTACATTTTAAAAGTAGCAACACATTTGGCTGCAAAACAGTTACATTTAAATATGCAAAAGAGTACCAAGAAATCAGTAAGACAAAGACAGAGTGGAAGAAAAATGCCAAAAATGTGTAAGGATGGAGAATTCCAAAGTTATGGCCTCCAACAGCATTTCTACTTCCCAAGTTTGTTGAGCACTGCTAATAATTATGGAACCAGAAATTAAAATCAGATAAAAAATCTTCTATTAATCAAATTCACAAAAAATAAAATACTGATTTCATCTAATATCAGTCAGGATATGAGGAAGCAGCCACTTATGTCAGTGAAAGAGTAAGTGATACTAATTTTTGGATATAATCTGGCAGTGCTATTAAAATAATAAACGGGTAGGCATTTTAAAAGCACAAACTACATAAGCTTCTACGAGGCCATTTGAGATTACTCAAAACATACGTACATATTACATACACTCAAGCGACCAGCATGTAGGTGATGTCATTTTACATCGCAAGTGTGACACAGGTTTAAAGTATTTCTGAATGTCTTCCAAGCTTTTTCTGTTTTATTTAATTTAACAGTATCTATTCCAATTCCCAACCGCAGGATTCCTGTCTCGCATTACTTAACTGCTTCCATTTTGGAGAACTTTTTAAGGTCTCTGTAAAGCGTATTTTGACCCCGGATTCACCCCTTCTCCTTCAGTTCAAAGTTAAACTCTTAAATCACCAGAGCCCTATCTGAATTAGAATTCCTTGATTAACACATGGAAATTCTTTATTTCCTCTGTTCAGCTTTTCAGGGCAGTCTCTGAACTTCTATAGATTCTATATTAACCATTCAAGTGATTGTATTTTTGTTATCAAAAAATATAGAAGCAGTGGTGTGGTGGTGCACAGTTGTAATTCCAGCACTTGGGAGGCTGAGGCAGGAGGATCGCCACAAATTGAAGACCAGCGTGGGCTATGTAGTGAATTCAAGGCCAGCCTGCACTATTTAGCGATACCCTATTTATGAAGAGTTCCTACAACCCTACTCCAGACAATAAGGGTTAATCATACCTTTTACATCTAACTCCCCATACATTTTTTTCTGGGCATGTTTGCATGAGACTGTGCTTTGCAAAAAATAGTATTATATTATGCATGTTCTTTTATAATTTTTGTTTGTCTTTTTGAGACAGGGTCTTCCCATGCCGTTCAGGCTGACCTTGAACTCAGTCTGTTGGGGTTACATTGCATGTGTCATCAACTCTGGTCATCTTTTATAATTTTCTTTTTTAACTCAATACATTTGTTTTCAAATCCTTTGTATTTCAGTGTGTAACTGTGCAATCCTTCCTAACTTAGCCTCTAAATTGGATCATCATTTAGCCTCACAAGAATCTCAGAGCTGAAAAGAATCCCCCAAATAACAGTAATTAACCCACTTATTTTAAGATGTTAGAAAGGAGGCTGAGAGGGGTAGAATGGCTTCTTCAGTGCCTCACTGTCAGTGGAACAGCCAGAGTCGAAACTCACGACTCCTGGTGCATCAACCAGCTCCCTGTGCGCAGTTCTGCAGACCACGGTCTCCCCCGCCAGCTCTGCTCCCGGCTTCTGCAGCCCTCACATGTCACAGCTCTGGCCTGCGTGGTGCCAGCGCTGAGCTTACACCTGTCACCTCCTGTCTGCCACCCTCACCTGTGGCCTAAATTTTTTTGTGTGTCCACTACCAATCAACAGCTTCAACTTCCTGTCCTTGATTTCCTGCCAGTCAGAAGATAGTCCCAACCCCTGGGACTCAGGGGCTGAGGCGGTGCGTGTGTGTGTGTGTGTGTGGGGGGGGGTTCCCTCATGGACTTACCATGATTCTGAAGGGAAGGAAGTGGAGGGAGGGTCTGTCTGAAGGTGCCATCTGTGGCGCTGGCATGGGCAGTGCAGGTGAGGGTGCTGTCCACTGAGCAGGCCTGGCCTTCATGGAAGTGCTTCTGTGCTCCTTTCTCTCAGGAGACTGTGGCCCTCCTCAGAAGCCTGCTCATGGCTACTTCCAAGGAGCAAACTTCACCTCAGGGTCCATCATTACTTATCACTGTGAGAAGAGGTAAGTGCACAGTGCTCTTCAACATGAGCTCCTGCTCCTGGGCCGCATTATTTTGGGGAATGACCCAAAGTGTGTTTACTTTGTCTCCCCAAAATAAGGCCTAACCAGAAAATAAGCACTGGTTGTTACCATGGTGATGGTCAGTGTCACGCACAGTGTCACACTCTGCTACGTTTTTGTTCAATGGCCACTGTGTAATGGCAGGTGAGGTGAGGGCAGGCTGATCAGGGCTGGCATTTTTGATCTCTAGTTTTTCAGGCTGATTGTTTTCCAGGTAACTCTTCCTTTCAGGGAAACATGACCTCTGGTGCCCTGATTTCTTACTGCTTCAGGATTCAGGGCTCATTCTGATTCTGAGAGCTGCTTTAGCCCACGGCTAGCTTTCTCCAATCCTGAGAAAGTAGTCTGTTTACCATTTTTTTCCTCTCACTTAAGACAAAGCTTAAAATACTGTGATTCTCTAAAGAATCAAACAACAAAAAACTTAACGAAATACAGAAGTTGAGAAACAAAAATTTAGAGGATGGACCCATAACCCAGCCTAACCTCAGTTTAGAATGCCTGGTCTCCCACCCGTGGATCTGCTAGACTTTTCTTACCCTTGCATCAATCTTCCTGAGTCGTGGGCCTGTCTGGTGTTTTAGTGCAACAGACTTCAGTCAGCTCTAACATTCTGCTGCTCCCCTTTCGCCCATCTATCAACACTTATTTGATGTCCGTCTCTAACCTTCTGCTTTCTGCAGTTTGGGTGGCAGGTGCTCTGCTAGACTATTGCATGGTCAACTGTTTTTCCCCTCACTTTACTTAAATAAAAATGCTGTGTGCATCAACACTGACTCAGCAGTTTCTGGTACTCCTGTTTTAGGGCTGAGTCACCCCCTCAGTCCTCTCCCTCACTCAAGACAGTAGTTTTACCTTACAACTGCTTGGTGGTACAGAAGTAACTTTAGCATGCACTGAAGCTCAGGGCCAGCGAGGTGGGTTCCAGCACAGTTGAGATACGGAAATGCAACTGCACCGAGCAGCCCGAGTTTCCGGTGTGGGAGGGAGGTGGGGGGCTCAGCGCTGGTTCCCCGTGCTCAGGTACCGCCTGGTGGGCACCCGGAAGCAGCAGTGCCTGGACGGGGAGTGGAGTGGCGCTCTTCCTGTCTGCAAGCTGATCCCACGCTCGGGGTTTGAAGCAGCGTTGGTGAGTAGGGACTCGTGTTACAGCTGTGACTCGGGGCCAGGCATCACTCCTGGGACATGGTCAGCAAATATCTGTTCCCTTTCAGACAGTGTGTTTGAATGGGTCGGCCTGGGCTTGATTGTGCAAGGGGCCTCCTACCCTATCTGCTCCCGTTTCTGTGTGAGGTCGTTCCCATCCACCACCATCAGAAAGCCTTAGAAAGCCCCGTTGCTGGGAGATGTTGTCTTATATGACTTACAGAACGAGGTGCTTAAACTCAGTGCCTTCGCTCTGGAAGGCTGAGGCAGGAGGATGATTAACTTTGAGCTCAGTCTGGGCAGCTTAGCGACTTAACAAGGGACCCTGTCTTAACCGAACCAAACCGAATCAAACCAAATCAAACCTCAGTGCCTGAGATTATGTTTTTGTGATAAGTTTGTAAAAATTCCTCTAAATTCCAACAAAAGCTGAATGGGTCTATTTTCCTTAAGATTCTTCTTCTGGTCCATATTTACTACTGGGAAAATATTAGTAAGTTTGTTTACGCCAGAAAATGTAAATGATTGAAGACTCAGATGCCCACTAGAAGCTCCGTGCTCCTGAAACCCACCTGCTTTATAGGGCTGGGTCTCAGTCCTTCATTGGTAACTGTTTAACAAAATGTCCTTTGTCCAGCTTGCCTTTCAGGAGAGTAAGGACCTGTGCAGTGCCATGGAGAACTTTATGAAACGAGTAAAGGGAAACGGTTTAACAATGGAGGAACTTATACACTCTCTGGAGATTAAGAAAGCTGAGTTGCTGCAAAAACTTGACCTGACATCATAGCTGAGCAGAATGGTGATAGAAACGCTCTTATGAATAAATTTTCCTCTTGGTTCTAAAATGGTTTCTCACTGGGCTGAAATGCAATTTCATAGTAGCCACTGGCATAAGGTTGTGTGTGTGTGTGTGTGTGTGCGCGCGCGTATTGTCGTCACATTTAAGATATGAAAAAACCAGGTGTGGTTAGTGTTGAAAACCAGAATTGGCAGCACATTAATGGAGATTGGATAGTTTAATTTCCTGTCCATAAGGAGTTGGAGGAAGCTTGGATCTCAGCTGAGAGTGGACCTCATATTTTAGTATGAGACACGAATTATGAGGCAGAAACTAACCCCAAGTTACTCAAAACATGTGGGCAAAATTAACCTCTTCTGCTGAAAAAATAAGTTCAGAACAGCTAAATACACTATGGAGACAGAAGTAGAGTTAGGTCCCAAACTCTGTCTTGGGTTTCACCTATACAAGGTGTAAGATGCCAGCTTCCCGAATGTTCTACCACAACACTGCTTACTGCTTTTTGGATGAAACCCAGTCTTGCATTATTGATAAGCTTGAAGTGTGTGACATAAGCGGATATGTTTTCTTCCGCTTTTTTAAAGGCAGAAGAAATTAGAATCCTAAGACTTACCAAACTTCATACTGAGCTGACCCAACAGGCTCCTTCCTTTTCTTACCCCAACTCCCACTGCAGCAGAGGAAATCTGGGGGAAATATATCCAGACTAGAGGACAGCTTGAAATAATGGAAAATTCGTAGGTGAAGTGTTGTAGTCAGGGTTTATGAGGGAATGTATTTAATACAGGACACATGATTTTTAGGGTTATTTTGTAACATTCCCCCCAAAAGTCAAATGCAAAAGAGTGCAGGAGATCTGTTTGCATCTTAAAGATGCAAAGAATCCATCTGAGGGCCTGGATCCCACAGCAATGTCCTTCAAGGGTCCAGCTGAAGACCTAGAGCCCATGGCAGTGAGTCATGCAAGTCTATAACACAGATTTGCACTAGGAACGTCCAGGGGTCAGTGGTGCAAACCAGAAAGTCTGTGCCAGCAGGATGAAGGATCTGTGCCAGCAGGCTGAGGGATCTGCCCTGGAACCAGGAAGCGATGCTCAAGGTAAGACCAGAGCTCCCCTAAAGAGAACCGCAGCCATCCTCAGTGACAGCAAGGACCCGAACTCCTCCCATGATGAGAACAGCTGAGTTTGCATCAGGAAAAGCAGCATGACACACTTCTCCAGGAGATCAACAGCACCATCTCTTTCTTTCCATTTCGTTTGTGATGTTGGTAACAACCCTCAGGTGAGTTTTCCACACCCTGCACCATGATAATTCATCTCAGCCAGGTGTTACCAGTTGACCAGTAGTTAATCTGCCACATCAAGTTACAAAGGAAGATAAGAAGTGGACTTTTAAGTAATCAAAAGTCTTGGAATAGACCCAGATCTGGCTGCTTCAGGGTGCTTGGGGAAGTTAACTGTTTCCAGGGTGCAGTGTGCTGTGGAAACAGTAGAGGAGGGGATGCAGGAAAATTATCAAGGAAGCCTCACAGTTACTCGCACTTTCAAAGATAAGATTTACAGACAGAGGTGAAAAAGGAGGATATCCCAGGGAGAAAGAATATTTTTACAGTGAAATGAGAAGGAATTGCGAGTCTATCTCATATTTTAACCCAGTAAATCCACACCTAGGATTACTCTAACTGGAATATATTGATTTTACTTGGAAGGGATTTTTTTTGTTTGTTTTTGCTTTCTGTATTTTTGTACCTGGAATCAACCTCATGACTTCTGCTTCCCAAGCAGTTATTGTGCTGCTCAGCTACGTCCCAGCCCGAAGTTATTATACTCTTGTCAATACTGGCCACACATTGCAAGCATCTGAAATGTCCAATTATAGAAAAAAATTTTTCTCTTGTTTTTTTTAAGAAAGGGTCTTACTACGTAGTTCAGGCTAGACTTGAACTCACTTTATTGACCAGGGTGGCCTGGAACTCCTGGTGATTATGGAGTTTAAGGCAAGCCCGAAATTCCAGTCTGGAGACCTAGATTAGATTCGGTATCATAAGTTCCTCTCCAGATGTGCTGAGTATAAGGCACTGGCGAGATGTCCACTGGCCAGCAAAACAGCAGCGGCAGCAACACCACCACCACCACTACCACCAGAGGGTTTGAGTTTAGGAGAGTAGAAACAGATAAAGATGTGGGATGGGAAGGCCTCTTGCTGGGAATAAAGCTGTGACCGTAGGTTCATTCACTAAAGTTGTGAAGATAAATTTGTTTAAAGGGAAGGACGTGAACTGTTTCTATAGTTAGGGGTGAGAAGAAGAACAGGTGGTAATGGCAACTAAGAAAGAGAAATTGATAAGGCAAGGGGGCTTAACACCTACCTTTCTGAAACTTTCTGGGACTTCCAGCGTATGTTCTAGAAAAGGTTATGTTGTCAAAAAGAATCACCTTTTAATATTTTCTGAGCCAACATTTCTGAAGATTTAGGATACACGCTTAATTGGACAATATCAGGGTTTGGATTCCTTCTTAGCCTGGGGGAAACACTGCCATCCTCCTTGTGTCCTGAGCAGTGCTCAAGGCTAGGCTGACTTCCTGAGGTCTTCCAGCGCCCAGCATGTGCCAGTAATGGTGTGGGAGCCCGGCCCTGGCTGAGCTCTGAATATGCTCTAGTTGTCTCAATCAGTGCAGGAAACTCAATAAATCAATTCTCCACTGTTTGTACCTGCTTGAGATGGAACACTGACTAGCGCCTGGCAAGACCCTGAGCCGGGAGCCCCCAGCACACGTCTGGACCTAGTGTTACAGAAAGGGGATCGTTTTGGTGTTTGTGTGGGTGCTGCAGTATTCAAGCCTTCCAGGGCAGCTGGACTGCATCTTGCATAACCCTCTTGTGTTTATGTAAAGAACATGGAATATAGGCATCAAATTCAAATTCCCTTTTCATTTAGGGGAAATGGTTGGCAGAGGAGAAAATGATTGCAACACATTATAAGAACAGGACTAGAGAAGAAGAGGGAGATAAATAAATACTGCTGCTCTATTTCTGCTGTTAATCATTCACTGGGACAGAGGAGAGTTCCTGCCATCCATCTTCACTCAGCTCCCCCTGAGCAACCAGCTGCATGGCTAGAAGCGAGGCATTTCTTTGGTGGAGCAGTTACTAGTCCACTTCAGGACACTGATAAACCCTGCTTTCCGGAGGAACTCAAACTCTACACACCAAAGCATCACGACAGAGCCTTTCCCTCTATTACTGCAGGTCAGTGGATTGCTTGGGGAGCGCCTGGGGATCTTGGGGGAGAAGCAAGTGTTTTGGGCTTTTTGGAGAGTATGGAATTGAAAGGATAATCAGAGACAAACACTTGGTGATGTTTTCAGAAATCTTTTCAGGAGTATTGTGTTAGGGAGTTACGTGACTTGAGCCCCTTCAGCCTTAAATTTTTATTATAAATTGATGAGTAATAAAGGTAAGTTTGTTGGTCTGTTGATTTTCTGTTTGTTTGTTTGTTTGTTTGTTTAGACAGGGTCTACCTATGCAGTTCAGGCTGGCCTTGAACTCACTGTGTAGCCCAAGCTGTCCTCACACTTGTAGTGACCCTTCTGCCCCAGCCTCCCAAATGCTGAGGTCACAGGTGTGCACCACCATAGCCTGCCTGGTCTCTTGGTTCTTTATCACAGCCCCACATAGAAATGCTGGGGCAAGAGGGAAAACACTTCTTAGAGAGGAACACAGGAGACTTGTTTTCCATGGTCTATATCCTGAAAACTGATGAAATTCTTGGAGATTTTACTGCTCACTGACGTCAAAGACTGCAAGTGTCTCTACATTTGGTAACGGGGAATCAGTCCCCCTTTTGTTTCTGAAGCTAGAATCCTTAATCATCGTACTTTCTTTGTTGCCCTTGTTTTCGAAATCTGACATTGTCGATTACTCACTTTTTCTTGGAATTCTCTTCTACCCTGGCTGCCCGTGACACAATCCTATTCTGGTCCTCATTTTAATTATATCTTTACTGATTGCTATTCTGTCTCTGAATATGATGCTGCTAGAAGGAAAAGAAGCTTGCATTGAAAAGGAGGAGGCATCAGATAAGGTTTGCAGTAGACGTAGAGATACTTTTGAATGTAATATGAGCATGGAAGGAGCTGGTATAGAACCAGATGCTAGGATGGAGGGAGAAGCATGGAAGCAAGTTCTCTCTGGAGCTCGGAAGTGATACTATTGAAAGCCAAAGCACAAAAAAAACCCCACTCCCTGAGATTAGACCTTGCCAGAGATAGTCCGAATTTTGAAGGGGGAATTTAGACTAAAGAAATGAATTAACTTAAAAAATAATCTCTAACGGAAGTAGAAACCTGGGGACTGAAGATTTCCCAAATGTCTCTCAAATTGTACTGCAATAGAAAGTGTAGGCAATGTTTTGCACAAAACATCTGCCATCCTGATTATAATTCTTGAATTAGTTTTATTTTTATAAGAATTAAACAGGTGACGATGTTATTGAAGTACATAGGAATTTGCTGGAGTAGTCTCAGCTTTTTAGTGAATGCAGGATTGTGTAGTTTGTAGGAAATAAAATACATCAATAAGGCTGAGTGGCATCATTTTAGAGATCAGGAAACTTAGTTTCAACGAGCTAATGTAGCTTCTTTGCAATCACAGACTTAGACTGTGCCGTCGCTACCGTTCAAAGTCAGGTCTCCTGAACATGTGAGTTCTCACCCCCACCCTCATACTCTGTGGTGAGCGGAGCCATGTGCAAATTCTGCTGAGAGACCCAAGGAACAGCTGGAAATGTGAGGCTGGGAAGTGGGAAGTTCACGAGCAAAGTCTAAACTCCTCCTCACCTCCCCACCAGGGCTCACCAGGCAATTTACTTGCATTGTATCCTTTAGGAGGCAGTCCATCATTCTTATTCTGAAGACAGAACTAAAGTGAGTTTTATTTATTTCACATTTATTGGACAACTCCTCTACATAGTTATCATACCAGACTAGAGACAGAAAGTTGAAGAAATATTGTTGTCTTTAAGAAAACTGCAATCTATTTCAGGCAGCAAGAAAAGTAGGCGGTTTGTCAAAGTGATCAGCAAAGCTCCTGGGGAACAAAGGAGACGCTGACTTCTTCATGGAGGTGGCCCTGGATCTGAACAGTGAATAAACAGAGATTAGAGGTAAGAGACTTCGTGCACAGGAGACGTTATATGCAAATGCAGGCAGCTGTTTTTAAAAGGGCGGGAGGTATTTTGAGAAAGGTAATCTTCCTGAGATTTGAAACACAGCATTATTCTGTTTGCAAAAGATGGGTATGGAGAGCTGGGAGAGGAAAGGGACCCATGGAAATTGGGGACTATGTAAATTTTCAAGCAGGGTGACATAGTATAAATTCCTCTCTAGAGTATAATGGTATTGCCATAGAAGCTGGCTACAAATATCTGCAAAGTTTTACAGTGACCTGGGTTAGGGCAAAGAAATTATGAGAAGTTGTACCTGGACTATGGAAGTGGAATACAAGAGAGAGAGAGAGAGAGGCTAGTGTCCATGCTTCTGCAATGGCCAGCTTGGCAGGACGTGGCCACTCGTGGCAGGGCTGATTAATGCTCCTGGTCTAGGAGGCTGGGAAGAAATTGTCACTTTAACCAAGACACCGCAGAAGTCAAATAGCACTGGAGGAAGATGGTTTGGGACATATTGGATACAAGGTGCCTGGGAGATTCAAATAAAGTTATTGGAAACACTAACCTGAGCCTTGGCAATTGTAACCCCTTGCAAAAAGGGTTGTTTGCTTAACTAAGAAAAAAAAATCTAACAGGATCAAAGTTTAGTTTACATTTAGGATTTCAGGTGAAGAAGAATGAGTGATAATGCATTTCTGGATCTGTGAAAAAGTACTTATAAATGAGAAAACACAAATGTTCATTTAAATATTACTCCAGACAGGTCTTGAAGACCTGAAACACCCTCTTCATCCTGCTCAGATCAGTTCCATACTATGTTGTTTCATGTGAATTCCCTGTATGTGACAATCTGGACAACTATTTGGAAGAAAACAAGAGTCAATACGATAGAGAGTGAATATCTCCAATTGTCTAGTTTTGGAATTTATGTCCCTTACATTGCTTCCTTGTGATCCGCTTTGTTCTGTTTTGTTGTGTTTAATTTTACCCTTTTGATATAATTGAATGTATATTTGAGTGGGTAAGATGGATGACCATATTGCTGTTTTTTTTGTCAGATCGAGGAACAGAACTGTTAACAGTCTCACTGTTTGAATGTCTACTTTACATGTTTTAACTTTATAATTTGAACAACAATTTCGAAGAAGTCAGTATGTAATTTGTCAAGTAATAATCTCTTAGGTTTTTTTGTTGTTGTTCTTTTCCTTGGAATTTGGTATTGTTGCTACCCTTTATTCTGTTTTGTTTTGTTTTGTTTTCTTTCTTCTCTTTAAATAAAAAAAAATATTACCCCAGACAAAAATAATTATCTGGGTGAACCAGTCAGAACTACCGTCTTTTCTAAAGTTACAGCTTACTCTCAAGTGGCAAAGCAACAACTTTTTCCTAGACAGAGGAGTCTAGGAATGACTCCTGGATTGGAAATACTATTTACAGTAGTATCATGTAAAATATTTCCACTACTGCAGGGAAAGAGGAATGTGCCTCTGTTTTACTAAGATTTTTTCACTGCTTTTAGAAAGACATATACTTCTAAGCTAAGCACAGAAATTCCGCTAGTTAGCAACCAGAATAGAAAAGACGAAGACTGAATGATTTCAAACTTATATATAGGAATATTAAAATAGGATAGAATAAGGTAATTATTAACAAATTCATGGAGCATCTAAGGCACATCTACAGGAGAAGCTGGACCCAGAGGACTGTGCGTGATTCACGTGTGATGATCAAAGTCACTGATGGGATGAGTTCTTCCCAGAGAGACAGTTGAGGGGGAGGGAAGATACACCCGGGACAGCCTCTAGGGGCCCTGGCATCTCTGCCCTGGGTCTCACTGTACCCACTGAACCACAGGAGAGAGACCAAGGCTTCTGGCCCCTGTCCCAGTGGGTGTTCCTCTGCACTGGGGCATAGAATCCCCTTGAGAAACAGCCACCCTTATTATAATTCAAATCATTACAACAATGTTTTGACTTTTAGTAGTTTGCTTCGGGCAGAGGGTCATTTAAACACCTGTTCTATCATACTGTTCTCTAACGTCTCTTTTGAATGTTCACTATGTACCTTCTGCGCACTGGGGAAGCTCCTCTGAGCAATTCTATGGACATGTGCATCTATTGTTCTTATTTTATAAAAGAGGAAACTAAATCATGGTGGGGCCAGTGTCTTCGCCCCTGGGCATGTGGGTAGAACTGAAATTTAAGCCACCCACATAGTCTGGGTCTGGGTCCAGAGCCCAGGCCCAAGGCCCAGGCACACGGCCCTCCTCTGTCCCCAGCACTCAGCTGTGGCCTTGAGGTGAGTTTGCGGTGGAGGAAATGACTGTGGTGCAGGGTCTCTGTGTGTCTGTACCTCTGCCAGTGGAGGGAGCAGAGGGCAACGGAGTTCCTTTCTGTTTCTCTTTCCTCCCTCTTTCACTGTCTCCCACCCCACTGACTGGTAGGTGATACACGGCCTTTGGTTGTTGATGGAAAAGAGCTTGTAGTAAAATTGCTTGGTTTTGTTTTTCTTAAAACGTGCCTTACTTTAAAATCAGTTAAAATTTGCCTTGAGGAAGCTAACATGCAGGGGTTAGGATAGATATGGAGTGGTATTATTTTTCTTGGAAACGTTGTATCACTAGGTGCTTTGGGATTTATACTCAGCAGACATTCACTGAACAATTTTGAGTGTGTGAGTGTCGGCTTCTAGGCAGGGTGCAGATGAATAGGAACCACCTCTTACAGCAGCAATCTCTAGCTGGTGGAGCCAGACTTCAGTAGTTAGTGGGAGCCGAGTCAGAGCGAAAGCTGTGTGACCACTAAGCCTGGAGGATAAGGGAACCCTGGAGAAAGGACAGGCGGGAAGACTAGAACTTAGAGAGGGAACGGGTGGAGAGCAGACGATGTGGGCACAAGCAGGGGGGGCTAAGCCCAGATATTCAGGGATGGAGATCAGGTCAAATTGCTGCAAAGTTAGGTGCCAAAGCTGGTTGAGTGAATGCCAGTTCCTGAAGGCCCTGGAATTCACTGAAACCAATTTCTCTCATTTGTCAAATTATCAATTTACCAAACACCACTTAAGGAAAATTCATTTCAATATATTCAGTGATTACAAATACATTCCTTTTGAATGTAACTAATGAATATGTTCTTTTTAGAACACTTTTAGATACTCTTTTTGTTCAATTTCTTAAAGCTAAAAATTTAATCTTATACCTGCATTTTGGTCATGAATGTATTTCCAAATATACTCAATGTATGTATTTTTCTTGTGTTAATAACAGGGGCAGCAATTCATGTGACAAAAGTTCATTTTGCATTTTTAAAATTTTTTAGAGTCAAATTTTACTTTACTAATCAGTATTTTTAATCTCTTCAGTTTCACTGAAATTGAATAAAATACCAACTACCAACTTGTCAAACACTAAAGAAACAAACTTGTAGGTTTCATAGTTTATCACTGTTTTTATGGGATGGGAGAAACTTATCCATTTTGTGAGTTTCATAAATAATTTAGTGGACTGATTTTCACGTTATAGAATGTGCCTTTCCTAAATTCTTTAGCCAATCTGGATTAATTTAGTACAAATTCTGCCAACATATTTTCACTAAGCAAATTCATTTAGTAGACTGTTATGCAGGTTAACTTATATTTGGCAGAACTGTCTTAGCAGCCACGCATAAACTCATGGAATAGGATGTGCATGGCTTGGGGTCGTCCACCCCGGCAATCGGAGGAAGAACAGCTTCATCAGAACTAAGTTTTAGAAAGGCGAGCTTCCCCAAGTCTTCTTTCAGCACAGAGCTGAGGCTCCCCTGCAGAGCGCGCAGAGGCCAGTCTATAAGGCGGGGCAGAGGCATCTTTGAGGGGGCTCCCTTTTCTTAAGCAGATGTGGGCTTAGGTATGAATTAGGAACACACGAGGTCACATAGAAAGGCATAAGAATAAAAGATAAAACTCACCATTTTGTTTTGGCTCAACTTCACACATTCCTGAGGACAAGGCCTTTGTAGTGTGAACTTAGCAGTGTGTCATTAAGGGGAGGGGCCAGGTAAGAAGCAGGGGTAAAGAGAAAAAGTGTCTGTAGTGATTTCACTTTAAACAAGTTGTTTTTGTTTTTGTTTTGTGTTTGTTTGTTTGTTTTGCACTGTATTACATCTCCAGACTCCTTTAATTTTACTTTGAGACAAAATCTCTCTAAACTGCTGAATTTATTAGATTGGACTTGAATTTGCAGCCTTCCTACCTTCGCCTCCCAGATTGCTGGGCTTACAGATATGTGTAACCATGGCCAGCTAAGCAGCCTTCTCTGCAAAACTTTCTCCCTTTCCTCACTTGGAATTAATCTCTTTTCTCAGCAGGATGCTTGTGCAATGCCAGTCTCCACTGTCTTGTGTTGTGACATTTGTGTTTCTGTGTTTTCTTGCAGTTTAAACTGTGATTTCCTTGAAGTCGTGAGTCTAGTAGCATTTATCTTAGTGCTTTATAACAAGCAGGAATTTAGTGACTGCTTATTAAATTGAGTTCTTTTAGCAGAAAAATGTCAGAGAAGCACCAAGTCATGCACCCTCCAAGAGCTCCAAATGGGACCCTTCCCAGAAAAGGGGCGCCGAGAGCCTGGGCCTTCTCTAGGCTGTGCGGAGTCCCCCATACAACTCTGTTCCAAATGACACTGGTCACTTCTCTGTTGGCCACCGTTCTTGGTGAGTAATAAGAAACAAGTCCAGAGGGGCAATGCAAAATAAGAGGTCAGCTACACTTAGCAAACTAAAACAAAAGATGACTGAACTTATAGCCTAAATCGTTTTTGGCAACAAAGAGTAGTGTTTGTTTTTCTGCCAGCTGGGATTTAGGGGAATTTGCTTTACACATGAAAGAAGCTGTTTTCTAGACATTTCATCCTAGAATTTCTCCTCTAAGTATTTCCAAAGCAATCTCTCTCAATCATGACATGGCTTGAAATAGCTCTGTCTTAACTATCAATCTAAATGAATGATTTTCACTATCTATGGATTTTTCCAGCATGGACAGGTGAAGTGTGCACTTCTACTGGGGCTCTTAAAGGTGAATAAGTTCTGTATTTGATTTTTGTAAGGAAAGCAAGATTAACATCTTTGTTTCAACAACTCCATGCTTCACCTCCCTTATCATTAAAGTCCAAAAGAAGCAAAAAATATTTAAATGTTCTGTCTACCCGTCTCTCAGTCACCCAATTTTCTTTCCCTGTGGTAACCCACATTATGCAATGCTATTTTTTTTGTCTTTTTAAAGGTAATGTTATTTTAATGAAATAATGCTTTTGTGTTGAGGCACATTTGTGCGGATTTCTGGTGTTGCATGGAAACATGCAGCAACGGAGATAGATTATCTGATAGACTGATGACATTTGTATGTTCTATCCATTTGAGATAAATCATCTCATATATAGTAGCGAAGAGATAAAATTTTATACCTTTTACCATTATCATTTATCAACATATATGCATTGAACAAAGAGGTCAATAAGAGTTACGATTTTCCTTGATTAGAGGAGGAAGGAATTATCCTTACTTTACAATCGTCCTATTGAAACACTGAGATCAGATTCTGAAGATGTAACATTTGGTACTTCTTGTCATTTTGGTGCCCAGGTAGATGTGGTCCCCCACCTTTTTTATTCTTTGCTTCTCCAACAAAGGAGTTGAACCAGACAGAGTTCCCAACTTACACTGTCCTGAAATACACCTGCCACCTTGGCTACATCAGGATCCACTCGGATCAGACGCTCACCTGTAAAGCTAACGGCCAGTGGCACTATGAGGTCTTCTGTGGCAGTAAGTACCAACACTCCTGGTTTTCCCACTTTGGAATGTCATCTCGGGATCTAAATTTCCGGAATCCAAGAAACCATCCAGTTTCTCAACTACTGACTTGGATGCACACATGAGATTAAATTTGTGTGCATTTTTTTCTTCAAAAATGCAAACTCAGTGAGACAAGATCAGACATAAGTGTAAATCTAAACATCCGGGGTTTTATGAAAGCAGAGGTGGAAAGTGATCAATCACTCTTTTCTAATGCCATATCTGTGAGTACTTGAAATCACTAACGATCATTTAATATTTTCTCCCAGAGAAACAGTGCAGAAATCCAGGAGATTTACCTCATGGCACAGTTGAAGTTAAGACAGATCTCTCCTTTGGATCAAAAATAGAATTCAGCTGTTCAGAAGGGTGAGTGTGAGGTAGAAATAATACCTTTTAATTTAATTTATTTTATTATGATTATTTAGGGGGGTACCGGAGATTGAGCTCATGACCTAGGCACTTGCCAGGCAGGCGCTTATGCCATTGAGCTAAACCCCCGGCTTTAATTAATTTTAAAATGGCAAATGTATTCATTTATTTCAAACTTTAAAATGTTCATATATTTCAAAAAGATATACATTGACAACTCTCAGTTCCATCCTGTCTCCATATACCCTGATTTTTCTTGTCTTCAGCAAAGATTTACTTTTATTGTTTAGGGTGTATCATTCTAGTGTTTCTTTACACAAATATAAGGTAAGAAATTGTTTTAGTTACTTTTCTCATTGCTGAGACAAAATACCTTGCATGCATAGTTAAAGGAGGAAAGTTTTGTTCAGCTCACAGTTTGTAGAGGTTTCAGTCCAGAGTCAGCTGGCTCTAAGGCAGGGCAGCATGGCAGAGGAGCAGTGCAGAAGAGAAACAGTTATGGTGTGGCAGAAGGCGGCAAAGCAATAAGAAATACTAGCAGTAAGCCTGCCTTCCCTCTCTTCTGGTTTATATTCTATCCAAGCTATAAACCTACTGATTGCTACCACCTGTGCCCAGGGTGGGGCTTCCCTTATCCACACCCAAAGCTATGCTAATCTCAATCAGTGGACTAATTTAGTACTATACACCCTAATCCCACTATCGAGCACTCTAGATCCAGCCACCTCTGAAAAACCCCACTATGAGCACAATGAGGCTTTGGGGGACATTTAGATATAGGCCGTAACAAAACCTAACATATACTTTTATTTTTCTTAGTTCTAATACCAAGCATACTTTTGAATCTTGATTTTCATTATTTATCAGTATTTATTGGAGATATTTCATATATTTGAGCATAATGCTTCCTTATTCGTTGTATTTTCAAATATGTAGAATTTTATTCTATACATACACCCCAGTGTTGTAACACCCGTTTGAGAGATGTAGTCTTTTGAAATATTGAACCATGCTTGGATGCATTACTTTGTACCTATGTGAATTTGTACAAATGTAATTATAAAATACCAGTTTGCAGACACAATCCAATTTACCCTTGACGCGAGGTTGAATCACTCCAGTCACTGGAACTGTCTCCTTCTTTGCCTGTTCATTCACTTGCCTGAGAGGCCAGAATTGACAGGGCTCAAACTTAAGTTTAATTTGTAAAGTCAGGAAAAACAGGATGCCTGGCTAAATTTGGGTTTTGTAGCACAACAAATAATTTTAGTATAAGTACGCTCTATGTTGCATTTGTGTCACATTTAAATGAAAAAAGTTCATTATTTACATGAAATTCATGAATTTCATGATTACATGAATTTCATGATTACATGAATTTAAACTTGAAAAGTAGGCATCCTGTCTTTTTATTTGCTACATCTTGTTGTCTGTGGTAGAAGCATTTCTTCATTGGAAACTAAGACTTCTATACCAATAGAGAAAGTTGCTTATTTCTGCTTTTATGATTACTGAGATTTCAGTAGCATCACAGTGTATGGCCCAATTTTCATTAACATTCCACAGGCTCTTCAATGATACATATTTTTATTATCAGTATACACTATGATATATATATATAATGCATATATTTATGATATATACTTTAAACACATCAGGTATATTTTGTTGTGGTCTCTTGAACCTTTTATTGTCTTTCTTTTTATGATTTTAAAAAAGTAAGAATCAGTTTAAATTTATAATTTTCATGATTATTTCACATATTAAATAAATTAATAACTAACAGTATGTTTTGATCATTTTTTAATATACTATGTATTTTATTTTCTGAAAACAACTGCCACGTGTTTTAGTAAAGATTTCTAGGTCTTCCCATACTCACAAGTGAAATAAATCAGACTTGTAAATAAGATACAAAATATACAATAGATATTGTGAAAGTGAGTGAGAGAAATTACTCAAAAGGAAGGATAGACTGGAATAGGGGAAAGGAGAAAAGAAAGAAGAGAAAAGACTATATATATATATATTAGTTCATCAAAAAGAACAGTTTATGCTTTCATTGAGTGTTAGATTATTTTTTCATGCCTATATCTTGTAATCTGCACAAGTACTTTGAAGATGACAATACACAGTATGCTAGCCAGTGTTAATCTCCTATTGTTCTGTTTTGAAATTCTGTATCATTGTTTTTATTCTCTTTTCATTTTTTAAAAAAATATATGTACACACACACAAGATAGGTATACACACACACACACACACACACACATAAGATAGGTAAGGTAATTGTACTATTAGTTCTGTTAGTTCAAGGAAAGGAACAGCTGGTGCTTATACTGTTTGATCAATTTTGCATGACTATAACTGATAGTCTGAGCAACTCTTTTGAAGATAATATACAGTTTAATAACCATTGTTAATATCTTATCTTTTTTTGAAGTTCTATATTGTTATTGTTTTGGGGTTTTTTGTTTTTTGTCTTTTGTTTTTTTTAAAAGACAGGGTCTCACTATGCAGTTCAGGCCTTGGGCTCACTTTGTAGCTCAGGCTGGTCTCGAACTTGAACCGATTCTCCTGCCTCAGCCTCCCATGTGCTGGGATTACAGGAGTGCACCACCATGCCTGGCTGTTATTTGTTTTTTGTTTTCTTCTGGTTTTTTTCTCTTAAAAAAAAAAGATTTCTAGGTTTTTATTGAAAATCGAAATCCTAAACTTTATAAAGTACCTGTGTTTCTATAATTTAATAATTTTAGCTCTATGGGATATTTAAAATCATTATTTTTGCTTTTCTTTTAATTTGCATTTACCTGAGATAACTTTGACTATTTTAAATTTGTAATATATTCAAAACATGTCTAGTTTTGCTTCCTGTATACAACGAAGAGTTGAATTTGGCTCTAATTAAAAGCTCTTTTTCTTTCAATAGGACATTAAACCTATCTGTTTACTTATTTTGCAGTGCTGGAGACTGAATCCAGGACTTCATGAGTGCTAGGCAAGGGCTTCACCACTGAGCTATATCCCTAGTTTCCAATTATCTTTATTAATATGAGTGCTAACTATAAACTTGGTTTTGTCATATTATTTCACATACTATCCTATAGGTATGGGTATATTTATTTGTTATTTATCATATATAGAGAAAGATGATATTTAGGAAGATTCAAAATGGGTTTCCATTAGTTATAAATTTATATTAACATATTATTCCCATTTATCATTCCACATTTTAAGTGTGTTCCTTGTAAGCAACAATAAACACAAATTCTCCATTTCCTACCCCCTCTATCTTCTCTACCAGTAAATTTATGTTATTTATATCACCATGGTATTTATTTCATATTTAATAATAATATACATATATGTCTACAGATTGATTTTACTACCAGATCTTGTAGATGAGGCAATAAGGGAGAATGTTTTGATTTCCATCTCTTCTCCATTTCCTATTTTTGTTAGTTGTAACATTTCAGCACTGTCAGTGTATATAATATTTACACTTAATTCAATAACTCTTGACCTCATCTTGGTTTTTGTCTTTGATCAGCATGTTCAGTGCTCGGGTATCATTTTTTGTTTTTGGCTAAAGTTGGCATTGTAGTCTGTTCGTTGGCTATACTTTGCACGGTAGTAGTTTCCTAAAAACAAAGCAAAACACGTCAAAGACCCCCCCCATCAAAGAAAGTGAAAAACTGTAAGCTCGTGCAGATTCAGATCTGAGGAACTAAGAGATAATGGGATGCTTAAGAAATAATGAAACATTAAGCGATGAGGTTGGTTATAGCACATCCATTTTGCAGCTACCCGAGAGGTACTGCAATAGTATCTTTTGCTGGTGAATGATGCCATAGAGCACCCTGACGCCAACTTCAATTTCTTTTTCTTATATACAATTTGGACTTTGGCTGTCCAAAGACAATTATTCATTATATTTGAAATCTAATAATTTTATTCTTGATTGCCTTGATAAAGACTGGTTGGTCGAATTTTTGTTGCTAAGTGATGTGCAATATTAATCTATAGATTAAAGTATTATTACAGCATCACTTACTCAGGTATTTTTAAATAGTTATTTTCTTTTGCAATAAAGCATGCAAGGATTCTCCTTTACTTTCCTTCTATATCTATTATTTTTCCATAATCTTTTCCTGCTGTTACTTTATTTTCATTGGCTTTTCAGCTTTATCGCTAGTTTCCTACTGTGGATGGCTTCCAAAGGATTAACTGAGAAGATTCAAAACTGAGGTGTGCTGGGACACTAAGTTGCTTTTAAGGAAGTAATTGAAACAATACTTTTCACTGGGTTAAAAAAGTTGCATTTTAAAGAAACATAAATGTAAAGAAGGACTTACATCTAGCAAGTCTTATTTTATTAAAATTAACATCTTTAAGTTACTATTCAGTAAACTCCAGTAAACTCCAGTAAACTTTTAGATTTGTTAAAGATGTTATTTTTTTTTTAATTTGAAAGAGAATAAAACAAAAGGGGGCAGTACAGAGCAGATCAGAACAGGACAACATTGTCACCCTGTAGGTTTATTCCTTGATGATGTCACAATGTGAAATCGTACTAGCAATCCCTTTTCTCTGTTATAAAATGCAGAAGGAAATCAAATGGTGGAAGGATTGGGACTTGTCAAGCGTCATACAATGGGAGCATTGCGTAGAGGGTTAACGTTGTATGGAAGTAAGACAGGCGTCTGCAAGTCAGAAGCAGGCTTCAGTTTAGAGATCATGACAGTGTCAGGTCAGTAATCTAGCTGACACCCGCAATCAGAGAAAACAGCAGAACACACTGAAGTTCATTGTCCTCTCAGTCCTGACACCTACCGGATGCTCTGTCTTGTGGTGAAGAACAGAAGAACAAACAGACAAATGAACAAACACACACTACTCGTTGCAGTAATGAAATTTTACCCAACAGAGTACTCAGTGGAAACTGATATCCAAGAAAACATTATTTATTCATTTTAATATTGAGTAAATTGCATTTCTTCAGATTTCCTTATCCAATTTAATTTAGGCTAGGAAGAGTTCCATTAAAATCTTTGATTTTTATCTTATTCAGGTATAACTTAGTTGGCCCAACCTCTAGTGTTTGTGAGATTCGAGATAAAGGAGTTGATTGGAATGTTCCTTTTCCAGTATGTGAAAGTAAGTAGTTTTTGAGGGTTTTTTTCCTGACTTGGATGATAAACTTAAACTATGTTAAGAATAATGTCTTGGTTACTTTTCTCTCGTTCTTGAGACAAAATACCTGAGGCCCAAAGTGAAGCAAGCTTATAGTTTTTGGAGCTATAGTTTTTGGAGGTTTCAGTCCATACTCAGCTGGCTCCAAGGCAGGGTGGCGTGGCTGAGGGGCAGCCATTCATGGCAGCAGGCAGAAACATGAGCAAAAGGGCAAAAGAGGGAAAGCAACCTCCTTCCCCTACACTGTATGCTGCTCCCCGCCCCATGGGCTGGTGCAGCACTCACACCACCAATCCCAGCACTAGACAATGAACCAATCACAAGCACTGGATTCAGCCGCTCCAGGACTGCATGAGGCTTAGGGGTGGGGGCGGGCGTCTGAACATAAACCATAACACATGGCAATGCTGTGTGCATCTTTACTCTTCATATGATTTTGCTGGAATCTTAGGTTTATAATGTTGCCTTCTTTAAAATCTCTTTTTCCTTGTTCCCCTCAGTTATTAAGTGTAGGTCCCCTCCAGACATCACCAATGGGAAACACAGCGGTTCAGATGAAGACTTCTACACATTTGGCTCCTCGGTCACCTACAGCTGTGACCCCAGCTACTCTCTCTTAGGCAATCCCTCCATTTCCTGTGTGGTGGTAAATAAAACAGTAGGTGTCTGGACCCCAAGCCCTCCAGTCTGTAGAAGTAAGTCACAGTGATGATTTTGCTTTGCGTGGTTTCTTTTCTTTTTTTAAAGGAAGGTGAGGAGGGGGTGGAACAATATAAAGATGAACTCATGACTTCACTGAAGCCAACTAACATTTTTTGCATGCTCATTTTAATACGGCAGCACAGAGTACCTCTCACTGGTTTGGTAAAGTAAAAGTCTCTCCTCATTCATCAGGAGTCTGCCTCATCTCCAGGAGATGCTATAGGCCAGCTGTAGCCTAAGTGTTAGCTTGGCAACTGCTCAACAGTCAGGTGGCTTTGATCTTCTGATCACATTCAAAAGCACTTTCACAAGCTTTTCAGTAGAGGAAGAGAGAAAGGCAGATTACACCCTGGTTGTTAACAGTTTTGGGTTTGAAATGACCACAGATCAATTTCTGTTATATCTTTCCATCTAGAATTAGCAATGTGTAGTAGTCCCTTCCTGTCATCAGAGGACTGGGGAATGAAGACTTTTGCCTATTCAGGAAAAAGAACTGGAAATATTAGTTAACACTTGTAATATGAACCACATTTGGCCGGAGAGCAGACAAAGCCTCCTAAAATCCAACAGACCAGCAAGACAAGCAAGCAATAACTGAACTGGAAGATACACTGTGGTTTTGTTAATTTGCTGACCCCAGACATCTTCCTTTACTACTACTGCTCACACAATATCACTTACGCTAGGATGCAATCCAACCAGGGGGACCAGGGAGCACAACATTGCAACCTGGCTGAAATAATTGAGTCAGGACTGCAAGGGATGGAAAAGGCAGGAGCTGAGACCGGGAAGGTTAGCAGAGCCACACTGAAAAGGGCGCCGTGTGTCACTCAGGAGTGCAGAGTGAAGGGGAGGGGGAGGTGAAAGACTTACTAGGACCGTAGATGCACTGCACTTTAGAAAGATAACTCTAGCTGCAGAATGGGAACAGTTTGAGGTGGGACATACCTGGACCAATAGGCAATAGATGTAAAATCCAGACCCAGTGTAACAGTGTGAAGAGGTAGGGGTTTTGGGGAAGTGACTGATGCCTTTTTGACAAAAGCCAAGGAAGAGCCCTGGTCCCTTTAGTCCTTCTCTCCTGTGAGGGCACAGCATTTATCCATTCTTCCCCAGGAGGATGCAGCACGTGGCAGCATCCTGATGCAGGGAGAAAGCCCCTTCCAGACCCTGAATGTGCTGGTGCCCTGACCTGGGATTTTTATTCCCCAGAAATGTGAGGAAATAAATTCCTGTGACTTACATGTTACCCAGTCTAAGGAATTTTGTTTTTGCAGTCGGAATGGACTAAGATAGACCTTGCTGTCAGTTTCCAGTCAAGAAGTAAAGGTGGCTGCAGCTGTAGCCATGGCATTGGGCCTGCAGAGAGGCTGAGGGATGACGGGTTGATAAGTGACCAGATGAAAGGGGGAGAGGTGAGCGTGGTTTGCTCCACACTGGTGGGGCACAGGACTCTGAGGCTTGGGCCGTCTCTTCATGGCTATCATGTCATTGCCATGGGCTACTGACCCCCAGTCACAATCATCCAAGAAATTCTGTCATTATAATGGAAGTTTTGGGGGCCTTGCATGATTCGTTTGGAATTAAAACTATTACTAGTTTGGATTCATCCATAGTCATCTTGGATAAGGACCAATGTGATGGGGTCTCATTTTCTTGAGGCATTTAAAAACTGAAAGTAGATATTCATTTGAAAAATGTAGTCAAACATGGTAGCACATGCCTGTAATCTTAGCACTTTGGGAGGCTGAGGTAGGAAGATCAAAAGTTTGAGCCCGGCCAAGGCAGTTTAACAAATTAGCAAGACCCGGTCTTCAAATAGAAAAGGGCTTGGGATGTAGCTTATGTGAAGGCCCTGGGTTCAATTCCCAGTATGGAAAAAAAAATTTCCCTTGTATATATTTGACATGTGTGTATATTAGGTATTTAAACTCATAAGTGGGTTAGTAGTAGCAGTAATGTGCTTTTTGCCATTTATCTTTTAAAACACACTTCTCATTTCCAACCATTCTTTAGAGATCATCTGTCGCCAGCCAATTGTTCAATATGCAAATATTGTTTCTGGATTTGGACCCATCTATACTTTCAAAGACACCATTATGTTTAGCTGCCAGAGAGGTTTTGTTCTCAGAGGGAGCAGTTTAATCCATTGTGAAGCTGATAACAACTGGAGTCCTTCTCCTCCTGTCTGTGAGCCAAGTAAGTATGGGGCGCGAAGGAATTTGAGTGCTGGCCTCTAAAGGTACCCAGAAGCGATAATAGGATGATACAGACACACGTGCACGACTAGACCTACTTTGAGCCACAAGTAAGGTTTAAATTTAGGCAAATCAACTCCTTTGTTATTTTTGTTGCTGCTGTTTGAAGGAAGTACTCTGCAAGTTTGGATATCACTACAAAAGGCCGCCACGTACAGTTTTCCGGTCGTGTTCCCTACAGTCCTGCATTAGCACTGCAGACGTCGTGGGGCGTATATTTATGTCAGCAATTTTCTGGCAGTTGATAGAACATTCTCTTAGTTTAACAAAATCCTTACAGTTTGATAACTGTTTTTGAAATGTTAAAAATAAAATGTCTCGAGGAAAAAAATGTCTTTTTCCTAGCTTTCCCCACAATATTGGAAAGACTAGCTCTGATTCTGAAAATCTGAAATTATAAATTCATGTGGGCCATACAAATAATGATGAAAGTAGTCATGGTAAGTTGGAATTAGTATCAGTGCATAGTAAGTACTAAGCCAATAAATCCTCCAAATAATAGTGAGCATTGTCATTATCCTCCTTTTATAGATAAGGAAATTATTCACAGAGGTTCATTGACTGACCTAAGATCATATAAGTGGTAAGGAGAGGAAGCCTGTGTGCTGTGTGCTCTCAGATTTACTCTGCAGTGTCAGTGGCTTTCACTTTGGGGACTGCTGCATGGTGTTTGGGCAGATCTGCCTCCTGGAGTAGGATACGTTAAGTCGGTCAAAATTAGCGAAGAAAACCATTCAAGGTGCTGATATCAAATTGAGCAGCATTTATTCAGAAAATCTGTGGAGATTTGACACAAGTAGTGACTACTGCACTAGAACTAGGCATTACACTCGGCACCCGGTAGCACCATTTTGTGGGAAAAATATTTCTGTGGGTTCACAAGTGGCAGCTCCAGTGTCCCCCAGCTCCCAAGGTGGAGGTGTTATTCAGGGTAGGGTTGGAGGCCAGTGAACACTGTGTATTTTCCAAAGCTCTGTGCTATAAACTGGTGCCAGCAACCAGACATAGGTGTCTGCTCCTGCACCCCAATTTGCACTATACAGAGATGACTCAGGTAAGGCGGTTGAAGGAAATTTAGTCCTCATTTCCTGCACAGCTCTGTGTTGCAGGAAAGCTGCTGCGGTGGGCTGGGCAGCTGAGTGGCATCTCCCATCTTCCCTAGCTTTCAAGAATACGAGAAGTGTTTTTGGTAGACTTGAAAACTAGTGAATAATGGCAGGTGTCACTTCCAGTGGCTCTTCCTGAGGGATATGGGCACCTGGAGGCAGGCACAGCTGGTTGGCAGAACCGTTTCCTGCTACGCTCCTTTTCCCTCTTCACAGCTTCTATGCTATGGGAAGGATTCTAGTGCAGGACCTGGTGAAGAAGTCTCCTTATTGTCTTAGCTCCTGGTCTGTGGCACAGAAGTTTTTCCAGTGTGGGTTTGGAGCAGTCTTCAAAGACAGTTAATCCCCTATCCCTGCCAAAGGGGCTGTCTTTAATTAGATCAGACTATGATGCAATTTTTTACAGGGAGCTGTAAAAAATAGTAATTGAGCAATCAGATAACAACTACTGGAGGCTAACAATTACATGTAACACAACAGAGGCAGATGGGCCAGAAGCCTGATGAGAAAGAGACAGTGAGTGAAAGCACAGTCACCCCTCGCAGTTAGGATGCCTGAGCCTGCTCAAGGCTGTGCTCTCTGAAGCGTGCCTTTAGTCGGCGCATATTTGGGGGGAAATAGGCTTTACTGAGCGAGTCTACTCAAGTCACTAGATAAACAAGTGCGCAAGCAGAGAACAACTGGTCCTGAAGTTGGTGAGGGAGAATTAAAACACAAAATTGCTAAAATTCTCTGACATGTCCAGCTTTCAACAAATAATTATCAGACATGAAAAGAAACACAAGTCATCCATACCAGCAGAACAAATCAACAATAGAAACTTCCTTTGAGGAGGCCTAGAGGTTGGACTTAGCAGAAAAGAAGTTCAAAACAGCTAGTATGAATATTTTCAAGAATGAAAGGAAACAATCATTAAAAATGTAAAGGAAAATATTGTTAAAATGCTTTACCAAACAGCAAATATCAATAAACATAAAAATTATTAAAAACTCAAATGTAAACTCTAGAGTGGAAGACAGACTGATTGAGAAGACAATCTGGAGTATATATACAAAAATAACAAGGAAAAATGGAAAAACACAAGGAATAGGAGATATTTCACTAAGTGTACCAATGCCTGCATAATGACAGTAGAGAAAAGAAGAGATTAAAAAATTTAAAATCATTAAAACAAAAATGGCTGATAATTTCCCAAAGTTAACCAAATAATAATTTATATACTCAGGAATCTCACTAAACTTAAGTGCAATAAATGCAAAGTGATTCAGAGATAGAGACTACATAGTCAGAATGTTGAAAGCCATAGTCACAATCTTGAAAGCAGCAGGAGAAAAGCAGCACATCATGTGCAATGACCCTGTAAGATGCACAGCTGACTTCTCAGCATAAACAGTGAGGTGAGATGGAAGTGAGATGACAGATTCCGTGTGCAGAAGGAAAAAGAATCAACTAAGTGTCCAGCAGAACATTTCATATGTACATTTATTAGAAATACATTGTTCTAGCTATTGTTTTATATAATTTTATGTTTCAAGATTTTTATGGTGGCTTAGAGAAAAAAGTATTATTTATAGAGTTGATTATGTTAAACTGCTTCATTACCATTTCAGGATCTCTTTATTTATCCCTGTGGGTTCAGATTATTATCTGATGTTGTTTTCATTCTCTGGTATAGCTCTGTTCAGCTTTACCTCCCTTGTGCTGTTATTGTCAAGCATATTGTGTTTCTATTGTAGACATAACAATACTTTACACTTATTTTTTGGAAATGCTATTAAATTAGTTAATAGAATAAGCCTTCTGTATCTTCAGATTTCAACTCTGGGGATTCCACCAATTGCAGATGAAAACATTGGGAAAAAATTTGTGTCTGTTCTTGGACTAAAACAAGACTGCCCTAGCAGGGCAGATAAAATTATGTCTGTTCTGAATACCTACAGACTTTTTTGCTTATCACTTCTCTAAACAATACAGTGTAAAAATTACTTACATATCATTTACATTGCATTAAGTATGTAGGTAATAAAAAGCTGATTCAAAGTATGTTTGGTTATGTGTGTAGGTTATATGCAAACACTATACCACTTTATATTAGGGGTTTGAGCATCTACAGATTTGGACTTTGAGGGTCTTGAAACCAATCTTCATGGATTCTAAAAGATGATTGTATCTTGGTATATTGTCTTTTTTTTCTTTTTGAAACAGGGTCCTGCTATGCAGTTCAGGCTGGGCTTGAGCTCATTTTGTAGCCCAGACTGGTCTCAACTTGCAATGACCCTCCTGCCTCAGCCTCCCTAGTGCTGGGATTACAGGCATGCACCACCATGCCTGGCTATATGGTCTTTTTAAATTACTCGTGTGACAACTTTTTCAGGCGCTCTGTAAACAGATTACTACCTAGCATCACCCACTTTCAGCATAAATAATTTTCTCTATTATTGTTTGTAAAAATGGTCTTCTAGAAACCACTCCACATCCATCCCAATTGTTAGCATAAAAACAAAATAGGCATCCTCACCAACATTTGTGGAAATATTGGAGCTCTCATACACTGCTAGTAGGAATGTAAATTGCTGCAACAACTTAGTAAAATAGTTTTGACAGCCCCTCTAAAGCAAAAGCATATAGTTACAGTATAATTCAGCAGTTACCCTCTTGGGTATCAGTCCTAGACAAATGAAGATAGATGTCCACATAAACATGTTTACATTAATGTTCATAGCCTAGTCATCATCCCTAATATGATCATAAATTGAGTAACAGAAATTACACTTGATCTTAGCCAAAAGGCCGAGAAGCGACTGAGTAACAGAAATTAAAAGTGGTATATCTATGCAATAGAGTATCACTTGGCAATAAGAATGAAGTAAAAATATAAGATGCACCATGGATGAACCTTGAAGACATTACATTAAGAAAAAAAGATAGACTCCCCAAAGGTACTACTGTATATGATTTCATTTATTTGAAATGTATAGAATAGGGAAATCTATAAAGATTGCCAAGACCTATGTGGAAGTGGGAATTGAGAGTGACTGCTAGTAAATGTTCTTTAATTGGGGTGATAAAAATACTGTGAAATTAGATAATAGTGATGGTTGCAAAATTCTGTGAAGATACTAAGAACCACTGAATTCTATATACCAGTCAAATATTTGCAGATCAAATGTAATAAACATCCAGCTTGGTAGACATTTGTGTTTTATTTCTTTATCATACGAATCAGCAGCATCAGGAAAGGGAAGAAGACGATGCAAACATGAGCCTCAAAAGCTGTGTATAGCTTGGTTTGTACTCACCACGCACTTAGTGATAAAGTTCCTGGTGCTGCCTGGATGAGGAGGGTAACACTTGTTTATTTTCCCCAATCAGTCAGGAAACACAGGAAGTTAGATTTGTTTTATTTGACCATTTTCCTGCCATGTTTACTTAGCAAATTGGATGCTTTGATTCAGAAACTAAACGTTCTGAAGTACACTGAGGAGGAAGGAGAGTTCCTCTTGTCTATAGTTGACACAACACACAGAAACCAGTTGGTGTCCTCTGTGGGGTCCTCTCTGGGCTGGGCACAGTGGGGCAAATGGCCGTCTGTTTTCTGGTGTGCTTCATCCCCTAGCCGATGCAGGGTGGTTTCTTGGTGAATGAGCACTTGACAGGGTCATTGCTGGAGGTGCCAGCACCATTCACATGGTCCTTTCCTTATGTTCTCTGTGAGCAGACAGTTGTGTGGATGTACCAGACATTCCAAATGCTTACTGGGATTCATACAGGAGGCCGAGGAAAGGAGAACTGTATTCACCGGGGACAGTGTTCAAGTACAGCTGTCACACTGGCTATGTACCTGCTACAGAGGAGCCCACAACTGTGACTTGTCAGAGTGATTTCAAATGGAGCCCAGTCAAAGGGTGCAAGAGTGAGTTTTTGTTTTTAAAATATTTTTGTGTATTCAATGCTTTGTATGTGGCAAGATTGTCTACCTTAAATTTATATAAGTTTCCCTGAAGATAAATTTAAAGTACAGTGTTTCAGGTGAATAGTGAACTCTTGTCACCAAAAGGGACCATCAGAGACCTGGAGTTTGAGGTGCTAAGAAATCATGACCTTTCCTTCGGTCAATTTAGAGTCTACTGAGAAATAGACACAGAAGTCACACAGTATGCAGGTGGAGTGTTAGCTTCAGTATTGGGAAGGGTGGAAGGGAGATTACAGTCAACCGTGGTCAGAATCCAAGTTTCCTTGCATCTCTCAAGCCTGCCCCGTGTGAACTGTGGGGCAGAGCAGAAGGAAAGCCTGTGACACAATCAGGAACTCAACCAATGACAAGTTGACCTCACATGAAACAGTAGCTTATCACCTGCTTTCACAAGACAGATCCTGACTGCTGCCCTGGCATTCTCTCCTCAGAATGACAGAAAGGAGATTTTCTCCAGCTTTGCTGGTAGGTGAGGGGCTTCTTTCTCTGCTTGTGGGAAGGAGGGAGAGGCTGCAGCACAAGTGGACACTTTTATGGGCCTCAGTGTACATGGCCAGACAGGGAGACACTGCCCCCTCTGCCCACCTAACAGAGCCTTTACGTTCCAGGAGGAAACACTGAGATCCAGATCACAGGCAAGTTATGTTCCTGATTAGAATTTGGAAAATGTGTGAAATGCTCACATAATGAAAAGCGATATTTTGGATTGGCTAGTCGGATTATTTCACTTTTATTTTTAGGCATGAGCTGTCAGGTGGATATACTGTGGAGAACTTTCCTGTCCCTTGTAACTAAAGAAGCATGGTAGTAGAAAGCTTAATCATGATGCAACTCCAGTGATGCCAGAAGTAAATGAATGTGTCATGTTTCTTGAATAGTAGTGAAAATCTGCGTTTCCATATGGGAGTGCTACAGCTTTTCAGTTGGAGGCTCCCAGTGACAATGTTTAATTGCACTCGAGTTCTAACTGGACTGGAGTTCTTTTGTGGATGGGTGACACAGAGTGAGGCTGCTCTGGGCCCCCTTTTCTGTTTTCCTGACCACTGTTCAGTGGCCAGGGCCTCCCAAAGTGGGCATGAGCTCATCGGCTGCGAGAGCGTCCTCGTGCTGATTTTGCTAACCAGCACCTTCCCTTTTTCCTTTTAGAGGTGTGTTGTCCGACACCAGAGGTGAAGAATGGTAAAAGTGCGATGGCAGCAGATGCTTACGCCACTGACTGTCCTTTTTCCTACAATAACATATTTCAGTATAGATGTGACAGTGACAGGCAATATTACTCAGCTAAATGCCAAGCAGATGGCACATGGAAACCCCCTGTATTTTGTGGTCAAGGTAAGAGCAACTAGAATTGTGTTGTTTGGGGGGAGTTTCTGCATATCACTGGGATGGAGATTATTAAGAGAAGGTTTCAAGTTAGGAGAAGAATTCATATACCCTGCATGTCTCTTGGAGTAGACCGTTTTCTCTTTCTGGCCCTCATGCTTTGTTTTTGTTCCTTTGGCTTTCTCCTTTTCCTGTTTTCTCAATCAGTGAGCATTGAACGTTGAATGTAGATCACAACTAACAGAAACACTGAAGTTTTCAACGATTGCTTTCTGTTTCTTTGTACTTACTCTTTTTCTTCCCTTTCTTCTGGTCTGTATGTCTTAATCTCCAGAACATGACCTGCCTGCATCTTTTTATACCTGCATTTCTGAGCTTATTTCTTTTTCTTCCTTAGACAGCACTCTAAACTTTACAGTCAGTCTTTCATTCCACTGGAAAGTGCCTTCCTCTCCTCACCAAGTATCTTAGTCACCTTCCTCCTCACCGGGATGCAATACCCAACAGCCACGATTCACAAGAGGACAGGTTTATTTTGGCTCTCAGTTCATGTTTGGCAGCTTAGACGCAGAAACAGATGGCAGAAGCGGGTATAGCAGAAGGAAGGCTACTCGTGTTATGGTGGCTAGAGAGCAGATTAGCCAGGGAGGGAGACACTCTCTCAGGTCTCACCTCCAGTGACCCATTTGCGTGGACAAGAATGAGCCTCCCAACAGCAAGTCAGCTATATTGCTCCCATAATTCAATCACCTTCCAAAAGCTCGGCTTCTGAATGCATGAGGCTCTTGGGGACACATCTAGATACAAACAAAATACTCTGCCTTTGGGCCCCAAAAGTTGCATACACATGTCTTTATACAAAATGCATTTAGTCCGCCTCTAAGAGCTACCAAAGTCTTAGTGGTATCAACAATGCTAAAAGGTCCGAGTCTAAAGTCTCTTCTGAGATTCTGGGCTAGGTCTTACCTATGAGCTCCTGTAGAAATTAAAAAAAAGGTTAACCAGTGTCAACACACAATGGCACAGGGAAAACATACCTGTTCCAAAAGGGAGAAGTCGGTGAATAGAAAAGAATAAGACCAAAGCAAGAGTGGACGCCAGCAGGAAAGTATTAAATCTTTTAAAAACAGATTTGTGCCCAGGACCTGGGGAAAGTTGTAGCAGTAAGATGTGAAATCCTCAGTGCTCCGCTGGCTTCCAGCAGCATTGCTGGTTCCAGCCCTCGTGACTTCTCTCTAGGAGTGGCCCCACTTAGTGCCTTCCGCTTTCCTCAGATACCCTACGTTCCTGATTTCCCCAGCCTACTAGGGTCTCAGTCGCACTTTTGGCTTCACTTTTACAGCTTCCTATATTGCCCTCTTAGGGGCGCACTGCTTGGTTCCTCAGGCCTCTTTCTGAAATCAGGATGTAACCCTCCCTGAGCCCACAGCTCTTACATTAGGCACGCCTGGAAGAGCGGCAGCCAGTGATGACACCCAGGCCTGCTGGAGCAGTAGCTGCACCCTCTTGGATCATGATGGCAGAAGTCTCTGAATACCTAGACGGCCGGGATTGGGGAAATATTTCCCTCTGTGGCCCGAAAAGAGCAGAATGGCCTTGGGTTCTCTTCTCAAAGCATTCTTTCACTTTTGCAGAGCAAAAGTCTTGCTGTTTCCTGGGTTATTGCCATGGCATTCTTCCTATTATATTGACTCAAAGTATGCAGCTTTTTTTTTTTTTAATGCTAATCTTCATAAGCAACCAATCAGTCCTAAGCCAAAATTCAGTTTTGAGGCTCTCCACAACAGTTTTAAAATCATTCAACTGTCTTACTTGCTTTTGATTCTCAGTTGAAGGCGCCCAACTTTGGGTTCAACATTGAGCTGCCTTGAAATTTCCTCTGCCATATTAACTAGTACACTTTCCTTTATCTCAGTCTCCCACAAAACTCTCAGGATACAGCAAAAAGTACACAAACTTTGTGTCAAACTGTAGCATATGGTATGCAGCTCACTGCCAATAGAGTCCTTATTCCCACTTTGCTGTGCAAAGTGGTGAGGAGAAGTTTACATACACACAAAAGGGCCAGGAGTACACTTTCAGTTTGGGCACACCTGCCCCTGTCATAATTGGGTCTGAAGATATTGTGACACTTGGATATCTGCAGGAAATCACCCTGATTCAATATATCAAGGGCATTGTGCTAACTACGGAATGAGCAGACGGAAGATAGCATGATAATGCTCCAGAGTAAGGAAGATAAATATTCAGTGGTTTTCCACATTGAAATTTTTGTAGGTCTAAGGTTTAAGGAACACTAGGATGTTGTATCCAAACTAAGGCCATCTTACTGCAAATTTTACACCCCACTACAAAGAAAAGAGCCTAGCATGTAACTGAACTTTTCAGATTTTAGAGGCAGCATAGCCTGTGTTTGGAAATACTGTTCCAATCCATAGGTGACACAAAGATTGCCAGATTTGAAAGGGGGTCCCGTTAGGAAAGGGCTGTGCTGGAGGTCTAGGTCGAGCCTACAGTGAAGGTCCTTCAGAGCCTGGTATATTGCAGGTGGCTATAATGGGAGAAGATGCCAATGTCCATGTAGTAATCATACCATAGACACTTGAGACCATGAAGCAAGAGACCTATCTACTGTTTGAAATATAACTCCTTTCATTTCACTCGGTCCTGATGGAGACAAAACTCCTGCTCTTGGGTCATTAAGTGACCATGTCCAAAATCATTCATCATGAGCTGTGTCTGTCAGATACATCAAATTATGAAGTCAGCACAGACAAAAAGCCCAACAGGAACCCCAACTTGTGACCAGCTGTTGTCACGTGAGTGGCTTTCCCTAAGCTCACTCTCATGGTTATATGGATAAGTTTCCATTGTAACCAACTGACAGTTCACGGAAAAGACCACATTTTGTTCACAGACAAGGATTTTTAGTATGTGTGTACAAGAGAAAATGAATGGAATCTGTACTAGAGCCAATCCAGGGATGGTTTCATATATAATATATATATGAAACATATATGTGTACATCTTATACATATATATGTACATCTTATACATATATGTATATCATATATATATATATATATATATATATATATATATATATATATATATATCTTGCTTTACCTCAGGGAAAGTGGGAGGTAGGAAAAGGTAAAATTTCTTCTTTTTGGCCTTATTATTTATGAAAACTGTTACCCCACAGGTCAAGGATCTAATTTTATCTACTTTCAGGGATAATGTAACTGACCACCAAGTAGGCTAATAGGAGAGGCTGATAGTTCCAGATGTTATTCAATTTAAGCTCTATGTCTAGTAGTCTTTGGATTATTAGGCACCTTTTCAGTGCACAGGTACATAGATGGACATAGGTTCTCTTGAAGTGCAGCAGTAACTATCATGCATACTTTCCAAGATGTGGCGTCTTCGCTCCTAGGAACTATATTTTTCTTCAGTCAGGAATCCTGCCTAGAAAACTGATCCAAATGCAGAATCTATGCAAAGGATTTTGATTTTTTATTAGACTGAATGCCATCAACCCCTTGAACATGCATCTTTAACTTGCTTTGGTGATACAGATTGAGTAGAATCCTCACTGGCTGTTAATCTGTTTTTACTTCTGAGGTCACTACAGTCTGCAAATCTTCATAACTCTTAGCCTCTCTGCTTGCCTCTCTAATCTTACAATTCATTTTACTGCTTACATTCACTTAGCTTTGAAGGCGTAAGAACAGCGATGCACAGCTATTGTGCCAGTGAGCCTCTTTAGTGTTCTTTCCTACCATGAGCATTGAGCTCTGATGCTGATGGTCTTGTCAGAGAACGCCTTATGATCCTGGTAAATATTGTATCATCCAAGTCAGTAGTCCCCAGCTTTCACTGCCACTAGAGGCTCATTTCTTAGGAGACACTTTTTCCATGGACTAATGCTGTTGGTTTGGGATGATCCAAGTGCATGAATTTATTGCACACAATATTTCTACTAGTATCACATTGTAATGTACAATGAAATAATCATACAACTGACCACAGTGAAGAATCAGTGGGAGCCCTAAGCTTGTTTTCCTACAATTATACAGTCCCATTTGAAGGTGATGGGAGACATTGACACTCAGAGTGGGTAACTTATATCTAGTATACTCCATCATCTCATGTTGGTTGCTGTCATTGCAGAAAACCCTGCTTTATACAGATAGGATGTGAGAAATAGAAGCAGGCTTTTTTCTCAGGGTATTCTGCCTTGCCTTTTATCCAGAACATATGGAGATTTGAAGTTGCTTTGACTACAGTTAAGGCCACCATTATTTGTGATCAGGAGCAGTTGATCCTCTTCTTCCATAGACAAAGTCAGTTCACCTGGCTTACTCACAAATGGGCCACAGATCCATGCCTTACCAGTTTAGGGATTTTTGTGCTAGGAAAATAATGCTCAAACTCTTTTGAAAGCTTGGATTGGGTGATCAGGCACCAGCTGGGAGAAAAAAATCCACTGGCTCAGTCTCTTTCAAAATACCTCCTCACCGAAACATGTCAGAAATCCAGATGTTCACTCGTTGTCCTCTTAGTTCCAGTATGATGTAAATGAAGCCACTTTATTTGCTATCTTGAATGTAGATGGCATTCTTCTCTGTAGTGACAGATTGAGTGCAATAGATTGAATATATCACTCGAGTAAGCATGTTTTGTGACTCATTCTGTGTTACTGAAATGTTACTGAAATGATGATTTTTTTCTTAAAAAACACCTTGGGAGTGGCTTTCATAACTAAAAAATTGTGGCCAGTGATCTACCTTTAGAAAATGATTTCACTTCTGTGTATAATGGGAGATATATGTACTCTGTGTCCATGTTCTCAAAGAGCTCACAAACTAATGTGAGTTAATCCCCTAATACCTAGTGGTTATTGTGGTTCAGTTTTGAACACCCACGATGACAGAACATAATGAAATGTGTTCTCGTCGAATTCTTGTTCCTTGAAATTTTTTAGATAGTGTATATAAATTTCATGCAAAATTTTTGAAACAATTCAATCATTGCCATAAATGAGTTAAGGGCATATATTTTAATGTGGTTGATAATTTTTTAAAATTTTATTTTATGGAAAAAATAGAACAAAATTTCATAACAAAATAATAGAAGAATGACAGTAGTTAATGCATCACATATTGTTATCTTCAAAGTAGTTGCTCAGAGTACAAGGTATGGGCATAAAAATTCTCCAAATGATATTAGCACAAAATTTTCAATGTACTAAAAGAAACTACTAGTATAATTGTCTTATACTTTTTCGTTTTACCTTTCTTCCTCCCTGCCCCCACCCTACTTCTTCTTTCTTGTTTTTTAAATTTTTTTTTATTTTAGAGAAAATAAAACAAAACAGAACAAAGCAAATCAGAACAGAACAAAGCAAGCAACACAGGACTTTACAAGACAACAGGACATCAACAGTGGCTACCATAATGTCTTTTTTCTTTGAAATAGTTGACCATACCTTCATACAAAATAATATCAAACATAACAAAATAATATAAAACCATTCAAAAGAATGAAAGCATTACAGGACTTCAACACCAGATAACAGGAAATGAACAATGGCTACTGTAGTATTTTACTTTCTTCAAAAAAGTTGTCTGTACCATCACACATAATAAAATCAAATAAACCACAACAGGATAGAACCAATCAAACAGAAGAACAAAAGAATGGTAGGACTTCAAAACAAGATGAAGAAAATCAGCAATGGCTACCATAATGTCTCATTTTCTTCAAAATAGCTGTTCATACCATCACACATAATAAAATCAAACAAAACAAAACAATAAAACCAATGAAACAAATGAATGAAAGTATTATAAGACAAATATAGTATAATAGGAATGTATTATATGTACTAGGAAACCATGATAACCATAATATATCCCATTATATTTAAGATAGCTGCCCCTACCATCTGACAGCATAACATCTAACAAAACAAGACAGAACAAAGCCAAACCTAACAAAACCGTGTAAACAATGGAAGAGTTCAAGATAAGACAATAAGAAATTAACAATAGTTTCCACCTTTCCCTTCCAGATGTTTCTTCCCCTTTGCTCTTACTTTAGCTATTTTGCTTTTGGATTCCATTAACTCCTTCTGTTTCTTATGCTAGGGTTCACGCATATGAGTTCAAACTGTCGTTCCCATGAACATGATCTCCAGTTGTGTACATTTACCTACAAGAGCCTCGAGATTATTCTACTTTACAGCTGGGTAGCTTTCCACTGCATGAAGATACCATTTCTTTCTTATCCATTCTGTGGTTGATGGGCAAGTTACCTTGCTTGTTTTTTGGTCTCATGTCACATGGAGCAATTGTTTTCTCTCCTTTGATTTTTAGGCTGTGAATTTCTTTTCCAGTTAAATGTGTTTCTTGTATACAGTATATTGATAGATCTTGTTTCTTGATCCACTCCCCTGTGTTTCTTTTTATTGCTGACCTGAGGCTGTCTACATTAATGGTTACAACGAGCATACATTGGTTTGTCTCTGCCCTGCTATCCTCCTGTTGTTGGCCCTCCACTTTTCCTCTTCAGTCAGCTTCCTGTCTTGTTTGGTGATCCTCCTCTGCTGCTGTTCCTGGCACCATGGTCATCTTTATCTCTCTTTAGAATATTCTTTAGCACTCTCTGTAGGGTTGGTTTGGTAGTCATGAATTTCTTATTGTTCTTTATCATGGAAGTATCTTGCTTTTCTATCAATTTTGAAAGACAGTTTTGCAGGGTATATCAATCTGGGTTGGAAGTTGTTTTCTTTCAGAGTTTGAAACATTTCATTTCAAATTCTTTTTTTTTTAGATTTTATATAAAGAGAAAAAACAAAAAAGAAAACAACCAAACAAAACAGAAAAAGGGTAGCAACAATACAGAATTCCAAAGGCAAAAAAATAAAAGAACCACAACAAAACAAAAACAAAAACACTAAGAAATTGCCACTTGTTAAGTTACATACTGTCATCCTTCAAAATAGTTGTTCAAGTTACAAAATTAAAGCATACAAAGTAGACATTCAAACAGTGAGACTGTTAACAGTTCTGCAAACAAAAACGGTAATGTGGTCATCTGTCTTACACACTTAAACATACATGCAGTTATATCCTTTAGAGCACTTTCTTTTCCCCTCTCTTTTTTTATATATATATTTTTTAAATTTTATTTTAAGGGGGGTAAAATTAAACACAACAAAACAGAACAGAATAGGACATAAGAAAGCATAAATTTCAAAGCTAGACAACCCAAGATCTTTACTGTCTGTCTTATTATCTCCCGTTCTCTTCCAAATGGTTGTCTATATCTTTGCCTATGGGGAGCTCATACTAAATAAGATATCAATCTTTTCACAAGGTGTGTAGTTCACTGGCTCCCACTTGCTAAGGGGGGGGAGGAACACGGGACAGGGGACAGGACGACATGAGATGTTCGATTCTCAGCTTGTGCCTTACATCCACCCCCCCAGAGAGGGGAGGAGCTCCTTGTTCTCCCAGCACCCTGAGTCAACTGCATGGTGCAGGTCCCTACGCACCAAGGTCTCTCTCCTTCAAGCTGCCGAAAGTCTGCAAGGCCAGCAGATTGCTGTAGCTGCTGGTTTCAAACAGCAGCCTAAAGAGAATTCTTTCTGTGGTCTGTTGGCCATTTCAGAACTTTGCAAATCAGAAAGAAATAGCAGGTGAGTATGGTGGATTTTGGGGGGCCTGTGGAGGAGGAACCCTGGTGCATCAGCACCTGCACCGTGCGGTTGACTCAGGGTACTGGGAGAACACGGAGCTCCTCCCCTCTCTGGGGGGTGGCTGAAAGTGGCAGACTTTTGGTGGCCTGAAGGAGAGAGACCTTGGTGCATCGGGACCCACACCATGTGGTTGACTCGGGGTGCCAGGAGAACAAGGACTTCCTCCTTTCTCTGGGGGACAGCTGAGAGTGTGGTAGACTTTCGGCAGCCTGAAGGAGAGAGACCCTGGCACATCGGGACCTGCACTGTGCAGTTGATTCAGGGTGCTGGGAGAACAAGGAGCTCCTTCCCTCTCTGGGGGGCGGCTGAGAGTGTGGCAGACTTTCGGCAGCCTGAAAGAGAGAGACCTTGGTGCATCGGGACCTGCACCATGTGGTTGACTTGGGTGCCGGGAGAACAAGGAGCTCCTTCCCTCTCTGGGGGGCGGCTGAGAGTGTCCAAACTCTTCTTGACTTGATGGTTTGTGTTGATAAGTCTTCTGTGATTCTGATTGGTTTTCCTTTATAGGTGATCTGTTTTTTTCTCTAATGGCTTTTAATATTCTGTTCTTGTGTTGAATTTCTAGGATATTGATTATTATATATCTGGGTGTAGATTTACTTTAGCTATGTCTAGTTGGAGTCCTATATGACTCACTTATCTGCATGCCAAATCCATTTTCCATGTTTGGGAAATTTTCTGCTATTACTTCTATAAATACTCTTAATTTCCTTTGTGTTGACCCCCTGCTCCTTCACCAACACCTATCACTCTTAAATTATGCTTCTTTACATCATTTTGCAGTCATTGAATTGTTGTTTCCTGATTCCTTGTTATTTTTAAGAAATCTTTCCCTTCATGATCACTAGCTGCAATCCTGTCTTCAAGGTTTGAAAGTCTATCTTCTGTCTCTTTCTAGTAGTTTTGCCAGCTTTTGATTGAAGTTTTAATTTCCTGGATGTCTCTTTGAATCTGTTTCATGCATTATGATTTCTTTCATTCAAGGTTCATTCAAGGTTTCTATCATTTTCATACGCTCCTCTTTTTTATCTATGTCTACTTTAGACATGCTGAGCAATTCTTTCAGTATGTTTGTGATTTCTTCTTTTACCTGAAACACTATTTCTGATTTGACTGCTTTTACAATCTCATGAAGTTGTTTCCTTATTTCAGTTGCTGTCCTCTCAGAGATTACAGGTGTGTGATTTCCATTTTCTTCCATGACTGTATCTCCCAGACTTGTTCTGTGTGGGCTAGAGGTCTGAGATTGCCTTTTGTTCCTTCATCTTGACATTCTCCTGGGTTCCTCCCAACGGATTAGTTGTGGGGTCCCAGGCACTTCCCACATTGGCTGCCCCTCCACAGTGTAGGGGAATGGGACAGGTACCTGGATTCCTTGAACCCCAGACTATAGGGAGGTAGCAGGGTGTGCAACAGGCTTCCCCAGACCTGTGCAGTTACACTGGGGCTTCTCTGATGATCAGGAGTGTGTGGATGTGGGGCTGTTTCTCTCAGCCTGTGTGTCTACACTAGGACTCCTGTGATGGAGGCAGACACACAGGGGTGTATTTGTCTGATTCTGCTGGTGTGTCATGGCTGCCTGAAGGAGTCAAGGGCCTCCAGTGGTGGCCTACAGGTGCACAGAGATTACCTTGCTGTGTGTTCCAGCTTCTTCTGGCTGCCTGAGGAAAAGGCCTTCCAGTGGCAGTGCCCAGCAGGCAGAGGTGGATCTGCTGGGTCTTTCTGCCCATGCTGCCTGCCTGCTGTCTGCCCCAGCCAATAAGCCCCCTCTGCCACTGTTTGGCTCACCGTTGGTGGAGTACAGTCAGGGGCAGGGCTGGCCCTCTGCCTCCTAGGGATCTACCTCCTCTTTCTTTTTGAACAATTTCTTCCCATTGTACAAAATCTATTACATAGTAAAAAATCTACTGTACATTTTGGACCTTATTTACTTTTTCAGTTTCTCACACCAGGGAGCAAATACAATGTTCATACACATGAATCTGATTAATTTCACTGATGAGTATGGTCTCAGGTCAGATCCATTTACCAATAAGTGTCTCAAGTTTATTCTTCTTTATGGCTAAGTAGTACTCCATTGTATAAAGGTGGAGGGGCTGTGAGGAAATAGGAACATTTTTCCTCTGTTGATGGAGCGTAGACTGGAGCAAGCACTGTGGAAATCAGTGTGGAGATTCCTCAAAACACTAAGATTAGACATACCAACAGAACCAGCTTTTCCCCTTCTGGGTATCTTCCCAAAAGAACCAGAAACATCATACCCCAGTGATGTATGTGCACCTATGTTTATAGTAGCACAATTTGTAATAGCTAAATCTTGAAACAACCCAAATGCCTATTAACTGATGAATGGATAGAAAAGATGTGGTCCTCTTTATTTTTATACAATGGTTGATAATTTTAATCTCATACTGCAAAACATTCTTAAATTCAGGTGATGCTTTTGGCTAGCCAGTATTTCTCAATCGATGACACAGTCTGCAGACTCATCAACCTTTTTGACCTGAGTTATGATGTTTGCTTTTTTACTCATTTTGTCTAGGGTTAGCTGTGGGCTTCTCAAAACTGTGGCTGAAACAAGTAGAGGAAAGAGGTGTAGATGGAAATGGTAAATAAAATATGGTCAGGCTACATGTGGACTCAGATAAATGTCTGATTCTGACTTAAAGTACAGATGCAGCTGTACAATTGAAGTGCATCAACTCTCTTACCACTACAAAACTCACCACCAGGTATAGCTTGTCACTTGCTACTCATTGATAGGGTTTTGATCTGAGTCTGCAAGCAGTTGATTTAGAATGACCGCTGTGCAATCAGACCTCTCTGCTAGTGTTCATGTCTATTTGAAGCCACTCCCTAGTGCTAGCATCACCAGCTCAGCTCCATCACAGATCATCAATCATGAATATTCATGAGGAGCACAAACTAAATCACTCACATGAGTAGAGTTCGTACTCCTATAGAAACCTAATGCTGCTGCTTCTTTGATAGGAAGTGGAAGCTCAGGCAGTAAAGTGAGGGAAGGAAGTGGTATAAATACAGATGAAGCTTTGCTTGCCTGCACTTACCTCTGCTGTACAGCCCAGTTCCTAACAGGCCACAACTGATCCTGTCTGTGGCCTGGGACTTGGAGACTTCTGCTCTAGGCCTTTCCACAGAACATAATCATCTGGTGAATTTTCCAGTGTACATAGTATATTCCCTCCAACATGCTCACTTCCTTGAGTCATTTAATCTCTTCTGCCATCTCCTGTGGAAATTCCAGAATTTTCATTGCATTTATTTAAGCTATCACTTTTTCCATGTATCTAGGATGCATTTCATTATGGGACTTGCAATCACTGAACTACACTAGTGCAGTTGTTTATCTGATATTTCCTCAGATTGATTTTATTTAACTTTCTCATGTGATGTTTCCTGAACTGAATCCATTTCAGAGAGGTACTCTGCACCTTGTCCTGATTATTATTTCAGGGTAAAACCTACTTTTCTATTCTTCCCAAAGTGTAGTCTTCTAAAATATAAATACAGTAAAGGTTTTCTTGATGCAAATGGATGGACAGTTTTGATTGGAGATTATGGATAGACTTATCATCCTCAGTCATAGAGATACATATGAAAGGGAGAAAAATATAATTTTCCTTAACCTTCATAATTTTGTAGTTAGAACAGTTTCCTAAAACAAAAGGCAGATTAGTGAAAGAAAAATCATAAATCTTAGAGAAATGGCAGGTCAAAGGAGGGAAAGGTGGGGAAGCTGTAAGAAGGAAGTAAAATCTGTTCTCAGTTCCTCTGACCCTGATAAGAAATTGAGGATTTGCGTCTGTATCTTGGGCAGGAAATGGGGAGTGAAAGACAGAAAGAACTTTCATTTTTGTGAATTTCATCTTGCCATCAGGCAGATAGAAAAGTTAAAGAGTGTCTGTAAATCAATAATGCTAAATATTTTAGGAAGAAATATTTTGGTGTCCTTTGTACATCTTGTCATTTAATATGAAACTGCTTAAATGTCCTTTCATTGCTATGTGACTTAGGACTAAATCTAGCCTTCATGCAAAAATGGTCCTCAAACAGTGCAATGTGAATTAATAAGTTGAGAGTATTATGCTAGCCAGCTTTCACAATAACAAACACCTTAGGTAAACCACTTATAAAGTGGAAAGGTTTTCTTATGTTCATATGGCAGGACAAAATTGTCCACCTTGTCATGAGTCAGGAGGGAGGAGGAAGGGAGGGAGAGAGAGAGAATGGGGGGGGCAGATCCCACATCTGATCTAGGAACCTCCTACTAGGTCCTCCCTCTTAAAGGTTCCACTTCCCAATAATGCCACTTGGTGACCAGATCTTTAACTTATGAGCCATTGGGGGGACATTCAAACTATAGCAGCTCATAACTTGCATTTGTCTAATTCCATAGCCCAAAGCTTTCAGGAGGGCAATACAAGTGATCTTCTGGGCATAGAATATGGAAGGACACATTGAAACCTTCTATAAACCATACACACTCTGAAATGTGCTATTCACACACTCTACAAGCTCATACTTTGTCACTTTTGTGTCTCATCATCAAGCCTGTCATGTGCCTCCTGAAATTGCCCATGGACATTATATAAAAACAGGTGGCTATATATCAGCTTTATCATATGTATACGAATGTGATGATGGTTATAAACTGGTTGGACAAGACACTCTCACCTGCAAGGATTCACAGTTGTCGTCGGAAGCACCCCAATGTAAAGGTAACTGAGCTCCCTTCTCAGACCATGACCAAGGTCATGGAACTGTAGCTAGGGCATGGGGAGCAAAGCTCTTCTTTGTCAGAGGCAGCACAGAAATATTTTATTTCAGTGTATTTATTTTACATAATTAATACACACAGATGATGCCCCACTGGGAAAAACACTGACACACACGAAAGTACACAAACACAACTCCCCTCCACTTCCTTCTCCCAAACACAGATTTCAGCCTTCTTGATTCAAGCCCTTGTCCTGGTATGTACTTCCAGAAATAGTCTTGAGACATCACACTATGATTACACCACACCTGTGTGCCCAAGGAAGTATTCCAACATGCACACAGGCTCTTCTGGGCCAATTCCAGACCTTATGGAGTGGCAGCTATTCACATCAAAGTCTCTTACTTGCATGATGGGATCATGTGTGTTGAGGGACTCCTAATACCAATCCGTTGTGGCAACGAGAGGAGTCAAAATTGGGTGTGATTTTTAAATGCATACAACAATCAAATTGCTAGATTAGAATCATGCAAGATTTACTTGACACCATTTTCCTTATTGCACACAGAAGGATAATATGCAACAGGAAAACCTCCATGCCTAGAATCTTGTAGCAACATGTAAATTTTTAACTGAAAAATACTTAGTCTGACAGTTACTTTGCTAGCTGAGACTCTGAAGTCACATTCACTTTATAAAGCCTCCAGGCATATTATTTAAATGAGTTATGACAATGCAAAAGCTTCTTACAATCTCTGAATCTAAACTTCCTCCAAGATAAAATGAGATTAAAAGGTGGGACTCATTTTGTAGGTCTATTGTGGGAGATAATTGAGATAGTCATGTAAAGTGCTTAGATCATCATGATCAATAAAAATATTGTTATCAAAATGAGAGAAAAGACAAAACAATAAGTAGTACTTAGATATAACTCACTCTTATGACCTTAGACTACTAGCATGTCTTTTTCATAGCTTGCTTAAAATCTGTTTCCATTGTAGCTCAGTGTCTGAAACCAAAGATCCAAAGTGGAAAGCTGTCTGTGGATAAGCCTCAGTATATTGAATCTGAAAATGTCACCGTTCATTGTGACTCTGGCTTTAAAGTGAAGGGTTTTCCGAGTATCACTTGCTCAGAGAACCGAACATGGTACCCGGAGGTACCCAAGTGTGAGTGGGTAAGTAGAGCAACTCAGGTAGTTTTGTGCTGTCAACTATGAACATGGTGGTCTCCTACAAAGCTCTGTCCTGGCCAGAGATGGTGATATGATGGGCCAAGAATTATTTCTGAGTTCCTCAAAGAAATTCTCTCTTTTTTTTTTTTCGAATCACTCTGGTGAGTTAGCAGTGGCAAATTTCCCTATTCTCATTTGCTTATTGGAAAAATTGAGCACTCTAGAAAGCGGTGTCCTATAGATGTGGGAGTATTGATTGCTGTTTTGAGAACATACGATATGTGATTCTATTGCTGGATGGTCAGCAGAAGTTTCTATACCATACCCATCACCAGCATCTCTTTCAGGAGATACCGGAAGGCTGTGAACAGGTGATTACAGGCAAAAAGCTCATGCAGTGCCTCTCAAACCCAGCTGACGTGCAGATGGCCCTGCAGTTGTATAAGCTGTCTCTGGAGGTTGAACTACTGCGACTACAAATAGATAAGGCAAGAAAGTCTCAGGGGTGATAGCTGCAATGTTCCCCAAAAGAGGAAGAAAAAGGGTTCTGGGATGTTTTGCTGCTTCCAGTTCCATGTAGACCAATTTAGCAACTCTTCTGTCACATTGCACTTTTATTCATGATAATGAATACCTAGAGAAGATAATTTTTAAAGTACAGTGCTTTGTGATTATGGAATTACTGATCATCTGTGCCTCATATATTTGCTTCTCTGCATGCAAAGTGTACATTTTTCAATTAAAAATTTTTATGTCAAAAATCTATTTTGTCTTTGTGGATTTAGTACTCTGTGAAGTGAACGTTTTAAGTCATCACATCAAGTTGATACAGTTGTTTTAATGTATGGGCTCCCATCAGTGTGTCTCAGGACTGCCTCTATTTCACAGTGACACTAAAGCATGTCGTTTGTGTCCTCAGAGTTGAGATTAAATGGCAACACACCCCTAAATCTTGGAGAGAGGTGCAGCCCCTCTGATACCTCATGCACGTTGCTTGGCTCACTCTGCCCGCGAGACAACAGTCGTATTCCATGAGAGGGGGCCTGCCTTTGTGTCTGACGTCCTCACTTTAGCCCCGGAGAAGGAACGCCAAAGGGCTCAAGAAATGAAACCCACAAGTCAGCCACCTGCACATTCCCAAGGCCACCATCTGTTTGGTTACTATTTTTCCTTACCTTAAATTAAAGAGGTTTCAGTAGGTGTTGCCCACATGAGAGCAAACCCCGTCCCAATCTCCTGTGTGTCTTTGGGTACTCTGGAGGGTTTTGCTTCGTTTTCCAGACACCACTTCCTCAGACTCCTGCTTCCTGAGGAGTCTCTTTATCAGTCTGATTTGTCCTCCTCTCTTTTCTCCTTTCACAGAACTCTGTGAGGAATATCAGCACCTTTGATTTAGTTTTACTAAACATACTTAAGAGCTCATGGAGTCTGTCCTGAACTGCTAAAACAACCCTCCTGACATGGACAGTGGCTCAGAACTCTGAGCAAGTGATCAATAGGAGAGAGAAATAAGGGAAGCCAAAGAGGGACCATTACAAGGTCGGGGGTGGCTGCCATTGCTGACAGGGGCCCTGTCTTACCCACAACCCTCAGAGAGCAGGCGGAATGCACTCTCAGTCACCTCCTGGGTAGGAGAACCTGAGGTATTGATCCAGTAGTCCCTTCCCTTGCTGATAAAGACCTCAACCTCCCCAGTCCAAGTGACCGCCATGAGCCCCTGCAGAGAAGGCTCCAAGGATGGAGCGCACTATCAGGCAGGGACATAGGTGACCAGGAGTGGCCCTAGGACTGTTCCCAGTGACCTCCCTGGTAGGCCAAGAGCATAGGGACAGGGCACAGGTGGCCTCCTCTAAGCCACCTTCTCTGAGTGGCTTCAGTTGTTGATGTGTCATTTTGGTGCACTGCATTCTCCCTACACAGATCTCATTTCCCTTGTCCAACCCCTGGGTTTTGTGCCTACCCTTGTCCCATTTTCTTCACTTTTGCTGAGTAACCTGTTTAGTTTCCTCTTGCCCATTTCATGCTGGTCTATACCGGTTGGTCTTGTTAGTGAATTTTCACAAATTGAGGAATTGTCAAACCAGACCATCTACATGAATTAAGTTCAATTAATTCAATTTAATAGAAATTTATTGATATGTCAAGGATCCATCATGACAAACTTGATTCCTTCTTTTTGGTTCTGGGCATGTGAATTTGTGATGTTCCCTGTGATCCTTAGATGCTTTTTGAATTATGTGGTATTATGGATGATACACTGTGTCAATCTGAGAAATTTAGATGTTTAACTAAGAGACTCAGCAGGGAGCCAGGATCCTTACTTTGTAAATAGCCTCATCCTGTGCAAGAGGAAGACACTAAGATTTTGTGAGCTACGCCTGCCCTGGATTGGGAAGGAGCTGCACATATTACTAGAGAAGAAAAGAGGCTTGTTCTCTCTTGTTTTGCTCTGGCTGCTTTTGCTTCTTTTTCTTCTTTGGCTAGCCACCGCCTTGAAGTGTTGCCCTGGTGCCATGACACCCTGCCTCAGATCCAGCTGACTATGGACTTAAACCTCCACAAAGAGTGCGCTAAATAAATGTTTCCTTCTTTCATTTTGGATGTCAGATATTTTGTCCCAACAATGAGAAAAAAGTAACCCAGACATATGTCCTCTTCTGCTCTCATTGTTTAGATATCTCAAGTAGTACAACTTTCATCTTTTCCAAATTATGCACCAAAAATATGATATCAAATAGTGGAAATAACTCTTAGAAACATGCTTTAGAAAAGTCCTGTAAGAAGAATTCATAAGTGAAGGAAGAAATTGTTCAGCCTGCTGTTTCTTGGTGGTTTGAATGAGAGGCAAGAAGGGAGCTTAACTATTTTTTAATGATGATTTTTAGTAAAATTCAGAACACACAGAGAAATAATTGCCATTGGCTTTCCAGAAGGAGGACTGATATATCACATTAATAAATGGAGTCAGTTCACACTCTGCACTTCTTCCATTGCCCTGGTATGGTGGTGCCTGGAAGAAGTGTGAGTCCATGCTCTGTGCTTTTTGATTGTCCCTTGGGGTAGTGGTGTCTGCAAAAGGAGTGTAAGGACACACGCCTTTGGCAGGTGGACTGACCAGAATCCCAAGACTCAGGACAATAGCTGGGCTCTGGGCATGGGCACCCACATGCCTTTGAAGAGACCAGCAATGTGGAAGTGTCTGAAGGAGCAGTTAGGAGCCAGAAGTTTGACCCTGGATTGTACTCCATCACCAGGAGACCAGTCCTAGCCCCCACATCCAGAGGCCAAGATCACTTCCATGGCCAGCACATTTCTGGGCTCTAACATGGAAACCATCACAAAACAGTAAATACTAGATATATTTTGTTACTTTTATTCTCCTTTGTTTATCTGATTGGTTATCCGTGTCCTGTCTGGTTGGATAGCATCTGGTTTCATGTTGTATTCTGTAGTTATTTTTGTATCTGGGTAAGAGGAGTGTGTGTGTGTGTGTGTGTGTGTGTGTGTGTGTGTGTGTGTCTCCTCTTGTATCTTTTTCTTTCTTGATTCTTTTCTGTTATCTTTCTCTTTCTCCTTTTTTTCACTGTTTATCCTTCTTACACTTCTTTTTCATTTTCTTCTAATGATCTTTCCTTTCTCAACCACTTCTTGAATTTACTTTCAAGTGAACAATCATTGTCTCTGCCCTTTCTGATTATTCCTTTGCATTCTATTTTATTCTTTCCCTCCTGTATCCTCCAGTTTCCCAAAAACAGGGTGATTGTCCTTTGACCTCTAGCTTTGATTCTACTGTAACTGACCATATTCATCATTTTATCCTGTCCTCTACCCATTTTAAACTTCTACCCCTGCAGAAACGTAAAATCATTCACAAAGGGAAAAATCACAGTGTATAAGTGCACCGTATATGTTTGATTATGTTTTATAACCTTCAAGTTTACTCCTGTGGATGGAGGTAGTAGGTTAATGGTTGCCATAGTTTGCTAGTAGTTAAACTCTACTTGAAATTATTGTTATTACCAACTGTACCACATTAGCCAGGATGTCATACATGTTATAATAAAGTTTATCTCCTCATATTATGGCATTGTGATTGCGTGGGGTCATAATCATCACCACAGCACAGTACCAAATGATTGAAAACTGAACCAAATAATAATTTTGCATCCTTTACAAATTGGAAAGATAGGTTCCAGGGGTAGCTATAAGGAAACACCCACATCTAGAGGACATTCCTGAGGAATAGACACTCCTAGGGAAGCCTCAATACTAGTGATAAAGAAATCAGCAAGCATCAACATAGAAAACAAATTATAAAAAGAAAATAGAAAATGACAAGACGTAGAAGCAAAATACAACCCCAACCCCCTCTCCCACACAGGACAAGCCCAGAACTCAGTAAAATAGATGAAATTGGAAGTCAAACACTGGAATTTCTAAAGTGATAGCAACAGAAGTGAAAAAACTAGTGGAAAAAGCTACAGAGAAAATAATCTCTCAGGTACAAAAAGAAATGATGCTTAAAATCAAAGATATTGGAGAAGACACAAATAAAAATCTAGATGAAAACAAAATGATGGAAACAAAAAATGCCCAACATAGGAAATAAATGGAACCCATGAAACAGATCCAAACAGAAATCCAAGAGATTAAAACTTCCACTGAAAGTATGTGCAATAGAATGAATGAAGGAGAGGATAGAGTTTCAAATCTTGAAGACAGAATTGAAACTAGTGATCATAAAAAGAAAGATACCTTAAAAATAGCAAGAGGCCATGAAAAATCAATCCAACAGCTTTAAGATGAAGCAAAGAAAAATAACATAAGTTTGATTGGTGTCAATGAAAAAACTGTAGACAGCATAAATATCATAGAAAACTTTTCACAGAAATAATGGAAGAAAACTAACTTCCCAAGTGTAGATAAGCATACAGAACTCCAAACAGCCATGTCCAAAATAAAACTACACAAATATATATAATAATCAAGATTCCAGAAATTCAGAATACTGAAAGCTGTTAGAAAAAGAAACAGGTCACATGTAAAGGAAAACAAATCAGAATCACAGCAGACTTAACACAAACCTTGAAGTCAAGAAGAGCCTGGAGTGAAGTATTTCAAGTACTGAAAACAAATAAAGAAAAAGCAACAACTTCCAACGAAGATTGATGTATACTGGAAAACTATCTTTCAAAATTAATAGAAAATTATGATACTTCCATGACAAAGAAACACTGAAGAAATTTATGACTACCAAATCAACCCTACAAAGAGAACTGAAAGATATTCTACATACAGATAAAAATAACCACAATTCTAAGAATAAAAGCAGAAAGAAACCACCAAGCAGAGCAAGCAATTAAACAGAAGAAATGGATAGGTAACCAACAAGAGGAAAATACCATGAGAAAGATAAGCCAATATATATGAGTTATAACCATCAATGTAAATGGACTCAATTAACCAATCAAAAGAAGCAGACTTACAGAATGGATCAAGAAACAAGCACCAAAATATGCTGTATAGAAGAAACACATTTAACTAAAAAAGAAATTCATAGACAAAGTCAAAAAATGAAAACCAATCTTCCATGACACAGGAACCCAGAAAACAGTAAGGGTAGCTACTCTGTTTGAAGACAGTGTGAACTTCAAACCAAGAAGGATGAAAAGAGATGGAGAAGTTCACTACATACTATTTAGGGGAAATTTTCAAAAGGAAGAGATAGCAGTCATAAATATGTATGCATCAAATATGGGAGTATCCAATTATATAAGATAATTATTAATAGACATGAAAAATCAAATAAGCATAAAAATTATAACAACAAATCTCACTACTACATTGTCACAGAGATATATCAACTAGACAAAAAGTAACAACAAAGAAATATCTGAAATGAACCAAACCTATGAACAAATGGGTGTCTATAGATGTTTTCATAGTGTTCTACCCAATATAATCAGCATATATATTCTTCTCAGCTGCACATGAGACATTCTCTGAAATAAACCGTATATTAGCCCACAGTACATACTTAATTAAGTGCAAAGGAATCATAATTATTCCATGCAAATTATCTGACCACAGTCAATGATATTATAAACTAATGGCGAAAGAAACTGCTTAAACTCCATAAACACATGGAAATTAAATAACACCTGAAACAGCCAATGGGTCACAGATGAAATAAAGGAAGAAATTAAATAATATGTACAACTAAATAAGAATGCAGCAACATACCAGAACTTACAGAACACAATGAAGGCAATCCTAAGAGGCAAATTTATTGCATAGAATTCTCACATCAGGAAAGCAAAACAAGTACAAATAAACAACTTAATGTTACACTTCAAGTTTCTAGAAAAAGAAGAGGAAGACAAACCCAAAACCCATACAAAGGAGGAAATTATACATATCAGAACAGAAATTAATGCAATGGAGACCAAGAAAACAATACAAAGAATTAATGAATTGAAAAGTTGGTTCTTGGAAACAATAAATTAAATTGATAAGTCCTCAACCGACCTTATCAGAAGAGCAAGGATAAAACTCAAATTCATATTTTTGAAATTCATTATATTTTAAAGAGAATAAAACAAAAGAGGGCATAACAAAGCAGATCAGAACACAACAAAATAAGCAACTCAGCACTTTACAATAAGACAACCGTACATTAACAGTAGCTATCATAATATCTCTTTCTCTGCTATGGTGGAGCATAGTTTCAAACACAATAATATCAAACATAACAAAATAGTATAAAACCATTCAAAAGAATGAAAGAATTACAGGGTGTTCTGAACCGAGTAACAGAGAATGATCAATGGCTACTATAATATCTCATTTTCAATAAAAAAATTTGTTTATACTATCACATATATTAAAATCCCAATAAGACACAACATGATAGAACCGATGGTAATAGCAGAATAGAAGCATGGTAGGACTTCAGAGAAAGACAATATTAAATCTGCAATGGCTGCCATAATGGTTTTTTTTCTTCAAAACAGCTGTTCATACCATCACACATAATAAAGTCAAACAAAACAGAGTAAAACCACTACAGCTGATGAATGAAAACATTGAAAGGCTTCAAAGCAATGAAATGGGGAATCATGATTACCATAAAATCTTATATACTCTTACCAACTCTCATATGAAGGAGACTATACGGTATTTACAAATGTGAGTTTGGTTTATTTCACTTATGAGTATGGCCTCAAGTTGTGTCCATTTATTTATAAATATCTCAATGTGATCATTCTTTATAGCTGAGTAGTACTCCATTGTATAAAAATACCACAACTTTTTTATCCATTCCTCAGTTGATGGGCACTTAGGTTGTTTCCAAGATCTAGCTATTACAAATTGTGCTGCTATGAACATGGGTGCACAAATATCACTGTGGTATGATGTTTCCAGTTCTTCTGGGAATATGCCCAGAAGTGGAATAGCAGGGTCAAATGGGATCTCCAGATCCAGCTTTTTGAGGAATCTCCAGACTGACCTCCACAGTGGTTGCACCAATCTACACTCCCACCAACAGTGCAGAAGAGTTCCTTTTTCTCCACAGCCTCTCCAGCATTTATTGTTGGTAGTTCTTTTTATCCTGGCCATTCTTTCTGGAGTGAGATGGAATCTCAGTGTGGTTTTAATTTGCATTTCTCTAATGACTAATGATGATGAACATTTTTTCATGTATTTATTTGCCATTTGTATTTCTTCATCTGAGAACTGTGTATTCATTTTAGATGCCCATTTTTGGATTGGGTCTTTGAATTTCGAGGGTCTGAGTTTTTTAATTCTTTATAAGTTCTAGACAGAAGTCCTTTGTCTGACGGACAGTCCATTAAAATTTTCTCTCAGTTTGTGGGGTTTTTTTTCACTCTGCTGAAAATCTCTTTCGACATACAGAAACTCTTTAATAAGATGTGATCCCAGTTATTGATTCTGGGAAGTATTTCCCGTGTGGTTTGATTTTTGTTCATGAATTCTCTACCTACCCCTATATCATCAAGCTTTTTCCCAACTTTGTCTTCCAACAGATTTAGTGTTTCTGTTTTAATATTTAGATCTTTGATCCATTTAGATTTTAGTTTAGTACATGGTGATGGGCATGGGTCTAGTTTTAGTTTTTGGCATATGGATAGCCAATTTTTCCAGCACCATTTATTAAAGACACTATCGTTTTTCCAGTGAACCGTTTTGGCCCCTTTATCAAAGATAAGATAATTGAGTGTGTTTGTAGTTGTGGTTGTATCTTCTAATCTATTCCATTGATCTTCAGATCTGTTTTTATTCGAGTACCATGCTGATTTTATTACAGTAGCTTTGTAGGATAACTTCAAGTACGGGATTGTGATGCCTCCTGCCTTGCCTTTGCTGCTTAGAATTGCCTTTGCTATTCTAGGTCTCTTCTGGCTCCACATGAATTTTAGGAGGGATTTCTCTAGATCTATGAGGTATGCTAGTGGTATTTTAATTGGGATTGCATTGAATCTGTATAATAATTTTGGGAGAATGGCCATTTTCACAATATTTATTCTTCCTATCCATGAACAAGGGATGTCCTTCCATTTTCTGAGGTCTTTTTTGATTTCTTTTTTCAGGGTATTATAATTTTACCTGTATAGGTCTTTTACTTCTTTCATGAGATTAATTCCTAAGTATTTCATTTTTTTTGGATGCTAGTGTAAAGGGTGTGGCTTCTTTTATTTGTATATCAGTATTTTTGTTGTTAGTGTATAGGAATGCTATTGATTTTTGAGAATTGACTTTGTATCCAGCTACATTGCTGAATTTATTTATTATATCTAGGAGTTTTTCAATGGAGTTTTGGGGGTCTTCTATGTAAAGTATAATGTCATCTGCAAATAATGATAATTTAACTTCCCCTTTTCCTATCTTTACTCCTTTTATTTCTCTTTCTTGTCTTATTGCTCTGGCTAGTATTTCCAGTACTATGTTGAATAGGAGTGGTGATAGGGGACATCCTTGTCTTGTGCCTGATTTTAAGGTAAAGACTATCAGTTTTTGGCCATTTAATATGATGATGGCTGTTGGTTTGTCATAGATGGCTTTTATCATATTGAGGTAAAGACGATCTATTCCAATTCTCTGTAAGGTTCTTATCATGAATGAGTGTTGGACTTTATCAAAATCTTTTTCTGCATCTATAGAGATGATCATGTGGTTCTTACTTTTGGCTCTATTGATATGGTGGATTACATTTATTGATTTATGTATGTTGAACCATCCCTGCATTTCTGGGATGAATCCCACTTGGTCATGGTGTATAATCTTTTTGATGATTTGCTGCATCCTGTTTGTCAATATTTTATTGAGAATTTTTGCATCTATGTTCATTAGGGAGATTGGCCTATAGTTCTCTTTTTTAGTTGGGTCTTTCTCAGGTATTGCTACTAAAGTAATATTTGCTTCCAGGAATGACTTAGGAAGAATTGCTTCCCTTGCAATTTCATTGAAGAGTTTGAGGAGTGTTGGAATTAAGTCTTCTGTGTCTTTCTTGCAGAATTCCACAGTGAATCTGTCTGGGCCTGGGCTCTTCTTTGTTGGCAAGGGCTTAATTATATTTTTAATTTCATTAATGGAAATTGGGTTATTCAGCAGTTTTACATCTTCCTGACCCAGATTTGGTAGTTCATATGTATCTAGGAATCTGTCTATTTCTTCTGTGTTATTGAACCTATGAGAGTACAGGTTTTTGAAATAGGTATTGATGATCTTCTGTATTTCCACTGAGTCTATAGTAATGTCACCTTTCTATTCCTTATTGCATGAATTTGAGTTTTTTCTTTCCTTTTTTTAAATAAAGTTGGCTAGGGGCTTATCAATTTTATTTATTCTTTCAAAGAACTAACTCTTTGATTCATTGATTCTTTGAATTGTTTTCTTAGTCTCTATTGCATTAATTTCTGCTCTGATCTTTATAATTTCCTCCCTTCTTTTAGCTTTGGGCTTGGCTTGCTCTTCTTTTTCTAGATGCTTGAGTTGTAGCATTAGGTCGTTTATTTGTGTTTGTTCTGTCTTCCTGATGTGGGAACTCAGTGCAATAAATTTTTCTCTGAGGACTGCTTTCATTGCATCCCACAAAATCCAGTAAGTTGTGTTTGTATTTTTGTTTGCTTGTTGATATTGTTTAATTTCTTCTTTATTCCTCCATGACCCACTGATTGCTCAAGAGTGTATTACTCAGTTTCCATGTGTTTGTGAGGTTTTTGCAGTTGCTTTTATCATTAATTCTAGTTTCATGCCACTATGATCTGATAACATGCATGGGATAATTTAAATTCTTTTGCATTTACTCAAATATGTTCTGTGGGCTAGCATATGGTCTGTCTTAGAGAATGTCCCATGTACTGCTGAGAAGAATGTATATTCTGATGTTGTTGGATGGAACACTCTATATATGTCTATCAAGTCCATTTGTTCACAGGTGTGACTCAGGTCTCTTATTTCTTTGCTGATTTTCTGTCTAGTTGATCTGTCTCTTTGTGTCAATCACATGTTAAAATCTCCTGTTATAATTGTGTTATTGATTATTTGATTTTTGATTTCTGTTAATATTTGCTTTGTATAGCTGGGTGCTCTGGAATTTGGTGCATATATATTTAAGATTGTTATCTCTTCCTCTTGAAGTTTTCCCCTAACTAGTATGTAGTGGCCTTCTTTATCTCTTTGGATCATTCTTGGTTTGAAGTTCACATTGTCTGCAAACAGAATAACTACTCCCACTTTTTTTTGGTTTCCTGTTGCATGAAGTATTTTTTCTTCATCCTTTGACTTTCAGTCTATGGGTTTCCTTTTGAGTTAGATGGGTTTCTTGTAGACAGCATACAGTTGGATGTTGTTTCTTGATCCATTCTGCCAGTCTGTTTCTTTTGATTGGTGAGTTGAGGCTATTTACATTAATGGTTGTAACTGTTATATATTGGTTTATTGTTGACATGTTACCTTTCTGCTGTTGTGTCTTTAGCTTTCCATTCTGTTTAATTATCTGCCTTGCTTGGTGGTTTTATCCTATGTGTATCTAGAATATCTTTCAGTATTCTTTGTAGGCTTGGTTTGGTGGTCATGAAGTTTTTCCACTGTTGTTTGTCATGGAAGTATCTTATTTCTCCATCCATTTTGAAGGACAGTTTTGCAGGGTATGTCAGTCTGGGTTGGAAGTGGTTTTCCTTTAGGATCTGAAATACTTCACTCCATGCTCTTCTTGATTTCATTGTTTGTGTTGAGAAGTCTGCTGTGATTCTGATAGGTTTTCCTTTATAGGTGATCTGTCTTTTCTCTCTAACAGCTTTTAGTATTTTGTTCTTATGGTGGATTTCTGGGATGATGATTATTATGTGTCTGGGTGTAGTTTTATTTTGGTTATGGCTATTTGGAGTTCTGTATGCTTCACTAATCCAAATGTCAGTTTCCATTCTCATGTTTGGGAAGTTTCCAGCTATTACTTCTGTAAATATCCTTTTGATATTATTTGTGCTGTCCCCTTCTTTTTCATTAATCTCTATTAATCTTATGTTAGTTTTGTTTGCATCATCTTGCAACTGTTCAATTGTTATTTCCTGATTCTTTGTTATTTTTAAAAGATCTTTCCTTTCCTGTTCACTAGCTACAAACTTATCTTTGAGGTCTGAAATTTTATCTTCACTTTCATTGAAGTGGTTTTGGCAGCTTTCAATAGAATTTTTCATTTCTTGTATATCTCTTTGAATCTGCTTTATGTATTATGTTTGTTTCTTATAGTGTTCATTCAGGGATTCTATCTGTTTGCTTTGTTCCTTTAATGTTTTAGCTGTGTCTTCACTAGATTGTTCACTATTTCTTTCACTCCTTTTATCATTTCTTCTTTTACCTGGGCAATTATTTCTGATTTGAATTTCTCCATAGCATCCCCTAGTTGCTTGTTTATTTCATTTCATTTATTTCAGTCATTTCAGGCGTATGGCTTCTATTTTCTTCTATGTACATGGCTCCTAGGCTTTCTTGGGATGGGCTGGAGATTTGAGCCTGCCTTTTGGTCTTTCCTTTTGTCATTTTTCTATATTTCCTTGCTTTGAGCAGTGTTCCAAAGCTTCCTCTGGGTGTGTGGCAAATCACCTCCTGCACCCTCAGCTCCTGGAACAGTCCCGGCACCCCCACAGGTTCTTGGCTCCCTAAATTGAGAGGCGGAAGCTGGGCATGGTGAACTGGGGCTGGCAGAACCTCCAGGCTGCAATCCTCTGTCCTGGGGGGGGTGGATATGAACTCAACCACTGGGAGTGCTGGTCTTAAGCTCTCCCCAGGCCAGACCAAGCAGGCTGAGAGTCACCCTGCGCAGTCTCTGTCTCCTGAACTGAAAGCAAGCTGCTGGGCATAGTGGACTGAGGCCCTAGAACCTGCTGGGCCCAGTCCAGTGTCCCTAGTAGCTCACTAGAAACTCAATCACTGGGAGCACAGGTCAACTCTCCCCAGGGCACTGGGACTCACCTTGCACAGTCCCAACTCCTGAAATTCTTTTATTCAAAGATAAAAAGAAAGAAAAAGAAGAAGAAAAAAAACAAAAAAATTTCAAATCATGTCAATTGGGGGCAACAAAGACTCAAATTCATGCACTGAGGAATGAAAAAGGTGAAATCACTATAGATATTGTGAAAATTCAGATTGTCATCAATACCTATTTCAAATGTTTTTACTCTCATAGGATAGAAAACAAGGAGGAAATTGACAGATTCCTAAATATGAATGAATTGCCAAAGTTAAATCAAGAATACATAAAAATTTTCAATAAACCCATATCAGTTACTGAGATTGAAAATGTAATTAAAAACTTACCAACAAAGAAAATCTCATGTCCTGATGAATTCACTTCTGAATTCTACAAGAAACTTAGAGAATATTTAATGCCAGTACTCCTCAAAATCTTTAATGAAATTTAAAGGAAAATAATACTTCCTAACTCATTTCTGAAGGCAAGTATTACCTTGATACCAAACCAGAGAAAGACCCAACAAGAAAAACAGAATTATAGGCCAACATTCTAATGAACAGAGATGCAAAAATCCTCAATAAGATACTGGCAAACAGAATGCAGCAAATCATCAAGAAGAGTATACACCATGACGAACTGGGATTCACACCAAGAATTCAGGGATGGTTCAGTACATGCAAATCAATAAATATAACAGAACCAAAGAAAAAAAATCACACAATCATCTCAACAGATGCAGGAAAATCTTTTGATAAAATTCAGCACTCATTCATGATAAAAACCCTTCAGAAAACCAGAATAGATGGTCTCTACCTCAATCTGATAAAAGCTATCTATGACCAGCCAACAGCCAAAATCCTACTAAATGCACAAAAATTGAAAGCTTTCACTCTAATGTCAGGAACAAGATAAGGATATCTATTATCACCTCTCATATCCAATATAGTTCTGGAAACATTAGCCAGAACAATTAGACAACAGAGTGATAAAAGATATAAGGATAGAGAAGGAGGAAGTTAAATTATCAGTATTTGCAGATGACATGATACTTTATGTAGAATAACCCAAAAACTCCACAAAAGACTTTTATATTTAACAAGAAAATTTAGTAGTATAGCTAGATAAAAAATCAAAACTCAAAAATCAATATATTCCTGTACACAAAAAACAAATTCACTGAGTTAGAAGTTATGGAAACAACGCCTTTCACATTAGCATCCAAAAAAAAAAAAAAAAAAAAAAAACCTTAGGAATCAATCTACCAAAAGAAGTAAAAGATGCATACATTGAAAATTACATTACTCTGAAAAAGAAGATTGAAGAGAATATCAGAAAATGGAAAGATATCCTTTGCTCATGGATAGGAAGAACCAACATTGTAAAAATGGCCATTCTCCCAAAACTGTTATATAGATTTAATGTAATCCCAATCAAAATACTAGTAACATACCTCACAGAACTAGAGAAAACATTCCTAAAATTCATTTCAAAGCAGAAGTGAGCTCAAATAGCAAAGACAATCCTGGGCAACAAAGGCATAAAGGCATAACAAAGGCATCACAATCACTGTCTTGAAATTATACTACAAAAGTACTATGATAAAATCAGCATGATATTGGAAAAAATAAAGAAAGAAAGGAAAAAAGAACAGAGCAGAACAAAATAAAACAAAACCAGATCTGAAGACCAGTGGAACACGTTAGTTGTGGACACTACTAAAACTATTACAAACACATTGAGGTACCTTATCTTTGACTGTAGAAACCACCTAGAAGGCTCTGCTTGAAAGAAGAGCAATTATCTCCATTTTGGATTAACTTGGCCCTATCTCCATATATTGATATGTGCAGAGCTGATAGCCATTTCTTTGTTCCTTCAACTGGCTTGAAGCAGTGTAAACTGGGACACCCAATGAATTGCAGTCATCTAGGAACTCTCAGTGAGGCCCAGGGGAAGTCTGCTCCCAGCATCCCACAGTCAGGCCCAGGGGAACTGAGAGTCTGCATCTAGTGACTTGCAATCATCTGAGAACCCTTGGTGAAGCCTGGGGGTACTGGGAATCTACATCCAGGTATCCTTGGTGCAATCCATGGGGATTTGGAAGTTGCACGCAGTGACCCACCCACACCCAGGAACCATAGGTGAGGTTCTCAGGAACTGGTCAACTGCACCCAGTGACCTGTGCATGCCCAGGAACCATCTCTATGGCCCACAGGGACCAGGAATCTGTGGCCAGACACTTCCAGCCATTAATAACCCTCAGTGAGGCCTGCAGCTGGACAGGCCACTAGCACAGTAAGCAACTAGGACTTAGCATCTAGCTGATTCAGAGGGACACAGGACAATACCAAAATGAAAGAACAAAATGCCATCTCAAACTTCCAGCTCATCCAAATCAAGTCCAGGAGACATAGACATGGATTAAATTTGAAATCACAAACCTGAAATTTCAGAAATAATAGCAATGGTGGTACAGAAACAGCTCTAGGAAGCTATAAAAGAAATCAGATCAGAAATAATCTCTCAGGTAAAAACATAAATCATAAACATAATGAAAGGGTTGGTGAGTATATCCAAAAAAGACATAGATTAAAAAACAGAGAAACATAGGAAACTTTGGAAACTTCGAAGAAACAATACAAAACAATTAGAATACATGAAACAGATTCAAGGATATATCCAGGAAATCAAAAATTCCACTGAAAGTTGGCAAAACCACATGAATGAAATTGAAGACAGATCCTTAGATCTTAAACATAGGGTTGCAGCTAGTGATCATGAAAGGAAAGATCTCTTAAAAATAATAAGTACTCAGGAAATGACAATTCAACAGCTGCAAGATGATGCAAAGAGAAACAATATAAGGCTCACATCAAGAAAAGAGAATGAGCACAAATAAACAACCTAAGGCTACACTTCAAACTTTCAATAGAAAAAGAACAAGTCACACCCAAAATCCAAAGAAAACAAAACAATGAAAATGATACAGGACTTTAAAGTAAGACAATAGAGAATTGACAATGGCTAGCATCCTCAAAAGGAAATCTCCCATAGTTGCTATATTTCATGTTGTTATCCTCTAAATAGATACTCAGTCTACCTGCTTTAGGCCTGCAAAGTCAATCAAGGCAGTAAGCTATTTTTTTTACTTCAGGGAGTATCATCTCAGCTTGTGTTTCTCCAAATCGGCTGGTTGCTAGGAGTTTATCAATTTTACGTATTCTTTCAAAGAACCAACTTTTTTTTATTTTGAAGAGAATAAAACCAAATGAGAAAAAACAAAATGGGGTCAGTCAAAACAAAAGTATGTACATAGTGCATGACTTAAAACCAAAATACAAAGGTAATCAACAATGGTTACCTTAATGTCTCTTGTTATCTTCAATAGAATTGTCCATATCATCAGGCATAATAAGATTGGACATAGCAGTATAGAACAAAGTCAATAAAAACAAAATGTTGGAGACATTATGGGTTAAAGATCATAGTCAAACCAAAATGGGTATCATAGTGAATCTTCTTGTCTTCAAAGTAGTTACCTATACCCTCAGACTTGATACTATAAAACAAAACAGATTTGAATAAAATCAGTCAAAACAAGACAGTGATCAAACAAAACAGATTCAAATAAAATCAGTCAAAACAAGACAGTGAAAGCAATACAAGGCTTCAAATCAAGCTAATAGGAAATAAAAAATGGTTACCATAGTGTATCCTGCTATCTTTGGAATAACTGCCCATGCTATCAAATCTAGTACAAGTAGACAAACTGGAACAGAATATAACCAAACTAAACAGAGCAATTAAAACAATATGGGTTTCAAATCATGATACAATATTAACAATGGCCACTGCCTTCCCTTTTTAGACAATTCCTCCCCTTTCACTTTCACAGGGTACATTGTACATTTTGTATCTCACTAATTCCTTTAGTTTTTAGATTAGAGAGGCAATCTGCTATTCACCTAAGTGATTCTGAACCTTTTTACCCCTGAGCATGATCTCAAGTTGTATCCATTTACCTACAATAGCTTCAAGGTTTTCCTTCCTTATAGCTGAGTAGTTCTCCATTGTATAGAAGTGTCATGTCTTTCCAACCAATCTGCAGCTGATGGGTGAGCTACCCCCACTTTTTTCTGGTTCCTTGTCACATAGAGCATTATTTTCTCATCTTTGACTTCTAGTCCATAAACCCTCTTTCAGGTTAATTATATTTCTTATATAGAGCATTTTGATGGACCCTATCACTGGATCCACTCTGCCTGTGTTTGTTATTATTGGTGAATCAAGGCCATCTCATCTCTGCCATGCTATTTTTCTGCCATTGGTTGTCTACTTTTCCTCTTCATTCCACTGTCTTCCCCATTCAGTGAGCCTCCTCTGCTGCTGTTCCTGAAACCATGGTCTTTTTTCCCTCTCTAGAATGTCTTTCAGTATTTTTTGTAGGGTTGGATTGGTGGTCATGAACTCCCTCAATTCTTCTTTGTCATGGAAGCTTGTTTCTCTATTAATTTCTAGAGACAGTTTTGCAGGGTATATCAATCTGAGTTGGAGGTTATTTTCTTTCAGGGCTTGGAATACTTCACTCCAAGCTCTTCTTGATTTGATGGTTTGTGTCAAGAAGTCTGTTGTGATTCTGATGGGTTTTTCTTTATAGGTGATCTGTTTCTTTTCTCTGACAGCTTTTAATATTCTGTTCTTGTATTGGATTTCTGGGATCTTGATTATTATATGTCTGGGTGTAAATCTATTTTGGTTATAGCTGGCTGGAGTTCTGTATGCCTCATATATCTGAATATCATTTCCTTTTCCTATGCTTGGGAAGTTTTCTTTAATTATTTCCCTGAATGGCCTTTGTATTTCATTTGTGTTTACCCTGCTTCTTCACTCACATTTTTTATTCTTAAATTATAGATCCTCTTGTCATCTTCTAGCCTTTGTATTGTTACTTCCAGGTTCCTTGTTATTTTTAAGAAATCTTTCCTTTTGTGATCACAAGTTGCAAACCTATTTTCAAGGTTTGATAGTCTATCTTTAGTTTCTTTCAAGCAGTTTTGCCAGCTTTCAATGGAGTTTTTTAATTTCCTGGTAATCTCTTTGAATCTATTTTATGTATTCTAAATTTTTTTATAATCTTCATCAAAGGTTTCCCTCCTTTTTCCATGCTCCTTTATTCTTCAGTCTGTGTCTTCTTTAGAGATGCTTAGCATTTCTTTTTTTTCTTATATCTTCCTTTACTTATATTAATATTTCTGTTTTAAATTCTTTTATAATTTCATGAAGTTGTTTCTTTATGTCAAATGTTGTTGCTTCAGAAACTTCAGGTGTGCAACTCCTGATCTCTTCTGTGTTTACTTCTCCTGGGCCAGTACTGCTTGGATTGGAGGCTGGAGACTGCCTTTTGTTTCTTCCTCTTGTCATGTTCCTGGTTTCTTCCAGACCAGTGAATAGTGGGGTCCCCAGCACTTCCTGTATTGGTTATAATTACTCTGAAGCATGCCTGCTAAGGATTGCTGCTTTCCCCATTCTGCTGGTGACTCCTGGAGTATAAGCAGGGGCAGGGCAGCCTGGCCCCTCCCTTCCTAGCTGGTTACTCACTGGGAGTCTTCACCACGTTAGTATGTGCTGCATGGGTGGGGTTTGTTGTTGATAGCTTTGGGGAAACCTTGGCCTTGGCTACTGGATCATGCATAGGGGTGAGACTCAGTCCAAGCAATTCTCATCAATCTGCTCTGCACTAGGAGTGGTTGAATAAAGCTGGCTGCAGTTCTGGTTCTGGGTTTATCCTGCCTGACTCCAAAATGGCACCCAGCTAATTGTCCACTCCCACAGGAGGACTGTGTCCCCCACACTCACTGCTCTGATCTTTATAATTTGTAGTTCTGGTTAAGAATGTTTTATGGATATAGAGAAACTGGTTTTAATACTAGGATTGAGTGGAAAAGAATGATTTTTTTTCCATTTCCAAGATTAATTTCATAAGTAAGTTAATTTCTTAAATAAAATTGCAATTGGCACTGCCTAAAAAGTCACATTCCACACCATCTTACTGGATTAGAATGGGTAGCTATTAATGCTTATATTTTCAGATTATGAATGTGCTTGGATAAAGAGTTGTCCACCTCAAGCTGTAGATTTTAAGAATATTCCAGAATAACTGAGACTTTAAAATGTCAATCCCTTATTTTTCCTTCCTTACTTCCTTTATGAATGTCATGGAGCAGTACAGTTACTGTCATACTAATATGAAATATTTCTCCACTTGAAAATTTATTCTTTTGTTGAAAAATCTTTCAAAAATTATCTAAAATATATGCATGTATACATAGACAGATATCAAAATGATAAAGGTAGAATAAGTAGCAAACCTCCATTACATGTTCTCTTTCTCTAATTTAAATTTAAATTTTATATTTAAATTTTGGGATATAACTCAGCAGCATAGCACCTGCCTGACAAGTGCAAGTTCCTCAGTTTGATTTTTGATACAAACAAATTTAACTTTTGCATAAAATTTTATGGATTGTAAATCAGGTAACAAATGCATCTATTTCTTGACCTAAAAGTTTTTAAAAATTATATAAAATAAATACCTGTTTTATAAGATGTTATACTCTCTAAACTCATACATATCCTTTCTCCCAATTCTAAGAATCACTATCATCCTTTGTAGAATTTTTTTCCTGGTACTTATCTCCATATTTTTAGACAATACATTGAGTTATTCACTTTAAGCATTATAAATGGATTACAAAGATTTAATCATCTTCTAATACACTCTTGCCTTTCCTCTTTCCTTTGATATGGTCATTATGCAATTTTGGTTAAAACAATAACTTTCATGTGTATGCATTTATCCCGAATGTTCCAAGGGCATCTGTTCTTTTCTTTTTTTAACTATAAAGATAGTAAAATCCAACAAAACAAAACAGAACACAGTCAATCAAAACAAAGCAGCAAAACTGGTACAGAACTTCAAAGCAGGATACTAGGAAAACAACAATGGCTACCATAGTATATCTTGTTATCTTCAAAGTAGTTGTCCATTCCAACAGATATAGCAAAATCAAATAAAAAACAAAACAGAATAAAACCAATCAAAACAGAATATTAAATAAAGCAAAAACAATTAATTATATCACAACAAAGCAGTGAGAACAATATTGGATTTCAAAGACAAGATAGAAGGAAATCCCCTGTATTTGTTATATTACATACTGTCATCCTCTCAAAAGATGCTCAGACCATTGGCCCCAGGCCTGCAAAATCAACCAGACAATACAAGCATTTAGTTGCTTTATGCACCTTAGTTGCTATCAACTTAGACTGTCCTCCAAACCCACTAGTTGCTTATAGGAGGGAGTGTGTTTGGTTCTCAGCCTATTCACTGGTCGTCTCACTGGAGGCACTGATTTTTCTCTTCCTTAAACCCACATGGCTCGTGAGATTTATCAGAAAGGCTGGCTAGTTGGCTTCTTGTTGGGTCCTCCCAGACCCAGCATCCTTTTTCCTTTCCTTTCCTTTCCTTTCCTTTCCTTTCCTTTCCTTTCCTTTCCTTTCCTTTCCTTTCCTTTCTTTCCTTTTCCTCTTCTCTTCCCTCCTCTCTCCTCTCTCTCCTCTCCTCTCCTCTCCTCTCCTCTCCTCTTCTTCTCTTCTCTTCTCTTCTCTTCTCTTCTCTTCTCTTCTCTTCTTCTCTTCTCTTCATGTCCTTAATGTTGCTTTAAATGATATTTATTTGCTCACTTGCTTTGTTTTCTCTATTTCTATTTCTAGTTCTTAAATATTTCAAAGAATGTTTCAATCTTTTTCCTAGAGCCCATGATTCTCTCCTGTGATCCTAGTTTAAGTGTCCTTAGCAATAGATCTTGAAACAAGAATTCAAGTGTCAGCAGTTTGTTTTTGATGTTCAGGGAACACCAGGAGAAAAGAAGCAGGAGATAGGGAAGGAAAAACAGCTCAGAAAGATACGTAATCAAAGTAATGCTGACCAACATCTAATGCCAAGGGGAATGAGTGAAGATGTTGAATTCACACCACAGAGTGTTATGTGTAAGAACAAGGAATTGGACTTACACAGTTACTTTAACTGTCTTTTATTGAAATCTATTTCTGAGGAATGTTAAATACCTTCCCTTTGCCCTGCTAAGTGTAGATCGGAGTAGCCATCAATAGTTCTGGAAAAAACTTGGGTGAAATGAAACACATAGCAGGTAGAAGTTGGGACAGTGAGGCCTTTTAAAATTAAATTGTGGCTATAGTAGAGACTCATAACTGTTCTCCTATATTAACCTCTGTGCTAAGTAGAGAACCATTTGCATAATTGTAAATATGAGTGGGGCTGCCCAACTAGACCTTTCCTTGAATAACTACCTAATACAGTACCTGCAAATTTCTGGGTACCTCCTTTCAAAAGGAAGTTACTTGTTTTTCACTTTTTCTTTCCTGTTGCTGAGGACCAAAATGATGACCAGTTTTGGTAAGCCAACTTCTGCCATATTGACAACAGCATTTGGGGAGCAGCAGGGAAGGTGGCTGAACTCACTAATAAACAGGAGCTATTCCTTGGCTTTCCAAGGGTAGGTGGTTGAGTGAGTGGTTGACCATTGAGAATACTTTTATGGGGTTTTTTGAGGGAAGGAGGGAGTTGAGAAATAAACTTTCACCTGGCCTGAACTACTGAGTTTTAGGGTGTCTTGTCTTCTGGCCAGTGCAAGAAGGAGTCCCTAAGTATGAATGTTTATTGATGCCTGCTGTGTTGCTATATGGTTTCTCCAGAGTTTTAACTTCTAGGCTTTGGGCTCTTATAACTTGAATTTACAACTTAAATTTCTACCAAGAAAGATGAGATTCTACCTTCTCTATTTTTTAAATTTTTATAAGAGCAGAATATATTTAGTGAGAGAAAGAAAGTTTCTGTCCAAGAAAGAGTCAGAAGGAATCCCAAGTGGGTTGCCTGAGATTCTGTCTTTATGTTACCTCTGAATTCTCTGCTCTCAGCTTTCCTCAGGCTCAGGTCATTTCCACTATAGTACTTTGTGCTGTCGACCCCAGGAGGATTTTTCTTTCCTGAGCCGATCCCTCCTATCCTTAGAAGGCAGAGCAGCGGCCTTCATCTCCTTGTCTTCAGGGAGTCTTTTCCTTTACAGTAGGACCAACTCAGTTTTTTTTTCCTCAGAGATTTGCCTATGTTGTTCATGAATTATTATGCTATGAGTAAGTAATGTAGAATATATGAAATGTTAATTAGGTCCCAGAATTCAGTTCTGCCTAAAAGAAGTCAGCTATAAAAAACCTGCTGCCAAATGATATTCTTTGACCATAGGCAAATAAATGAAACTAAATGAATTATTTCAATTCCACACTGGTAGAGGTTCCATAAAAAGTTATAACTGAAAGGATCTATTTTCAGTGAATAGCTAGTTTATGATTGCATACGCAAAAAAAAGAGAAAAATAATTTTCTAAAATTTCTGTGAATCAAGCTGTTACTATTCATAGTATTATTTCCTGGCCATCCTAACTAAGTAATTGACTTTCAGATATTTATAATGAGTCTGTTTAGAGACTTAAAGATACAATGAATTTAACCTTCATTAAACTTATAAAAATCTAGATGATTAATGTAATTTTAAAATCTATTTCTATAATTTTTTCTATAGACTTTAGATGTCATCTGTCTAAATATAAAATAAAAACCTGATTATTACAAATTTTAGATGGTATCAGAATATATACCCATAGTTTAGATCAGGAGATAGAAACTACACACACACTGAAACAAAGAAGGTTAATATAATTAAAAGAGTAACTGTGGGAATGTGAAAAAAATCTATATGGTATCCTAAATACTCAAAGGGGAAAAATTCAAAGGGTGGGTGCTTTTTTGTTTAAGACTGAAGAAAGAAAGAAATAAATCCACAATGAATTCCATTCATTGATAGAACAATCAGTCCAAAAATTAGCAAAGATACAGAAGAACCCCAAAACACCATTAACCAATATGAAATGTTAATCGGTTCCTAAAATTAAAACAGTATGTGACTGACATCTAGTTGACTTTACTCCACAACAGCAGAATACAAATTTGTTCCAAGTTCTCAAAGAACATATATCAACAACAACCACGTCCGGGGTCATAAAACGAATTTCAGCAAATCAAAAAGATTGGAAATCATACAGAATGTTTTCCATGGCTAAAAAGGGATCAGACTAAAATCACTTGCAGAAAGATAATGGGAAAACAAAATCTCTAAAACCTGGGGTCAAATAAGCACTTCTAAAAGGGAAGGGATATTCTATAGGTGGGCTTTGGACTTCATTTGAAAATGTGCAGTTGTAATTCACCAGGTACTGGAGAAGGTCGCTGGTTGGCTGGGCCAGAGTTGGTCTGCAGGCACTAGGCAAGCAGAAACTAACCACTGAAAACACAGATGAGGGACAGGGGACTCACAGCTGGCAACTGCATGTATAGGCCTGTGGATGGGATGGGAACACTGGAGCATGGAGAGTCTTTGGTGAACAGATGGTGGCCGGATGCACAGGGATGTAGAGAATGAGCGGCCAGGAGGTGGGGCCTAGGCAGAGGAAGTGGGTCATCACCGGAGCACTCCTCTGACGGTGAACCTTTTCTCTGTCTCTTGATCTTGTTCTGTTTCCTGGCTACTATGAAGTTAGCAGTTTTGCTCAACCAAGCCCTCAACCATGATGGCTTTGTTACCTGACCTTAGACTGAAATCAAGAGCCAAAATAAACCTTTGTGTTTGTCAAGCATTTGGTGACAGTCATGAAAAGCTGACTAATACACTTGCTAAAATTGTGACCCTAATATGTCCATCAGAATCACTTCTGATGATATTGAACTTAGTCTGAGGATTGTTTGTAGTTGTTTAAACTCAGTTATAAGAGCTAGACTTTCAACTCTGCCACATGCTGATGAGTTAAGCATGTCTGGTGTGAATGGTCTCATTCTTCAAAGAAAAAGGTGAGACCACTGGGCCAAGAGAACTCATTACCTAGTTTTCCTCACTTCCATCTCTACATTTTGTGCAATATTTTCCCTCAGTATCTGAAGAGGATTGGATTTTTGGTACCCAATTGAAGGATACTCAAGTTGCTATGAAAAATAGTACAATACTTGCATATAACCTACACATATTCTCCAACATACCTTAAATCATCTCTAGATAACTTATGATATTTATACAATGTAAGTATTATGTAGATGTAAATGGTTTTTACATTTGTGATTAATAGAAGAAAATAATTATTATTCGGTACAGGCACAACCATGGTAGGCCCAACTACTTTGTGCAACACTGGGAATTGGTGTGTGTGTGTGTGTGTGTGTGTGTGTGTGTGTGTATGAGAGAGAGAGAGAGAGAGAGAGAGAGAGAGAGAGAGAGAGACGAGAGAGAGAGAGAGACATGTCAGGAGAGCCAGCTTCCTACTTGCCCTTTATGGGTAAAGGGAGCAAAGGAGAAAATAATCACTGTGATATCTTACAAAATTTGAAGACTAGATTTGGGGGAGGAAAAGTCTGACTACACACTGCAGCTTTTTTTCCCCCAGTTAATTATTTGTAGTGAAAACAAATTAGTCTTTATTCACTCCTATTTATCTCTGCTCAGCCATACAGCTACCAATCCCATTGCTGGAACTTAGGGTTTGCCATAGAGCATTTTCCTGACCTGATAGAATGCTCCAGCAAATACTGTTCTAGGGAGGGGCTAGGAATGCCAGAGATAAAAGGCGCTTCAGAAACCAAGGCAACGCTACAGAGTCTTCCACTTCTTGCTCAGATACCTGCAGGTTGGTGATATACGAAGTACTCAGATGACTTTGGGTAAAGTGGTTGTCACTTTGAAGAGCACAGAATTCAAAACATGAAGGAGGGGGAGGGAGAGGTTCAAATATCTACTCATCAGATGTAATTTCAGGATTGTTATTATAGTAATAGTAGAAAGAAAATGAGTTATGTGACATGAAAGTGTATATTACTTGTTGAACACTTATGAATGGGGAGCTAACAGTGTTTACCAGCGAAATATGTCATATGTTAGGTTAGAATTATATTATTTTTTCTGATCTTGAAATGTAAGTGTGTTGGTTGATGGTCTTGTCCACTTTCAATTTCCAATTTCCGAGAGTAGGACTGGGAAGGAAACCAGGTTGCTTAGTGGAGAAAGAGAAAGAGAGAGAGAGAGAGAGAGAGAGAGAGAGAGAGAGAGAGAGAGAGAGAGAGAGAGAGAGAGAGAGAGAGAGAGAGAGAGAGAGAGA